>JAVCWC010000028.1:0-108924 GCA_034769755.1 Odontamblyopus lacepedii
TCTGACCTTCTGACCTGTCTCCGTCTAACCCCCTAACCTCTGATCCCCTGTCCTCTGACCTCTGTCCCTCTGATCCTCTGTCCCTCTGACCCCTGACCCCTGACCTCTGTCCCTCTGACCTATGTCTCACTGACCCTCTGACCTTCTGACCCTCTGACCTCTGATCCTCTGACCCCTGGCCTCTGACCCAGGGCACTGCTGCTCCTGGACCAGTACCGGCAGAAGTCCCGTCTGTTCCGGACTCCGGTTCTGTTGGTTCCTCTTGGAGACGACTTTCGCTTCGTGGACCAAAGCGAGTGGCAAAACCAGTTCAAGAACTACCAGCTCCTGTTCGAGCACCTGAACCAGAGCCCCGAGCTGCACGTGCAGGTCCGTGTCAGGCAGGGGTCAGGCAGGGGTTAGACCGGGGTCAGACCGGGGTTAGGCCGGGGTCAGACTGGGGTTAGACAGAGTTTAGACCGGGTTTAGACCGGGTTGAGACCTGGTTTAGTCCTGGTTTAGTCCTGGTTTAGATCTGGTTTAGTCCTGGTTTAGTCCTGGTTTAGATCTGGTTTAATCCTGGTTTAGATCTGGTTTAGTCCTGCTTTAGTCTGGTCTAATTCTAGTCCTGGTCTAGGCCAAGTTCGGGACTCTGGCAGATTATTTCAAGGCACTGCACCGACACCTGGGATCATCTCAGGTCTGTACTTCAGTCAGTGCTTCAGTCTGTGCTTCAGTCTGTGTCTGTGCTTCAGTCTGTGCTTCATTCTGTGTCTGTGCTTCAGTCTGTGCTTCAGTCTGTGTCTGTGCTTCAGTCTGTGCTTCAGTCTGTCTGTACTTCAGTCTGTGTCTGTGCTTCAGTCTGTGCTTCAGTCTGTGCTTCAGTCTGTGTCTGTGCTTCAGTCTGTGCTTCAGTCTGTGCTTCAGTCTGTGTCTGTGCTTCAGTCTGTGCTTCAGTCTGTGCTTCAGTCTGTGTCTGTGCTTCAGTCTGTGCTTCAGTCTGTGCTTCAGTATGTGTCTGTGTTTCAGTATGTGCTTCAGTCTGTGTCTGTGCTTCAGTCTGTGCTTCAGTCTGTGTCTGTGCTTCAGTCTGTGCTTCAGTCTGTGCTTCAGTCTGTGCTTCAGTCTGTGTCTGTGCTTCAGTCTGTGCTACAGTCTGTGTCTGTGCTTCAGTCTGTGCTTCAGTCTGTGTCTGTGCTTCAGTCTGTGTCTGTGCTTCAGTCTGTGCTTCAGTCTGTGACTGTGCTTCAGTCTGTGCTTCAGTCTGTGCTTCAGTCTGCGCTTCAGTCTGTCTGTGCGTCAGCCTGTGCTTCAGTCTGTGCTTCAGTCTGTGTCTGTGCTTCAGTCTGTGCTTCAGTCTGTGCTTCATTCTGTGTCTGTGCTTCAGTCTGTGCTTCAGTTTGTGTCTGTGCTTCAGTCTGTGCTTCAGTCTGTCTACTTCAGTCTGTGTCTGTGCTTCAGTCTGTGCTTCAGTCTGTGCTTCAGTCTGTGTCTGTGCTTCAGTCTGTGCTTCAGTCTGTGTCTGTGCTTCAGTCTGCTTCAGTTTGTGCTTCAGTCTGTGCTTCAGTCTGTGTCTGTGCTTCAGTCTGTGTCTGTGCTTCAGTCTGTGCTTCAGTCTGTGCTTCAGTCTGTGCTTCAGTCTGTGTCTGTGCTTCAGTCTGTGCTTCAGTCTGTGCTACAGTCTGTGTCTGTGCTTCAGTCTGTGCTTCAGTCAGTGTCTGTGCTTCAGTCTGTGCTTCAGTCTGTGACTGTGCTTCAGTCTGTGCTTCAGTCTGTGCTTCAGTCTGTGTCTGTGCGTCAGTCTGTGCTTCAGTCTGTGCTTCAGTCTGTGTCTGTGCTTCAGTCTGTGCTTCAGTCTGTGCTTCAGTCTGTGTCTGTGCTTCAGTCTGTGCTTCAGTCTGTGTCTGTGCTTCAGTCTGTGCTTCAGTCTGTGCTTCAATCTGTGTCTGTGCTTCAGTCTGTGCTTCAGTCTGTGTCTGTGCTTCAGTCTGTGCTTCAGTCTGTGTCTGTGCTTCAGTCTGTGTCTGTGCTTCAGTCTGTGCTTCAGTCTGTGCCTCAGTCTGTGTCTGTGCTTCAGTCTGTGCTTCGGTCTGTGCTTCAGTCTGTGTCTGTGCTTCAGTCTGTGTCTGTGCTTCAGTCTGTGTCTGTGCTTCAGTCTGTGCTTCAGTCTGTGTCTGTGCTTCAGTCTGTGCTTCAGTCTGTGTTTGTGCTTCAGTCTTTGTCTGTGCTTCAGTCTGTGCTTCAGTCTGTCTGTACTTCAGTCTGTGTCTGTGCTTCAGTCTGTGCTTCAGTCTGTGCTTCAGTCTGTGCTTCAGTCTGTGTCTGTGCTTCAGTCTGTGCTTCAGTCTGTGCTTCAGTCTGTGCTTCAGTCTGTGTCTGTGCTTCAGTCTGTGCTTCAGTCTGTGCTACAGTCTGTGTCTGTGCTTCAGTCTGTGCTTCAGTCTGTGTCTGTGCTTCAGTCTGTGTCTGTGCTTCAGTCTGTGCTTCAGTCTGTGACTGTGCTTCAGTCTGTGCTTCAGTCTGTGCTTCAGTCTGTGTCTGTGCTTCAGTCTGTACTTCAGTCTGTGTCTGTGCTTCAGTCTGTGCTTCAGGCTGTGTCTGTGCGTCAGTCTGTGCTTCAGTCTGTGCTTCAGTCTGTGCTTCAGTCTGTGCTTCAGTCTGTGTCTGTGCTGCAGTCTGTGCTTCAGTCTGTGTCTGTTCTTCAGTCTGTGTCTGTGCTTCAGTCTGTGTTTCAGTCTGTGCTTCAGTCTGTGTCTGTGCTTCAGTCTGTGCTTCAGTCTGTGACTGTGCTTCAGTCTGTGCTTCAGTCTGTGCTTCAGTCTGTGTCTGTGCTTCAGTCTGTACTTCAGTCTGTGTCTGTGCTTCAGTCTGTGCTTCAGGCTGTGTCTGTGCGTCAGTCTGTGCTTCAGTCTGTGCTTCAGTCTGTGCTTCAGTCTGTGCTTCAGTCTGTGTCTGTGCTGCAGTCTGTGCTTCAGTCTGTGTCTGTTCTTCAGTCTGTGTCTGTGCTTCAGTCTGTGCTTCAGTCTGTGCTTCAGTCTGTGTCTGTGCTTCAGTCTGTGCTTTAGTCTGTGTCTGTGCTTCAGTCTGTGTCTGTGCTTCAGTCTGTGTCTGTGCTTCAGTCTGTGCTTCAGTCTGTGTTTGTGCTTCAGTCTTTGTCTGTGCTTCAGTCTGTGCTTCAGTCTGTCTGTACTTCAGTCTGTGTCTGTGCTTCAGTCTGTGCTTCAGTCTGTGCTTCAGTCTGTGCTTCAGTCTGTGTCTGTGCTTCAGTCTGTGCTTCAGTCTGTGCTTCAGTCTGTGTCTGTGCTTCAGTCTGTGCTTCAGTCTGTGCTACAGTCTGTGTCTGTGCTTCAGTTTGTGCATCAGTCTGTGTCTGTGCTTCAGTCTGTGTCTGTGCTTCAGTCTGTGCTTCAGTCTGTGACTGTGCTTCAGTCTGTGCTTCAGTCTGTGCTTCAGTCTGTGTCTGTGCTTCAGTCTGTACTTCAGTCTGTGTCTGTGCTTCAGTCTGTGCTTCAGGCTGTGTCTGTGCTTCAGTCTGTGCTTCAGTCTGTGTTTGTGCTTCAGTCTGTGCTTCAGTCTGTGCTTCAGTCTGTGCTTCAGTCTGTGCTTCAGTCTGTGTCTGTGCTTCAGTCTGTGCTTCAGTCTGTGTCTGAGCTTCAGTTTGTGCTTCAGTCTTTGTCTGTGCTTCAGTCTGTGCTTCAGTCTGTGCTTCAGTCTGTGTCTGTGCTGCAGTCTGTGCTTCAGTCTGTGTCTGTGCTTCAGTCTGTGCTTCAGTTTGTGTCTGTGCATCAGTCTGTGCTTCAGTCTGTGCTACAGTCTGTGTCTGTGCTTCAGTCTGTGCTTCAGTCTGTGTCTGTGCTTCAGTCTGTGCTTCAGTCTGTGACTGTGCTTCAGTCTGTGCTTCAGTCTGTGTTTGTGCTTCAGTCTGTGCTTCAGTCTGTGCGTCAGTCTGTGCTTCAGTCTGTGTCTGTGCTTCAGTCTGTGCTTCAGTCTGTGTCTGAGCTTCAGTTTGTGCTTCAGTCTTTGTCTGTGCTTCAGTCTGTGCTTCAGTCTGTGTCTGTGCTGCAGTCTGTGCTTCAGTCTGTGTCTGTGCTTCAGTCTGTGCTTCAGTCTGTGTCTGTGCATCAGTCTGTGCTTCAGTCTGTGCTACAGTCTGTGTCTGTGCTTCAGTCTGTGCTTCAGTCTGTGTCTGTGCTTCAGTCTGTGTCTGTGCTTCAGTCTGTGCTTCAGTCTGTGACTGTGCTTCAGTCTGTGCTTCAGTCTGTGCTTCAGTCTGTGCTTCAGTCTGTGTCTGTGCGTCAGTGTGTGCTTCAGTCTGTGCTTCAGTCTGTGTCTGTGCTTCAGTCTGTGCTTCAGTCTGTGTCTGAGCTTCAGTTTGTGCTTCAGTCTTTGTTTGTGCTTCAGTCTGTGCTTCAGTCTGTGCTTCAGTCTGTGTCTGTGCTGCAGTCTGTGCTTCAGTCTGTGTCTGTGCTTCAGTCTGTGCTTCAGTCTGTGTCTGTGCATCAGTCTGTGCTTCAGTCTGTGCTACAGTCTGTGTCTGTGCTTCAGTCTGTGCTTCAGTCTGTGTCTGTGCTTCAGTCTGTGTCTGTGCTTCAGTCTGTGCTTCAGTCTGTGACTGTGCTTCAGTCTGTGCTTCAGTCTGTGCTTCAGTCTGTGTCTGTGCGTCAGTGTGTGCTTCAGTCTGTGCTTCAGTCTGTGTCTGTGCTTCAGTCTGTGCTTCAGTCTGTGTCTGTGCTTCAGTCTGTGCTTCAGTCTGTGCTTCAGTCTGTGTCTGTACTTCAGTCTGTGCTTTAGTCTGTGTCTGTGCTTCAGTCCTTGTCTGTGCTTTAGTCTGTGCTTCAGTCTGTGCTTCAGTCTGTGTCTGTGCTTCTGTCTGTGCTTCAGTCTGTGCTTCAGTCTGTGCTTCAGTCTGTGTCTGTGCTTCAGTCTGTGCTTCAGTCTGTGTCTGTGCTTCTGTCTGTGCTTCAGTCTGTGCTTCAGTCTGTGCTTCAGTCTGTGTCTGTGCTTCAGTCTGTGCTTCAGTCTGTGTCTGTGCTTCAGTCTGTGCTTCAGTCTGTGTCTGTGCTTCAGTCTGTGTCTGTGCTTTAGTCTGTGCTTCAGTCTGTGCTTCAGTCTGTGTCTGTGCTTCTGTCTGTGCTTCAGTCTGTGCTTCAGTCTGTGCTTCAGTCTGTGTCTGTGCTTCAGTCTGTGCTTCAATCTGTGTCTGTGCTTCAGTCTGTGCTTCAGTCTGTGTCTGTGCTTCAGTCTGTGTCTGTGCTTCAGTCTGTGCTTCAGTCTGTGTCTGTGCTTCTGTCTGTGCTTCAGTCTGTGCTTCAGTCTGTGTTTGTGCTTCAGTCTGTGCTTCAGTCTGTGCTTCAATCTGTGCTTCAGTCTGTGTCTGTGCTTCAGTCTGTGCTTCAGTCTGTGTCTGTGCTTCAGTCTGTGCTTCAGTCTGTGCTTCAGTCTGTGTCTGTGCTTCAGTCTGTCTGTGCTTCAGTCTGTGTCTGTGCTTCAGTCTGTGCTTCAGTCTGTGGCTGTGCTTCAGTCTGTGCTTCAGTCTGTGCTTCAGTCTGTGCTTCAGTCTGTGTCTGTGCTTCAGTATGTGCTTTAGTCTGTGTCTGTGCTTCAGTCTGTGCTTCAGTCTGTGCTTCAATCTGTGTCTGTGCTTCAGTCTGTGCTTCAGTCTGTGTCTGTGCTTCAGTCTGTGCTTCAGTCTGTGCTTTAGTCTGTGCTTCAGTCTGTGTCTGTTCTTCAGTCTGTGTCTGTGCTTCAGTCTGTGCTTCAGTCTGTGTTTCAGTCTGTGTCTGTGCTTCAGTCTGTGCTTTAGTCTGTGTCTGTGCTTCAGTCTGTGCTTCAGTCTGTGCTTCAGTCTGTGCTTCAATCTGTGTCAGTGCTTCACTCTGTGCTTCAGTCTGTGTCTGTGTTTCAGTCTGTGCTTCAGTCTGTGCTCCAGTCTGTGTCTGTTCTTCAGTCTGTGTCTGTGCTTCAGTCTGTGCTTCTGTCTGTGTCTGTACTTCAGTCTGTGCTTCAGTCTGTGTCTGTGCTTCAGTCCTTGTCTGTGCTTTAGTCTGTGCTTCAGTCTGTGCTTCAGTCTGTGCTTCAGTCTGTGTTTGTTCTTCAGTCTGTGTCTGTGCTTCAGTCTGTGTCTTTGCTTCAGTCTGTGCTTCAGTCCTTGCCTCAGTCTGTGTCTGTGCTTCAGTCTGTGCTTCAGTCTGTGCTTCAGTCTGTGTCTGTGCTTCAGTTTGTGCTTCAGTTTGTGCTTCAGTCTGTGTCTGTGCTTCAGTCTGTACTTCAGTCTGTGCTTCAGTCTGTGCTTCAGTCTGTGTCTGTGCTTCAGTCTGTGTCTGTGCTTCAGTCTGTCTCTGTACTTCAGTCTGTGCTTCAGTCTGTGCTTCAGTCTGTGCTTCAGTCTGTGTCTGTGCTTCAGTCTGTGCTTCAGTCTGTGCTTCAGTCTGTGTCTGTGCTTCAGTCTGTGTCTGTGCTTCAGTCTGTGTCTGTGCTTCAGTCTGTGCTTCAGTCTGTGTCTGTGCTTCAGTCTTTGTCTGTGCTTCAGTCTGTGCTTCAGTCTGTGCTTCAGTCTGTGCTTCAGTCTGTGTCTGTGCATCAGTCTGTGCTTTAGTCTGTGTCTGTGCTTCAGTCTGTGTCTGTGCTTCAGTCTGTGCTTCAGTCTGTGTCTGTGCTTCAGTCTGTGTCTGTGCTTCAGTGTGTGTCTGTGCTTCAGTCTGTGCTTCAGTCTGTGCCTCAGTCTGTGTCTGTGCTTCAGTCTGTGTCTGTGCTTCAGTCTGTGCTTCAGTCCGTGCTTCAGTCTGTGTCTGTGCTTCAGTCTGTTTCTGTGCTTCAGTCTGTGCTTCAGTCTGTGCTTCAGTCTGTGTCTGTGCTTCAGTCTGTGTCTGTGCTTCAGTCTGTGCTTCAGTCTGTATCTGTGCTTCAGTCTGTGTCTGTGCTTCAGTCTGTGTTTCAGTCTGTACTTCAGTCTGTGTCTGTGCTTCAGTCTGTGCTTCAGTCTGTGTCTGTGTCTGTGCTTCAGTCTGTGCTTCAGTCTGTGTCTGTGTTTCAGTCTGTGCTTCAGTCTGTGCTTCAGTCTGTGTCTGTGCTTCAGTCTGTGCTTCAGTCTATGTCTATGCTTCAGTCTGTGCTTCAGTCCGTGCTTCAGTCTGTGTCTGTGCTTCAGTCTGTGCTTCAGTCTGTGTCTGTGCTTCAGTCTGTGCTTCAGTCTGTGTCTGTGCTTCAGTCTGTGCTTCAGTCTGTTCTTCAGTCTGTGCTTCAGTCTGTGTCTGTGCTTCAGTCTGTGCCTCAGTCTGTGTCTGTGCTTCAGTCTGTGCTTCAGTCTGTGTTTGTGCTTCAGTCTTTGTCTGTGCTTCAGTCTGTGCTTCAGTCTGTCTGTACTTCAGTCTGTGTCTGTGCTTCAGTCTGTGCTTCAGTCTGTGCTTCAGTCTGTGTCTGTGCTTCAGTCTGTGCTTCAGTCTGTGCTTCAGTCTGTGTCTGTGCTTCAGTCTGTGCTTTAGTCTGTGTCTGTACTTCAGTCTGTGCTTCAATCTGTGTCTGTGCTTCAGTCTGTGCTTCAGTCTGTGTCTGTGCTTCAGTCTGTGCTTCAGTCTGTGCTTCAGTCTGTGCTTCAGTCTGTTTCTGTTCTTCAGTCTGTCTCTGTGCTTCAGTCTGTGCTTCTGTATGTGCTTCAGTCTGTGTCTGTACTTCAGTCTGTGCTTCAGTCTGTGTCTGTGCTTCAGTCTGTGCTTCAGTCTGCGTCTGTGCTTCAGTCTGTGCTTCAGTCTGTGCTTCAGTCTGTGCTTCAGTCTGTGCTTCAGTCTGTGCTTCAGTCTGTGTCTTTGCTTCAGTCTGTGCTTCAGTCTGTGCTTCAGTCTGTGTCTGTGCTTCAGTCTTTGTCTGTGCTTCAGTCTGTGCTTCAGTCCTTGCCTCAGTCTGTGTCTGTGCTTCAGTCTGTGCTTCAGTCTGTGCTTCAGTCTGTGCTTCAGTCTGTGTCTGTGCTTCAGTCTGTGCTTCAGTCTGTGCTTCAGTCTGTGCTTCAGTCTGTGCTTCAGTCTGTTTCTGTTCTTCAGTCTGTCTCTGTGCTTCAGACTGTGCTTCTGTCTGTGCTTCAGTCTGTGTCTGTACTTCAGTCTGTGCTTCAGTATGTGTCTGTGCTTCAGTCTGTGCTTCAGTCTGCGTCTGTGCTTCAGTCTGTGCTTCAGTCTGTGCTTCAGTCTGTGCTTCAGTCTGTGTCTTTGCTTCAGTCTGTGCTTCAGTCTGTGTCTGTGCATCAGTCTGTGCTTCAGTCTGTGCTACAGTCTGTGTCTGTGCTTCAGTCTGTGCTTCAGTCTGTGTCTGTGCTTCAGTCTGTGCTTCAGTCTGTGACTGTGCTTCAGTCTGTGCTTCAGTCTGTGTTTGTGCTTCAGTCTGTGCTTCAGTCTGTGCTTCAGTCTGTGCGTCAGTCTGTGCTTCAGTCTGTGTCTGTGCTTCAGTCTGTGCTTCAGTCTGTGTCTGAGCTTCAGTTTGTGCTTCAGTCTTTGTCTGTGCTTCAGTCTGTGCTTCAGTCTGTGCTTCAGTCTGTGTCTGTGCTGCAGTCTGTGCTTCAGTCTGTGTCTGTGCTTCAGTCTGTGCTTCAGTCTGTGTCTGTGCATCAGTCTGTGCTTCAGTCTGTGCTACAGTCTGTGTCTGTGCTTCAGTCTGTGCTTCAGTCTGTGTCTGTGCTTCAGTCTGTGTCTGTGCTTCAGTCTGTGCTTCAGTCTGTGACTGTGCTTCAGTCTGTGCTTCAGTCTGTGCTTCAGTCTGTGCTTCAGTCTGTGTCTGTGCGTCAGTGTGTGCTTCAGTCTGTGCTTCAGTCTGTGTCTGTGCTTCAGTCTGTGCTTCAGTCTGTGTCTGAGCTTCAGTTTGTGCTTCAGTCTTTGTTTGTGCTTCAGTCTGTGCTTCAGTCTGTGCTTCAGTCTGTGTCTGTGCTGCAGTCTGTGCTTCAGTCTGTGTCTGTGCTTCAGTCTGTGCTTCAGTCTGTGTCTGTGCATCAGTCTGTGCTTCAGTCTGTGCTACAGTCTGTGTCTGTGCTTCAGTCTGTGCTTCAGTCTGTGTCTGTGCTTCAGTCTGTGTCTGTGCTTCAGTCTGTGCTTCAGTCTGTGACTGTGCTTCAGTCTGTGCTTCAGTCTGTGCTTCAGTCTGTGTCTGTGCGTCAGTGTGTGCTTCAGTCTGTGCTTCAGTCTGTGTCTGTGCTTCAGTCTGTGCTTCAGTCTGTGTCTGTGCTTCAGTCTGTGCTTCAGTCTGTGTCTGTGCTTCAGTCTGTGCTTCAGTCTGTGCTTCAGTCTGTGTCTGTACTTCAGTCTGTGCTTTAGTCTGTGTCTGTGCTTCAGTCCTTGTCTGTGCTTTAGTCTGTGCTTCAGTCTGTGCTTCAGTCTGTGCTTCAGTCTGTGTCTGTGCTTCTGTCTGTGCTTCAGTCTGTGCTTCAGTCTGTGCTTCAGTCTGTGTCTGTGCTTCAGTCTGTGCTTCAGTCTGTGCTTCAGTCTGTGTCTGTGCTTCAGTCTGTGCTTCAGTCTGTGCTTCAATCTGTGTCTGTGCTTCAGTCTGTGCTTCAGTCTGTGTCTGTGCTTCAGTCTGTGTCTGTGCTTCAGTCTGTGCTTCAGTCTGTGTCTGTGCTTCTGTCTGTGCTTCAGTCTGTGCTTCAGTCTGTGTTTGTGCTTCAGTCTGTGCTTCAGTCTGTGCTTCAATCTGTGCTTCCGTCTGTGTCTGTGCTTCAGTCTGTGCTTCAGTCTGTGTCTGTGCTTCAGTCTGTGCTTCAGTCTGTGCTTCAGTCTGTGTCTGTGCTTCAGTCTGTCTGTGCTTCAGTCTGTGTCTGTGCTTCAGTCTGTGCTTCAGTCTGTGGCTGTGCTTCAGTCTGTGCTTCAGTCTGTGCTTCAGTCTGTGCTTCAGTCTGTGTCTGTGCTTCAGTATGTGCTTTAGTCTGTGTCTGTGCTTCAGTCTGTGCTTCAGTCTGTGCTTCAATCTGTGTCTGTGCTTCAGTCTGTGCTTCAGTCTGTGTCTGTGCTTCAGTCTGTGCTTCAGTCTGTGCTTCAGTCTGTGCTTCAGTCTGTGTCTGTTCTTCAGTCTGTGTCTGTGCTTCAGTCTGTGCTTCAGTCTGTGTTTCAGTCTGTGTCTGTGCTTCAGTCTGTGCTTTAGTCTGTGTCTGTGCTTCAGTCTGTGCTTCAGTCTGTGCTTCAGTCTGTGCTTCAATCTGTGTCTGTGCTTCACTCTGTGCTTCAGTCTGTGTCTGTGTTTCAGTCTGTGCTTCAGTCTGTGCTCCAGTCTGTGTCTGTTCTTCAGTCTGTGTCTGTGCTTCAGTCTGTGCTTCTGTCTGTGCTTCAGTCTGTGTCTGTACTTCAGTCTGTGCTTCAGTCTGTGTCTGTGCTTCAGTCCTTGTCTGTGCTTTAGTCTGTGCTTCAGTCTGTGCTTCAGTCTGTGCTTCAGTCTGTGCTTCAGTCTGTGTCTGTGCTTCAGTCTGTGCTTCAGTCTGCGTCTGTGCTTCAGTCTGTGCTTCAGTCTGTGCTTCAGTCTGTGCTTCAGTCTGTGCTTCAGTCTGTGCTTCAGTCTGTGTCTTTGCTTCAGTCTGTGCTTCAGTCTGTGCTTCAGTCTGTGTCTGTGCTTCAGTCTTTGTCTGTGCTTCAGTCTGTGCTTCAGTCCTTGCCTCAGTCTGTGTCTGTGCTTCAGTCTGTGCTTCAGTCTGTGCTTCAGTCTTTGCTTCAGTCTGTGTCTGTGCTTCAGTCTGTGCTTCAGTCTGTGCTTCAGTCTGTGCTTCAGTCTGTGCTTCAGTCTGTTTCTGTTCTTCAGTCTGTCTCTGTGCTTCAGTCTGTGCTTCTGTCTGTGCTTCAGTCTGTGTCTGTACTTCAGTCTGTGCTTCAGTCTGTGTCTGTGCTTCAGTCTGTGCTTCAGTCTGCGTCTGTGCTTCAGTCTGTGCTTCAGTCTGTGCTTCAGTCTGTGCTTCAGTCTGTGTCTTTGCTTCAGTCTGTGCTTCAGTCTGTGTCTGTGCATCAGTCTGTGTTTCAGTCTGTGCTACAGTCTGTGTCTGTGCTTCAGTCTGTGCTTCAGTCTGTGTCTGTGCTTCAGTCTGTGCTTCAGTCTGTGACTGTGCTTCAGTCTGTGCTTCAGTCTGTGTTTGTGCTTCAGTCTGTGCTTCAGTCTGTGCTTCAGTCTGTGCGTCAGTCTGTGCTTCAGTCTGTGTCTGTGCTTCAGTCTGTGCTTCAGTCTGTGTCTGAGCTTCAGTTTGTGCTTCAGTCTTTGTCTGTGCTTCAGTCTGTGCTTCAGTCTGTGCTTCAGTCTGTGTCTGTGCTGCAGTCTGTGCTTCAGTCTGTGTCTGTGCTTCAGTCTGTGCTTCAGTCTGTGTCTGTGCATCAGTCTGTGCTTCAGTCTGTGCTACAGTCTGTGTCTGTGCTTCAGTCTGTGCTTCAGTCTGTGTCTGTGCTTCAGTCTGTGTCTGTGCTTCAGTCTGTGCTTCAGTCTGTGACTGTGCTTCAGTCTGTGCTTCAGTCTGTGCTTCAGTCTGTGCTTCAGTCTGTGTCTGTGCGTCAGTGTGTGCTTCAGTCTGTGCTTCAGTCTGTGTCTGTGCTTCAGTCTGTGCTTCAGTCTGTGTCTGAGCTTCAGTTTGTGCTTCAGTCTTTGTTTGTGCTTCAGTCTGTGCTTCAGTCTGTGCTTCAGTCTGTGTCTGTGCTGCAGTCTGTGCTTCAGTCTGTGTCTGTGCTTCAGTCTGTGCTTCAGTCTGTGTCTGTGCATCAGTCTGTGCTTCAGTCTGTGCTACAGTCTGTGTCTGTGCTTCAGTCTGTGCTTCAGTCTGTGTCTGTGCTTCAGTCTGTGTCTGTGCTTCAGTCTGTGCTTCAGTCTGTGACTGTGCTTCAGTCTGTGCTTCAGTCTGTGCTTCAGTCTGTGTCTGTGCGTCAGTGTGTGCTTCAGTCTGTGCTTCAGTCTGTGTCTGTGCTTCAGTCTGTGCTTCAGTCTGTGTCTGTGCTTCAGTCTGTGCTTCAGTCTGTGTCTGTGCTTCAGTCTGTGCTTCAGTCTGTGCTTCAGTCTGTGTCTGTACTTCAGTCTGTGCTTTAGTCTGTGTCTGTGCTTCAGTCCTTGTCTGTGCTTTATTCTGTGCTTCAGTCTGTGCTTCAGTCTGTGCTTCAGTCTGTGTCTGTGCTTCTGTCTGTGCTTCAGTCTGTGCTTCAGTCTGTGCTTCAGTCTGTGTCTGTGCTTCAGTCTGTGCTTCAGTCTGTGCTTCAGTCTGTGTCTGTGCTTCAGTCTGTGCTTCAGTCTGTGCTTCAATCTGTGTCTGTGCTTCAGTCTGTGCTTCAGTCTGTGTCTGTGCTTCAGTCTGTGTCTGTGCTTCAGTCTGTGCTTCAGTCTGTGTCTGTGCTTCTGTCTGTGCTTCAGTCTGTGCTTCAGTCTGTGTTTGTGCTTCAGTCTGTGCTTCAGTCTGTGCTTCAATCTGTGCTTCCGTCTGTGTCTGTGCTTCAGTCTGTGCTTCAGTCTGTGTCTGTGCTTCAGTCTGTGCTTCAGTCTGTGCTTCAGTCTGTGTCTGTGCTTCAGTCTGTCTGTGCTTCAGTCTGTGTCTGTGCTTCAGTCTGTGCTTCAGTCTGTGGCTGTGCTTCAGTCTGTGCTTCAGTCTGTGCTTCAGTCTGTGCTTCAGTCTGTGTCTGTGCTTCAGTATGTGCTTTAGTCTGTGTCTGTGCTTCAGTCTGTGCTTCAGTCTGTGCTTCAATCTGTGTCTGTGCTTCAGTCTGTGCTTCAGTCTGTGTCTGTGCTTCAGTCTGTGCTTCAGTCTGTGCTTCAGTCTGTGCTTCAGTCTGTGTCTGTTCTTCAGTCTGTGTCTGTGCTTCAGTCTGTGCTTCAGTCTGTGTCTGTGCATCAGTCTGTGCTTCAGTCTGTGCTACAGTCTGTGTCTGTGCTTCAGTCTGTGCTTCAGTCTGTGTCTGTGCTTCAGTCTGTGTCTGTGCTTCAGTCTGTGCTTCAGTCTGTGACTGTGCTTCAGTCTGTGCTTCAGTCTGTGCTTCAGTCTGTGCTTCAGTCTGTGTCTGTGCGTCAGTGTGTGCTTCAGTCTGTGCTTCAGTCTGTGTCTGTGCTTCAGTCTGTGCTTCAGTCTGTGTCTGAGCTTCAGTTTGTGCTTCAGTCTTTGTTTGTGCTTCAGTCTGTGCTTCAGTCTGTGCTTCAGTCTGTGTCTGTGCTGCAGTCTGTGCTTCAGTCTGTGTCTGTGCTTCAGTCTGTGCTTCAGTCTGTGTCTGTGCATCAGTCTGTGCTTCAGTCTGTGCTACAGTCTGTGTCTGTGCTTCAGTCTGTGCTTCAGTCTGTGTCTGTGCTTCAGTCTGTGTCTGTGCTTCAGTCTGTGCTTCAGTCTGTGACTGTGCTTCAGTCTGTGCTTCAGTCTGTGCTTCAGTCTGTGTCTGTGCGTCAGTGTGTGCTTCAGTCTGTGCTTCAGTCTGTGTCTGTGCTTCAGTCTGTGCTTCAGTCTGTGTCTGTGCTTCAGTCTGTGCTTCAGTCTGTGTCTGTGCTTCAGTCTGTGCTTCAGTCTGTGCTTCAGTCTGTGTCTGTACTTCAGTCTGTGCTTTAGTCTGTGTCTGTGCTTCAGTCCTTGTCTGTGCTTTAGTCTGTGCTTCAGTCTGTGCTTCAGTCTGTGCTTCAGTCTGTGTCTGTGCTTCTGTCTGTGCTTCAGTCTGTGCTTCAGTCTGTGCTTCAGTCTGTGTCTGTGCTTCAGTCTGTGCTTCAGTCTGTGCTTCAGTCTGTGTCTGTGCTTCAGTCTGTGCTTCAGTCTGTGCTTCAATCTGTGTCTGTGCTTCAGTCTGTGCTTCAGTCTGTGTCTGTGCTTCAGTCTGTGTCTGTGCTTCAGTCTGTGCTTCAGTCTGTGTCTGTGCTTCTGTCTGTGCTTCAGTCTGTGCTTCAGTCTGTGTTTGTGCTTCAGTCTGTGCTTCAGTCTGTGCTTCAATCTGTGCTTCCGTCTGTGTCTGTGCTTCAGTCTGTGCTTCAGTCTGTGTCTGTGCTTCAGTCTGTGCTTCAGTCTGTGCTTCAGTCTGTGTCTGTGCTTCAGTCTGTCTGTGCTTCAGTCTGTGTCTGTGCTTCAGTCTGTGCTTCAGTCTGTGGCTGTGCTTCAGTCTGTGCTTCAGTCTGTGCTTCAGTCTGTGCTTCAGTCTGTGTCTGTGCTTCAGTATGTGCTTTAGTCTGTGTCTGTGCTTCAGTCTGTGCTTCAGTCTGTGCTTCAATCTGTGTCTGTGCTTCAGTCTGTGCTTCAGTCTGTGTCTGTGCTTCAGTCTGTGCTTCAGTCTGTGCTTCAGTCTGTGCTTCAGTCTGTGTCTGTTCTTCAGTCTGTGTCTGTGCTTCAGTCTGTGCTTCAGTCTGTGTCTGTGCATCAGTCTGTGCTTCAGTCTGTGCTACAGTCTGTGTCTGTGCTTCAGTCTGTGCTTCAGTCTGTGTCTGTGCTTCAGTCTGTGTCTGTGCTTCAGTCTGTGCTTCAGTCTGTGACTGTGCTTCAGTCTGTGCTTCAGTCTGTGCTTCAGTCTGTGCTTCAGTCTGTGTCTGCGCCAGTGTGTGCTTCAGTCTGTGCTTCAGTCTGTGTCTGTGCTTCAGTCTGTGCTTCAGTCTGTGTCTGAGCTTCAGTTTGTGCTTCAGTCTTTGTTTGTGCTTCAGTCTGTGCTTCAGTCTGTGCTTCAGTCTGTGTCTGTGCTGCAGTCTGTGCTTCAGTCTGTGTCTGTGCTTCAGTCTGTGCTTCAGTCTGTGTCTGTGCATCAGTCTGTGCTTCAGTCTGTGCTACAGTCTGTGTCTGTGCTTCAGTCTGTGCTTCAGTCTGTGTCTGTGCTTCAGTCTGTGTCTGTGCTTCAGTCTGTGCTTCAGTCTGTGACTGTGCTTCAGTCTGTGATTCAGTCTGTGCTTCAGTCTGTGTCTGTAAGGGCCAGTGTGTGCTTCAGTCTGTGCTTCAGTCTGTGTCTGTGCTTTCAGTCTGTGCTTCAGTCTGTGTCTGTGCTTCAGTCTGTGCTTCAGTCTGTGTCTGTGCTTCAGTCTGTGCTTCAGTCTGTGCTTCAGTCTGTGTCTGTACTTCAGTCTGTGCTTTAGTCTGTGTCTGTGCTTCAGTCCTTGTCTGTGCTTTAGTCTGTGCTTCAGTCTGTGCTTCAGTCTGTGCTTCAGTCTGTGTCTGTGCTTCTGTCTGTGCTTCAGTCTGTGCTTCAGTCTGTGCTTCAGTCTGTGTCTGTGCTTCAGTCTGTGCTTCAGTCTGTGCTTCAGTCTGTGTCTGTGCTTCAGTCTGTGCTTCAGTCTGTGCTTCAATCTGTGTCTGTGCTTCAGTCTGTGCTTCAGTCTGTGTCTGTGCTTCAGTCTGTGTCTGTGCTTCAGTCTGTGCTTCAGTCTGTGTCTGTGCTTCTGTCTGTGCTTCAGTCTGTGCTTCAGTCTGTGTTTGTGCTTCAGTCTGTGCTTCAGTCTGTGCTTCAATCTGTGCTTCCGTCTGTGTCTGTGCTTCAGTCTGTGCTTCAGTCTGTGTCTGTGCTTCAGTCTGTGCTTCAGTCTGTGCTTCAGTCTGTGTCTGTGCTTCAGTCTGTCTGTGCTTCAGTCTGTGTCTGTGCTTCAGTCTGTGCTTCAGTCTGTGGCTGTGCTTCAGTCTGTGCTTCAGTCTGTGCTTCAGTCTGTGCTTCAGTCTGTGTCTGTGCTTCAGTATGTGCTTTAGTCTGTGTCTGTGCTTCAGTCTGTGCTTCAGTCTGTGCTTCAATCTGTGTCTGTGCTTCAGTCTGTGCTTCAGTCTGTGTCTGTGCTTCAGTCTGTGCTTCAGTCTGTGCTTCAGTCTGTGCTTCAGTCTGTGTCTGTTCTTCAGTCTGTGTCTGTGCTTCAGTCTGTGCTTCAGTCTGTGTTTCAGTCTGTGTCTGTGCTTCAGTCTGTGCTTTAGTCTGTGTCTGTGCTTCAGTCTGTGCTTCAGTCTGTGCTTCAGTCTGTGCTTCAATCTGTGTCTGTGCTTCACTCTGTGCTTCAGTCTGTGTCTGTGTTTCAGTCTGTGCTTCAGTCTGTGCTCCAGTCTGTGTCTGTTCTTCAGTCTGTGTCTGTGCTTCAGTCTGTGCTTCTGTCTGTGCTTCAGTCTGTGTCTGTACTTCAGTCTGTGCTTCAGTCTGTGTCTGTGCTTCAGTCCTTGTCTGTGCTTTAGTCTGTGCTTCAGTCTGTGCTTCAGTCTGTGCTTCAGTCTGTGCTTCAGTCTGTGTCTGTGCTTCAGTCTGTGCTTCAGTCTGCGTCTGTGCTTCAGTCTGTGCTTCAGTCTGTGCTTCAGTCTGTGCTTCAGTCTGTGCTTCAGTCTGTGCTTTAGTCTGTGTCTTTGCTTCAGTCTGTGCTTCAGTCTGTGCTTCAGTCTGTGTCTGTGCTTCAGTCTTTGTCTGTGCTTCAGTCTGTGCTTCAGTCCTTGCCTCAGTCTGTGTCTGTGCTTCAGTCTGTGCTTCAGTCTGTGCTTCAGTCTTTGCTTCAGTCTGTGTCTGTGCTTCAGTCTGTGCTTCAGTCTGTGCTTCAGTCTGTGCTTCAGTCTGTGCTTCAGTCTGTTTCTGTTCTTCAGTCTGTCTCTGTGCTTCAGTCTGTGCTTCTGTCTGTGCTTCAGTCTGTGTCTGTACTTCAGTCTGTGCTTCAGTCTGTGTCTGTGCTTCAGTCTGTGCTTCAGTCTGCGTCTGTGCTTCAGTCTGTGCTTCAGTCTGTGCTTCAGTCTGTGTCTTTGCTTCAGTCTGTGCTTCAGTCTGTGTCTGTGCATCAGTCTGTGTTTCAGTCTGTGCTACAGTCTGTGTCTGTGCTTCAGTCTGTGCTTCAGTCTGTGTCTGTGCTTCAGTCTGTGCTTCAGTCTGTGACTGTGCTTCAGTCTGTGCTTCAGTCTGTGTTTGTGCTTCAGTCTGTGCTTCAGTCTGTGCTTCAGTCTGTGCGTCAGTCTGTGCTTCAGTCTGTGTCTGTGCTTCAGTCTGTGCTTCAGTCTGTGTCTGAGCTTCAGTTTGTGCTTCAGTCTTTGTCTGTGCTTCAGTCTGTGCTTCAGTCTGTGCTTCAGTCTGTGTCTGTGCTGCAGTCTGTGCTTCAGTCTGTGTCTGTGTTTCAGTCTGTGCTTCAGTCTGTGTCTGTGCATCAGTCTGTGCTTCAGTCTGTGCTACAGTCTGTGTCTGTGCTTCAGTCTGTGCTTCAGTCTGTGTCTGTGCTTCAGTCTGTGTCTGTGCTTCAGTCTGTGCTTCAGTCTGTGACTGTGCTTCAGTCTGTGCTTCAGTCTGTGCTTCAGTCTGTGCTTCAGTCTGTGTCTGTGCGTCAGTGTGTGCTTCAGTCTGTGCTTCAGTCTGTGTCTGTGCTTCAGTCTGTGCTTCAGTCTGTGTCTGAGCTTCAGTTTGTGCTTCAGTCTTTGTTTGTGCTTCAGTCTGTGCTTCAGTCTGTGCTTCAGTCTGTGTCTGTGCTGCAGTCTGTGCTTCAGTCTGTGTCTGTGCTTCAGTCTGTGCTTCAGTCTGTGTCTGTGCATCAGTCTGTGCTTCAGTCTGTGCTACAGTCTGTGTCTGTGCTTCAGTCTGTGCTTCAGTCTGTGTCTGTGCTTCAGTCTGTGTCTGTGCTTCAGTCTGTGCTTCAGTCTGTGACTGTGCTTCAGTCTGTGCTTCAGTCTGTGCTTCAGTCTGTGTCTGTGCGTCAGTGTGTGCTTCAGTCTGTGCTTCAGTCTGTGTCTGTGCTTCAGTCTGTGCTTCAGTCTGTGTCTGTGCTTCAGTCTGTGCTTCAGTCTGTGTCTGTGCTTCAGTCTGTGCTTCAGTCTGTGCTTCAGTCTGTGTCTGTACTTCAGTCTGTGCTTTAGTCTGTGTCTGTGCTTCAGTCCTTGTCTGTGCTTTAGTCTGTGCTTCAGTCTGTGCTTCAGTCTGTGCTTCAGTCTGTGTCTGTGCTTCTGTCTGTGCTTCAGTCTGTGCTTCAGTCTGTGCTTCAGTCTGTGTCTGTGCTTCAGTCTGTGCTTCAGTCTGTGCTTCAGTCTGTGTCTGTGCTTCAGTCTGTGCTTCAGTCTGTGCTTCAGTCTGTGCTTCAATCTGTGTCTGTGCTTCAGTCTGTGCTTCAGTCTGTGTCTGTGCTTCAGTCTGTGTCTGTGCTTCAGTCTGTGCTTCAGTCTGTGTCTGTGCTTCTGTCTGTGCTTCAGTCTGTGCTTCAGTCTGTGTTTGTGCTTCAGTCTGTGCTTCAGTCTGTGCTTCAATCTGTGCTTCCGTCTGTGTCTGTGCTTCAGTCTGTGCTTCAGTCTGTGTCTGTGCTTCAGTCTGTGCTTCAGTCTGTGCTTCAGTCTGTGTCTGTGCTTCAGTCTGTCTGTGCTTCAGTCTGTGTCTGTGCTTCAGTCTGTGCTTCAGTCTGTGGCTGTGCTTCAGTCTGTGCTTCAGTCTGTGCTTCAGTCTGTGCTTCAGTCTGTGTCTGTGCTTCAGTATGTGCTTTAGTCTGTGTCTGTGCTTCAGTCTGTGCTTCAGTCTGTGCTTCAATCTGTGTCTGTGCTTCAGTCTGTGCTTCAGTCTGTGTCTGTGCTTCAGTCTGTGCTTCAGTCTGTGCTTCAGTCTGTGCTTCAGTCTGTGTCTGTTCTTCAGTCTGTGTCTGTGCTTCAGTCTGTGCTTCAGTCTGTGTTTCAGTCTGTGTCTGTGCTTCAGTCTGTGCTTTAGTCTGTGTCTGTGCTTCAGTCTGTGCTTCAGTCTGTGCTTCAGTCTGTGCTTCAATCTGTGTCTGTGCTTCACTCTGTGCTTCAGTCTGTGTCTGTGTTTCAGTCTGTGCTTCAGTCTGTGCTCCAGTCTGTGTCTGTTCTTCAGTCTGTGTCTGTGCTTCAGTCTGTGCTTCTGTCTGTGCTTCAGTCTGTGTCTGTACTTCAGTCTGTGCTTCAGTCTGTGTCTGTGCTTCAGTCCTTGTCTGTGCTTTAGTCTGTGCTTCAGTCTGTGCTTCAGTCTGTGCTTCAGTCTGTGCTTCAGTCTGTGTTTGTTCTTCAGTCTGTGTCTGTGCTTCAGTCTGTGTCTTTGCTTCAGTCTGTGCTTCAGTCCTTGCCTCAGTCTGTGTCTGTGCTTCAGTCTGTGCTTCAGTCTGTGCTTCAGTCTGTGTCTGTGCTTCAGTTTGTGCTTCAGTTTGTGCTTCAGTCTGTGTCTGTGCTTCAGTCTGTACTTCAGTCTGTGCTTCAGTCTGTGCTTCAGTCTGTGTCTGTGCTTCAGTCTGTGTCTGTGCTTCAGTCTGTCTCTGTACTTCAGTCTGTGCTTCAGTCTGTGCTTCAGTCTGTGCTTCAGTCTGTGTCTGTGCTTCAGTCTGTGCTTCAGTCTGTGCTTCAGTCTGTGTCTGTGCTTCAGTCTGTGTCTGTGCTTCAGTCTGTGCTTCAGTCTGTGCCTGTGCTTCAGTCTTTGTCTGTGCTTCAGTCTGTGCTTCAGTCTGTGCTTCAGTCTGTGCTTCAGTCTGTGTCTGTGCATCAGTCTGTGCTTTAGTCTGTGTCTGTGCTTCAGTCTGTGTCTGTGCTTCAGTCTGTGCTTCAGTCTGTGTCTGTGCTTCAGTCTGTGTCTGTGCTTCAGTCTGTGTCTGTGCTTCAGTGTGTGTCTGTGCTTCAGTCTGTGCTTCAGTCTGTGCCTCAGTCTGTGTCTGTGCTTCAGTCTGTGTCTGTGCTTCAGTCTGTGCTTCAGTCCGTGCTTCAGTCTGTGTCTGTGCTTCAGTCTGTTTCTGTGCTTCAGTCTGTGCTTCAGTCTGTGCTTCAGTCTGTGTCTGTGCTTCAGTCTGTGTCTGTGCTTCAGTCTGTGCTTCAGTCTGTATCTGTGCTTCAGTCTGTGTCTGTGCTTCAGTCTGTGTTTCAGTCTGTACTTCAGTCTGTGTCTGTGCTTCAGTCTGTGCTTCAGTCTGTGTCTGTGCTTCAGTCTGTGCTTCAGTCTGTGTCTGTGTTTCAGTCTGTGCTTCAGTCTGTGCTTCAGTCTGTGTCTGTGCTTCAGTCTGTGCTTCAGTCTATGTCTATGCTTCAGTCTGTGCTTCAGTCCGTGCTTCAGTCTGTGTCTGTGCTTCAGTCTGTGCTTCAGTCTGTGTCTGTGCTTCAGTCTGTGCTTCAGTCTGTGTCTGTGCTTCAGTCTGTGCTTCAGTCTGTTCTTCAGTCTGTGCTTCAGTCTGTGTCTGTGCTTCAGTCTGTGCCTCAGTCTGTGTCTGTGCTTCAGTCTGTGCTTCAGTCTGTGTTTGTGCTTCAGTCTTTGTCTGTGCTTCAGTCTGTGCTTCAGTCTGTCTGTACTTCAGTCTGTGTCTGTGCTTCAGTCTGTGCTTCAGTCTGTGTCTGTGCTTCAGTCTGTGCTTCAGTCTGTGCTTCAGTCTGTGTCTGTGCTTCAGTCTGTGCTTCAGTCTGTGTCTGTGCTTCAGTCTGTGCTTCAGTCTGTGCTTCAGTCTGTGTCTGTGCTTCAGTCTGTGCTTTAGTCTGTGTCTGTACTTCAGTCTGTGCTTCAATCTGTGTCTGTGCTTCAGTCTGTGCTTCAGTCTGTGTCTGTGCTTCAGTCTGTGCTTCAGTCTGTGCTTCAGTCTGTTTCTGTTCTTCAGTCTGTCTCTGTGCTTCAGTCTGTGCTTCTGTCTGTGCTTCAGTCTGTGTCTGTACTTCAGTCTGTGCTTCAGTCTGTGTCTGTGCTTCAGTCTGTGCTTCAGTCTGCGTCTGTGCTTCAGTCTGTGCTTCAGTCTGTGCTTCAGTCTGTGCTTCAGTCTGTGTCTTTGCTTCAGTCTGTGCTTCAGTCTGTGCTTCAGTCTGTGTCTGTGCTTCAGTCTTTGTCTGTGCTTCAGTCTGTGCTTCAGTCCTTGCCTCAGTCTGTGTCTGTGCTTCAGTCTGTGCTTCAGTCTGTGCTTCAGTCTGTGCTTCAGTCTGTGTCTGTGCTTCAGTCTGTGCTTCAGTTTGTGCTTCAGTCTGTGTTTGTGCTTCAGTCTGTACTTCAGTCTGTGCTTCAGTCTGTGCTTCAGTCTGTGTCTGTGCTTCAGTCTGTGTCTGTGCTTCGGTCTGTGCTTCAATCTGTGTCTGTGCTTCAGTCTGTGTCTGTGCTTCTGTCTGTGCTTCAGTCTGTCTATGTACTTCAGTCTGTGCTTCAGTCTGTGCCTGTGCTTCAGTCTGTGCTTCAGTCTGTGCTTCAGTCTGTGTCTGTGCTTCAGTCTGTGCTTCAGTCTGTGTCTGTGCTTCGGTCTGTGCTTCAGTCTGTGTCTATGCAGTTCTGACCAATCAGAGCGGCTCAGAGTGGCGAGACTCGGACAAAGCTGAGAGAATTTTTTTTAAAGTTCATATTGTAAAAATACAAAATAATCCGACCAAAAAGAACAAAATCCGACATTTAGCAAAGCTGCTGATGCCCCGAAGAACTCGGGCAGATGGATTTAAACGCTGAGCTTCTGTGGGAGGTTTTTCCTGGGGTGCAGTTCCTCGCTCGGCCACACGTCAGTCTGCGGCATAGGCCATATATCTGAGTGGACAGAGCTAACCTGTTAGCCGCTAACCCGTTAGCCGCCAACCAGTCAGCTCTTATTAAACATCCATGGTCTTAATGCTGGACCATGAATGCCATCTTAGGACTGTAGCTGAGGGTGCGTGTCAGCCATCTTAGGACTGTAGCTGAGGGCTTGTGTTGGCCATCTTAGGACTGTGGCTGAGGGCTTGTGTCGGCCATCATAGGACTGTAGCTGAGGGCTTGTGTCGGCCATCATAGGACTGTAGCTGAGGGTGTGTCTCTTGTGCAGGAGCGTCTGCCGGCGGTGGGTGGAGACTTCTTCACATATGCTGACAGAGACGATCATTACTGGAGCGGCTACTACACCTCCAGACCCTTCTACAAGAGACTAGACCGCATCCTGGAGGCCACGCTCAGGTATTGCACTACATATACACTAGGAGTACATATACACACACTCATGTAGTGTTGTATATATGTCATATACGCTGTGAGTACACCACGTATATAGTAAATGTGAGTATATTACGTGAATACATCACATATATAGTATAGTATATGAGTATATGTCATATACGTCACATTTAAACAGAGTTTTGGGATGCTGTTTTTCTCAGAGGAGCTGAGATCCTGTTCTCGTTGGCTCTGGCGGAGTCGCGGCGTCTCCATGGTAACCTGTTTCCGGGGGAGGAGCTGTTTGGTCACCTGACCTCAGGAAGGAGGAGCTTAGCACTTTTCCAACATCATGACGCTGTGACAGGGACAGCCCGAGACGCAGTGGTACGAGACTACGGAAACAGGTACTTTACTACTACTAAACTACTATTACTCCTAATAGTAGTGCTACTAATATTACTCCTACTGCTAACAGTACTAGTATTACTAATATTACTACTACTGTTAACAGTACTAGTACTACTAATATTACTCCTACTGCTAACAGTACTACAACTGCTACAGATAATAATACTATTACTAATAATACTGTGATTACTAATGCTATTACTACTGTTGCTGCTACTATAAGTAATACTGCTGCATTGTATAATAGTAGCACAGTACTAGTACTGCAGTAAAATACTTCAGTATTAGTACGAGGGTAATCGTAGTATTTAATATTTAGTATTTAGTTCTGTGGCTGAAGAGTTTCTGTTTAAATGTTTTTCATGCTTCTAAAGGAGCTGCCCCCGGACGCCTCAGGTACGACGCCACGCTAGCACTGTGTACAGCTAACATTAGCCTTAGCATTAGTGTTTTTATTGTAGAAATAATCATTCCAGCTAACAGCCTTAAGCATTAGCGTTAGCTTTAACATGAGCCGTAACATTAGCATTAGTTTTAACATGAGCCGTAACATTAGCGTTAGCTTTGACATGAGCCGTAACATTAGCGTTAGAATAGAAGAGAATAGCCTTTTATTTGTCAATTCCTTCACATGTACAAGACATACAAAGCAATCGAGATTGGACCTGTCACCCTGTCCGTACATTACAACATACAGAGAACAATATTACATGGGGAAGACAACACGGACCAGACAGGAAGGCAGGTAGCTGATAGAAATAAACAAAAAACAGCATCACATGTGGACAGGGGGAGGGAAAAAAAAGAGGACAGCCCCAGACCATGCCCCAGTATGGGATATCGTTTGGAGTACACAAATAAAAAAAACCTCCGAGCTTCAGCAACATAGTCAAAACACAGTACAAACAGTCCACAGGACCAGCAACAGGGTAGGGGAGGGGGGTGGAGGAGGCCCGACATAGGCAGGCAGCCACCCGGATCCTGCAGCCATGAGCGGCGCTGGATCAACAGACCCGCCTACCCGGTCGGGGGTAAGAAGCTGCGAGGGGGTTGGGAAGGGGCCAGGCTTCCTCCGCTGTATTCTCTGGGTGATTTGACACCAGCCCGGCCTTGGTCGTGACCAGTGCTGGCTTAGGGAGGCCAAAAAGATAAGATTGGGTTGTTTTGGTTTTAGAGCGAGCAGCTGCGTCCAATTTCTACAACAATGCTCTCTTTGTCCATTTGGTCTCAAGGTCTTCCCATCTCCCTATGCAAAGCATCCAACTTCTCCGAGATGTTATCCATGTTGCGATTTAGAGCCAAAGTTCCGTCCAGTCTGCGATCAATGACCGCTAGCCTTTCCGCAATGCGGTGCGTGGCCGCCAACCCTTCCAAAATGCGGCTCAAAGTCACAGTCTGAGTGTTGGCAGTTTTGCCCATCGTATCGGTCAGCCCGGGCAGCCAAGTGGGGCTTTGAACAGCCGCCTCGGTACTCACATTTCTCTTGAAAGACAGGGCTACACCTAGGCCGATTAGTAGGAGCCCTGTAATCATGGTTCCGAATAAGTATAGATTCTCAATGTCCTCCACGGACAGAGCTGACAGACACACAACGCGCCACTTCTCCCAACTGTCCATCATGTATCTGGCAGCGTAGGTCCTCGCAGGACAGGCAGGCTCACCCGGCCCTGCTTGTCTGGTTGAAAAAATGGTGTCAATAGCAATAGCAGAGACCAACTTATCAAATCCATAGTTAATTTGGTTTTGGAGAGCAGAGCGGAGAGAGTCACACAAGGGAAAAAAAGACTAGACACTAGACCAGACACGACACAGAGCAGAGCAGGGAAAGATAAAGGCAGGAGAGGAGAGAAAAATGCGTCCGCCCTCGCCAAGAGCCAGAAAAAGAAGAGAGAAAAAAAAAGCTTAGCTTAGCTTTAACATGAGCCGTAACATTAGCGTTAGTTTTAACATGAGCCGTAACATTAGCGTTACCTTTAACATGAGCCGTAACATTAGCGTTAGCTTTAACATGAGCCGTAACATGGGCCGTAACATTAGTGTTAGCTTTAACATGAGCTGTAACATTAGCGTTAGCTTTAACATGAGCAGTAACATTAGCGTTAGTTTTAACATGAGCCGTAACATTAGCATTAGCTTTAACATGAGCCGTAACATGAGCCGTAACATGAGCCGTAACATGAGCCGTAACATTAGTGTTAGCTTTAACATGAGCCGTAACATGAGCCGTAACATGAGCCGTAACATGAGCCGTAACATTAGCGTTAGCTTTAACATGAGCCGTAACATTAGCGTTAGCTTTAACATGAGCCGTATCATTAGCGTAAGCTTTGATATGAGCCATAACATTAGCGTTAGCTTTAACATGAGCCGTAACATTAGAGTTAGGTTTCACATGAGCCGTAGCATTAGTGTTAGCTTTAACATGAGCCGTAGCATTAGCGTTAGCTTTAACATGAGCCATAGCATTAACGTTAGCTTTAACATAGCCCTTACGAGTTTGTATTAATCTTTGTGTTTTTATGCTGTGATGCTAACTGCGCTAAGAGTTACGTCTCTTTTATGCTTAATTTCTGTGTTTTTTTCTCAACACAAATATCATGTTTCTAATGTCAGATCTGTGAAACTGCGACCAGGGGTGCTCTGTCTGTCGGACACCAGGGGGCGCTCTGTCTGACAGACACCAGGGGGCGCTCTGTCTGTCAGACATCAGGGGGCGCTCTGTCTATCGGACACCAGGGGGCGCTCTGACTGTCGGACACCAGGGAGCGCTCTGTCTGTCGGACACCAGGGGGCGCTCTGTCTGTCGGACACCAGGGGGCGCTCTGTCCGTCTGACACCAGGGGGCGCTCTGACTGTCTGACACCAGGGGGCGCTCTGTCTGTCGGACACCAGGGGGCGCTCTGTCTGTCGGACACCAGGGGGCGCTCTGTCTGACAGACACCAGGGGGCGCTCTGACTGTCTGACACCAGGGGGCGCTCTGACTGTCTGACACCAGGGGGCGCTCTGACTGTCTGACACCAGGGGGCGCTCTGACTGTCTTACACCAGGGGGCGCTCTGTCTGTCTTACACCAGGGGGAGCTCTGTCTGTATGACCCCAGGGGGCGCTCTGTCTGTCTGACACCAGGGGGCGCTCTGTCTGTCTGACACCAGGGGGCGCTCTGTCTGTCGGACACCAGGGGGCGCTCTGACTGTCTGACACCAGGGGGCGCTCTGACTGTCTGACACCAGAGGGCGCTCTGTCTGTTGGACACCAAGGGGCGCTCTGTCTGTCTGACCCCAGGGGGCGCTCTGTCTGTCTGACACCAGGGGGCGCTCTGTCTGTCTGACACCAGGGGGCGCTCTGTCTGTCTGACACCAGGGGGCGCTCTGTATGTTGGACACCAGGGGGCGCTCTGTCTGTCGGACACCAGGGGGCGCTCTGACTGTCTGACACCAGGGGGCGCTCTGTCTGACAGACACCAGGGGGCGCTCTGACTGTCTGACACCAGGGGGCGCTCTGTATGTTGGACACCAGGGGGCGCTCTGTCTGTCGGACACCAGGGGGCGCTCTGTCTGTTGGACACCAGGGGGTGCTCTGACTGTCTGACACCAGGGGGCGCTCTGACTGTCTGACACCAGGGGGCGCTCTGACTGTCTGACACCAGGGGGCGCTCTGTCTGTTGGACACCAGGGGGCGCTCTGTCTGTCTGACACCAGGGGGCGCTCTGTCGGACACCAGGGGGCGCTCTGACTGTCTTACACCAGGGGGCGCTCTGTCTGTCTTACACCAGGGGGCGCTCTGTCTGTCTGACACCAGGGGGCGCTCTGTCTGTCTGACACCAGGGGGCGCTCTGTCTGTCTGACACCAGGGGGCGCTCTGACTGTCTGACACCAGGGGGCGCTCTGTCTGTCTGACACCAGTGGGCGCTCTGTATGTTGGACACCAGGGGGCGCTCTGTCTGTCGGACACCAGGAGGCGCTCTGACTGTCGGACACCAGGGGGCGCTCTGTCTGACAGGCACCAGGGGGCGCTCTGACTGTCTGACACCAGGGGGCGCTCTGTATGTTGGACACCAGGGGGCGCTCTGTCTGTCGGACACCAGGGGGCGCTCTGACTGTCTGACACCAGGGGGCGCTCTGTCTGACAGACACCAGGGGGCGCTCTGACTGTCTGACACCAGGGGGCGCTCTGTCTGTCGGACACCAGGGGGCGCTCTGTCTGACGGACACCAGGGGGCGCTCTGTCTGACGGACACCAGGGGGCGCTCTGACTGTCTGACACCAGGGGGCGCTCTGTCTGACAGACACCAGGGGGCGCTCTGTCTGTCTGACACCAGGGGGCGCTCTGACTGTCTGACACCAGGGGGCGCTCTGTCTGACACCAGGGGGCGCTCTGTCTGTCTGACACCAGGGGGCGCTCTGACTGTCTGACACCAGGGGGCTCTCTGTCTGACAGACACCAGGGGGCGCTCTGTCTGTCTGACACCAGGGGGCGCTCTGTCTGTTGGACACCAGGGGGCGCTCTGTCTGTCTGACACCAGGGGGCGCTCTGTCGGACACCAGGGGGCGCTCTGACTGTCTTACACCAGGGGGCGCTCTGTCTGTCTTACACCAGGGGGAGCTCTGTCTGTCTGACACCAGGGGGCGCTCTGTCTGTCTGACACCAGGGGGCGCTCTGTCTGTCGGACACCAGGGGGCGCTCTGTCTGTCTGACACCAGAGGGCGCTCTGTCTGTCGGACACCAGGGGGCGCTCTGTCTGTCTGACACCAGGGGCGCTCTGTCTGTCTGACCCCAGGGGGCGCTCTGTCTGTCTGACCCCAGGGGGCGCTCTGTCTGTCTGACACCAGGGGGCGCTCTGTCTGACAGACAGCAGGGGGCGCTCTGTCTGACAGACACCAGGGGGCGCTCTGTCTGACAGACACCAGGGGGCGCTCTGTCTGACACCAGGGGGCGCTCTGTCTGTCTGACCCCAGGGGGCGCTCTGTCTGTCTGACACCAGGGGGCGCTCTGTCTGTCGGACACCAGGGGGCGCTCTGTCTGTCAGACACCAGGGGGCGCTCTGTCTGACAGACAGCAGGGGGCGCTCTGACTGTCTGACACCAGGGGGCGCTCCGACTGTCTGACACCAGGGGGCGCTCTTACTGTCTGACACCAGGGGGCGCTCTGTCTGTCTGACACCAGGGGGCGCTCTGTCTGTCTGACACCAGGGGGCGCTCTGACTGTCTGAGACCAGGGGGCGCTCTGTCTGACAGACACCAGGGGGCGCTCTGACTGTCTGACACCAGTGGGCGCTCTGTCTGTCTGACACCAGGGGCCGCTCTGACTGTCTGACACCAGGGGGCGCTCTGTCTGTCGGACACCAGGGGGCGCTCTGTATGTCGGACACCAGGGGGCGCTCTGTCTGTCGGACACCAGGGGGCGCTCTGACTGTCTGACACCAGGGGGCGCTCTGTCTGACAGACACCAGGGGCCGCTCTGACTGTCTGACACCAGGGGGCGCTCTGTATGTTGGACACCAGGGGGCGCTCTGTCTGTCGGACACCAAGGGTCGCTCTGACTGTCTGACACCAGGGGGCGCTCTGTCTGACAGACACCAGGGGGCGCTCTGACTGTCTGACACCATGGGGCACTCTGACTGTCTGACACCAGGGGGCACTCTGTCTGTCGGACACCAGGGGGCGCTCTGTCTGACGGACACCAGGGGGCGCTCTGACTGTTGGACACCAGGGGGCGCTCTGTCTGTCTGACATCAGGGGGCGCTCTGACTGTCTGACACCAGGGGGCACTCTGTCTGTCGGACACCAGGGGGCGCTCTGTCTGACGGACACCAGGGGGCGCTCTGTCTGTCGGACACCAGGGGGCGCTCTGACTGTCTGACACCAGGGGGCGCTCTGTCTGTCCGACACCAGGGGGCGCTCTGTCTGTCCGACACCAGGGGGCGCTCTGTCTGTCCGACACCAGGGGGCGCTCTGACTGTCTGACACCAGGGGGCGCTCTGTCTGTCGGACACCAGGGGGCGCTCTGACTGTCTGACACCAGGGGGCGCTCTGAATGTCGGACACCAGGGGGCGCTCTGTCTGTCGGACACCAGGGGGCGCTCTGTCTGACGGACACCAGGGGGCGCTCTGACTGTTGGACACCAGGGGGCGCTCTGTATGTCGGACACCAGGGGGCGCTCTGTCTGTCCGACACCAGGGGGCGCTCTGTCTGTCCGACACCAGGGGGCGCTCTGACTGTCTGACACCAGGGGGCGCTCTGTCTGTCGGACACCAGGGGGCGCTCTGACTGTCTGACACCAGGGGGCGCTCTGAATGTCGGACACCAGGGGGCGCTCTGTCTGTTGGACACCAGGGGGCGCTCTGTCTGACGGACACCAGGGGGCGCTCTGACTGTTGGACACCAGGGGGCGCTCTGTATGTTGGACACCAGGGGGCGCTCTGTCTGTCGGACACCAGGGGGCGCTCTGACTGTTGGACACCAGGGGGCGCTCTGTCTGTCGGACATCAGGGGGCGCTCTGACTGTCGGACATTAGGGGGCGCTCTGTCTGACGGACACCAGGGGGCGCTCTGACTGTCGGACACCAGGGGGCGCTCTGTCTGACGGACACCAGGGGGCGCTCTGTCTGTCGGACACCAGGGGGCGCTCTGTCTGTCGGACACCAGGGGGCGCTCTGTCTGACGGACACCAGGGGGCGCTCTGACTGTCTGACACCAGGGGGCGCTCTGACTGTCTGACACCAGGGGGCGCTCTGACTGTCTGACACCAGGGGGCGCTCTGTCTGACAGACACCAGGGGGCGCTCTGTCTGTCTGACACCAGGGGGCGCTCTGTCTGTCCGACACCAGGGGGCGCTCTGTCTGTCGGACACCAGGGGGCGCTCTGACTGTCGGACACCAGGGGGCGCTCTGTCTGTCGGACACCAGGGGGCGCTCTGACTGTCTGACACCAGGGGGCGCTCTGAATGTCGGACACCAGGGGGCGCTCTGTCTGTCGGACACCAGGGGGCGCTCTGTCTGACGGACACCAGGGGGCGCTCTGACTGTTGGACACCAGGGGGCGCTCTGACTGTCTGACACCAGGGGGCGCTCTGTCTGTCGGACACCAGGGGGCGCTCTGTCTGTCTGACACCAGGGAGTGCTCTGACTGTCTGACACCAGGGGCCGCTCTCTCTGTCGGACACCAGGGGGCGCTCTGACTGTCTGACACCAGGGGGCGCTCTGTCTGTTGGACACCAGGGGGCGCTCTGACTGTCTGACACCGGGGGCGCTCTGTCTGTCTGACCCCAGGGGGCGCTCTGTCTGTCGGACACCAGGGGGCGCTCTGTCTGTCGGACACCAGGGGGCGCTCTGTCTGACACTAGGGGGCGCTCTGTCTGACAGACAGCAGGGGGCGCTCTGTCTGACAGACAGCAGGGGGCGCTCTGTCTGACAGACACCAGGGGGCGCTCTGTTTGACACCAGGGGGCGCTCTGTCTGTCTGACCCCAGGGGGCGCTCTGTCTGTCTGACACCAGGGGGCGCTCTGTCTGTCGGACACCAGGGTGCGCTCTGTCTGTCGGACACCAGGGGGCGCTCTGTCTGACACCAGGGGGCGCTCTGTCTGTCAGACATCAGGGGGCGCTCTGTCTGACAGACAGCAGGGGGCGCTCTGACTGTCTGATACCACGGGGCGCTCTGACTGTCTGACACCAGGGGGCGCTCTGACTGTCTGACCCCAGGGGGCGCTCTGTCTGATAGACACCAGGGGGCGCTCTGTCTGATAGACACCAGGGAGAGCGCCCCCTGGTGTCTATCAGACAGAGCGCCCCCTGGTGTCTGTCGGACACAAGGGGGCGCTCTGACTGTCTGACACCAGGGGGCGCTCTGTCTGACAGACACCAGGGGGCGCCCTGACTGTCCGACACCAGGGGGCGCTCTGTCTGTCCGACACCAGGGGGCGCTCTGTCTGTCCGACACCAGGGGGCGCTCTGTCTGTCGGACAACAGGGGGCGCTCTGTCTGACACCAGGGGGCGCTCTGTCTGTCTGACACCAGGGGGCGCTCTGACTGTCTGACAACAGGGGGCGCTCTGTCTGTCTGACACCAGGGGGCGCTCTGTCTGTTGGACACCAGGGGGCGCTCTGTCTGACACCAGGGGGCGCTCTGTCTGACACCAGGGGGCGCTCTGTCTGTTTGACCCCAGGGGGCGCTCTGTCTGTCTGACCCCAGGGGGCGCTCTGTCTGTCGGACACCAGGGGGCGCTCTGTCTGTCGGACACCAGGGGGCGCTCTGTCTGTCGGACACCAGGGGGCACTCTGTCTGACACCAGGGGGCGCTCTGTCTGTCGGACACCAGGGGGCACTCTGTCTGACACCAGGGGGCGCTCTGTCTGTCTGACACCAGGGGGCGCTCTGTCTGTCGGACACCAGGGGGCGCTCTGTCTGACACCAGGGGGCGCTCTGTCTGTCTGACACCAGGGGGCGCTCTGTCTGTCGGACACCAGGGGGCGCTCTGTCTGTCGGACACCAGGGGGCGCTCTGTCTGTCGGACACCAGGGGGCGCTCTGTCTGACACCAGCGGGCGCTCTGTCTGTCAGACATCAGGGGGCGCTCTGACTGTCTGATACCAGGGGGCGCTCTGACTGTCTGACACCAGGGGGCACTCTGACTGTCTGATCCCAGGGGGCGCTCTGTCTGATAGACACCAGGGGGCGCTCTGTCTGATAGACACCAGGGGGCGCTCTGACTGTCTGACACCAGGGGGCGCTCTGTCTGTCTGACACCAGGGGGCGCTCTGTCTGTCTGACCCCAGGGGGCGCTCTGTCTGTCGGACACCAGGGGGCGCTCTGTCTGTCGGACACCAGGGGGCGCTCTGTCTGTCGGACACCAGGGGGCACTCTGTCTGACACCAGGGGGCGCTCTGTCTGTCGGACACCAGGGGGCACTCTGTCTGACACCAGGGGGCGCTCTGTCTGTCAGACACCAGGGGGCGCTCTGTCTGACGGACACCAGGGGGCGCTCTGTCTGACACCAGGGGGCGCTCTGTCTGTCTGACACCAGGGGGCGCTCTGTCTGTCGGACACCAGGGGGCGCTCTGTCTGTCGGACACCAGGGGGCGCTCTGTCTGTCGGACACCAGGGGGCGCTCTGTCTGACACCAGCGGGCGCTCTGTCTGTCAGACATCAGGGGGCGCTCTGACTGTCTGATACCAGGGGGCGCTCTGACTGTCTGACACCAGGGGGCACTCTGACTGTCTGATCCCAGGGGGCGCTCTGTCTGATAGACACCAGGGGGCGCTCTGTCTGATAGACACCAGGGGGCGCTCTGACTGTCTGACACCAGGGGGCGCTCTGTCTGTCTGACACCAGGGGGCGCTCTGTCTGTCTGACACCAGGGGGCGCTCTGACTCTCTGACACCAGGGGGCGCTCTGACTGTGTGACACCAGGGGGCGCTCTGACTGTCTGATCCCAGGGGGCGCTCTGTCTGATAGACACCAGGGGGCGCTCTGTCTGATAGACACCAGGGGGCGCTCTGACTGTCTGACACCAGGGGGCGCTCTGTCTGTCTGACACCAGGGGGCGCTCTGTCTGTCTGACACCAGGGGGCGCTCTGACTCTCTGACACCAGGGGGCGCTCTGACTGTGTGACACCAGGGGGCGCTCTGTCTGACAGACACCAGGGGGCGCTCTGACTGTCTGACACCATGGGGCGCTCTGACTGTCTGACACCAGGGGGCGTTCTGACTGTCTGACACCAGGGGGCACTCTGTCTGACGGACACCAGGGGGCGCTCTGTCTGACGGACACCAGGGGGCGCTCTGACTGTTGGACACCAGGGGGCGCTCTGTCTGTCTGACACCAGGGGGCGCTCTGACTGTCTGACACCAGGGGGCGCTCTGTCTGTCGGACACCAGCGGGTGCTCTGTCTGTCTGACACCAGGGAGCGCTCTGTCTGTTGGACACCAGGGGGTGCTCTGTCTGTCTGACACCAGGGAGTGCTCTGACTGTCTGACACCAGCGGGCGCTCTGTCTGTCTGACACCAGGGGGCGCTCTGTCTGTCTGACACCAGGGGGCGCTCTGTCTGTCTGACACCAGGGGGCGCTCTGACTCTCTGACACCAGGGGGCGCTCTGACTGTGTGACACCAGGGGGCGCTCTGTCTGACAGACACCAGGGGGCGCTCTGACTGTCTGACACCATGGGGCGTTCTGACTGTCTGACACCAGGGGGCGTTCTGACTGTCTGACACCAGGGGGCACTCTGTCTGACGGACACCAGGGGGCGCTCTGTCTGACGGACACCAGGGGGCGCTCTGACTGTTGGACACCAGGGGGCGCTCTGTCTGTCTGACACCAGGGGGCGCTCTGACTGTCTGACACCAGGGGGCGCTCTGTCTGTCGGACACCAGCGGGTGCTCTGTCTGTCTGACACCAGGGAGCGCTCTGTCTGTTGGACACCAGGGGGTGCTCTGTCTGTCTGACACCAGGGAGTGCTCTGACTGTCTGACACCAGCGGGCGCTCTGTCTGTCGGACACCAGGGGGCGCTCTGTCTGTCTGACACCAGGGGGCGCTCTGTCTGTCTGACACCAGGGGGCGCTCTGACTGTCGGACAACAGGGGGCGCTCTGACTGTCGGACACCAGGGGGCGCTCTGAATGTTGGACACCATGGGGCGCTCTGTCTGTCTGACACCAGGGGGCGCTCTGACTGTCTGACACCAGGGGGCGCTCTGTCTGTCTGACACCAGGGGGCGCTCTGTCTGACACCAGGGGGCGCTCTGTCTGACACCATGGGGCGCTCTGTCTGTCTGACACCAGGGGGCGCTCTGACTGTTGGACACCAGAATAGACTGAAATCCGAACTGTTTTCCAGACTCTTCCGCTCCATCCTGACCCTGCGGCAGGTGATCCAAAGCTCCGCCCACTTCCTGATGCTGTCCAACAAACATCAGTTCGACCAATCACAGCCCTTCCTGCAGACGGTGAGTTTAACCAATCACAGCCCTTCCTGCAGACGGTGAGTTTAACCAATCACAGCCTTTCCTGCGGACGGTGAGTTTAACCAATCACAGCCTGTCCTGCAGACGGTGAGTTTAACCAATCACAGCCCTTCCTGCAGACGGTGAGTTTAACCAATCACAGCCTGTCCTGCAGACGGTGAGTTTAACCAGTCACAGCCTGTCCTGCAGACGGTGAGTTTAACCAATCACAGCCCGTCCTTCAGACGGTGAGTTTAACCAATCACAGCCCTTCCTGCAGACGGTGAGTTTAACCAATCACAGCCCTTCCTGCAGACGGTGAGTTTAACCAATCACAGCCCGTCCTGCAGACGGTGAGTTTAACCAATCACAGCCCGTCCTGCAGACGGTGAGTTTAACCAATCACAGCCCTTCCTGCAGACGGTGAGTTTAACCAATCACAGCCCGTCCTGCAGACGGTGAGTTTAACCAATCACAGCCCTTCCTGCAGACGGTGAGTTTAACCAATCACAGCCCGTCCTGCAGACCGTGAGTTTAACACAATCCAACACACTTTAGAAATGTGGTAAAAAATAAACGTTCATGTTCAGATGAGCTTGAATTAGTTCTGGTTCAAACCTGGTTTAGTCCTGGTGTAGTCCTGGTTTAGTACATGGTTCAGTCCTGGGTTAGTCCTGATTTAGTCCTGGTTCAGTCCTGGTTTAGTCCTGGTCCAGTCCTGGTTTAGTACCTGGTTCAGTCCTGGTTTAGTACCTGGTTCAGTCCTGGTTCAGTCCTGGTTCAGTCCTGGTTTAGTCCTGGTCCAGTCCTGGTTTAGTACCTGGTTCAGTCCTGGTTCAGTCCTGGTTCAGTCCTGGTTTAGTCCTGCTTTAGTACATGGTTCAGTCCTGGTTTAGTACCTGGTTTAGTCCTGATCCAGTCCTGATCCAGTCCTGGTTCAGTCCTGCTTTAGTACATGGTTCAGTCCTGGTTTAGTACCTGGTTTAGTCCTGATCCAGTCCTGGTTCAGTCCTGGTTCAGTCCTGGTTCAGTCCTGGTTCAGTCCTCGTTCAGTCCTGGTTTACTCCTGGTTTAGTCCTGGTTTAGTCCTGGTTTAGTACATGGTTCAGTCCTGATTCAGTCCCGGTTCAGTCCTGGTTCGGTCCTGGTTCGGTCCTGGTTCAGTCCTGGTTTAGTCCTGGTTTAGTGCATGGTTCAGTCCTGGATTAGTCCTGGTTCAGTCCTGGTTCAGTCCTGGTTTAGTCCTGATCCAGTCCTGGTTTAGTCCTGGTTCAGTCCTGGTTTAGGCCTGGTTTAGTCCTGGTTCAGTCTTGGTTTAGTCCTGGTCCAGTCCTGGTTTAGTACCTGGTTCAGTCCTGGTTTAGTCCTGGTTCAGTCCTGGTTTAGTACATGGTTCAGTCCTGGGTTAGTCCTGGTTTAGTCCTGGTTCAGTCCTGGTTTAGTACCTGGTTCAGTCCTGGTTCAGTCCTGGTTCAGTCCTGGTTCAGTCCTGGTTTAGTCCTTGGTCAGTCCTGGTTCAGTCCTGGTCCAGTCCTGGTTTAGTACCTGGTTCAGTCCTGGTTCATTGTCTGTTTCAGGATGATGTCATCGCGGCTCAAGACACTCTGCCGCAGAAAACCACCATCAAAGTCAGTGACACACCCAGGTACAACACACACTCACACACTCTCTCACACACTCTCTCACACACTCTCTCACACACACACTCACACACACGCACACACACACACACACACACACACACACACACACACACACTCACACACACACACACACAGATGTGTGTGAAAATCCTCCTGTGTTTCAGGGCGGTCGTCGTGTACAATCCGCTTGGGCAGCGCCGCACAACCGTGGTGACCGTTACCGTGGATACGCCTGATGTCAATGTTGTAGAAGCTGATTCAAATCGTCCAATCACAACACAGATCTCTGCAGTGTGGGAGGAGCCAACACAAGCCTCCAACAGCACCTTCCAGGTAAAACACCTGGTTAGACCTGTTTTAGTCCTGATTCAATCCTGGTTCAGTCCTGGCTCAGTCCTGGTTTAGTCCTGGTTTAGTCCTGGTTCAGTCCTGGTTTAGCCCTGGTTTAGTCCTGGTTTAGCCCTGGTTTAGTCCTGGTTTAGTCCTGGTTCAGTCCTGGTTTAGTCCTGGTTTAGTCCTGGTTTAGTCCTGGTTTAGCCCTGGTTTAGCCCTGGTTCAGTCCTGGTTCAGTCCTGGTTTAGCCCTGGTTTAGCCCTGGTTCAGTCCTGGTTCAGTCCTGGTTCAGTCCTGGTTTAGTCCTGGTTTAGTCCTGGTTTAGGCCTGGTTTAGCCCTGGTTCAGTCCTGGTTCAGTCCTGGTTTAGTCCTGGTTCAGTCCTGGTTTAGTCCTGGTTTAGCCCTGGTTTAGTCCTGGTTCAGTCCTGGTTTAGTCCTGGTTCAGTCCTGGTTAAATCTTAGTTGGCTCCTTTTTTGGTCCTGATTTACTCTTAGTTTAGTCCTGGTTCAGTCCTGGTTCAGTCCTGGTTTAGTCCTGGTTCAGTCCTGGTTCAGTCCTGGTTTAGCCCTGGTTCAGTCCTGGTTTAGTCCTGGTTCAGTCCTGGTTTAGTCCTGGTTTAGCCCTGGTTTAGTCCTGGTTCAGTCCTGGTTCAGTCCTGGTTAAATCTTAGTTGGCTCCTTTTTTGGTCCTGATTTACTCTTAGTTTAGTCCTGTTTTAGTCCTGGTTTAGTCATGGTGATTTGTTTGTTGATGCGGTCGTCATGGTGATTTGTTTGTTGACATGGTCGTCATGGTGATTTGCAGCTCTCGTTCATGGTGGACCTGCCCCCCCTCTCCCTCTCCGTGTACCATGTGACCTCGGCCCCGTCTGGCTCCGCCCCCAGGTCTCGGTACCTGGTCTCGGAGTCCGGGTTCCAGGCGGCCGAGTTCTCGGTGAGTTCGGTCCAAACAGAGTCTGACCTGAGCATCAGGAACTCTCACCTGGAAGTGTTTGGCTCCGCCCCCTCGGGACTCATGCAGGTAAACAGCTCCTCACCTGAGATTATCGTCCAATCAAGAGCCTAACCCTCTCTCACCTGTGCAGAAGCTCCGCCTCCCCTCGGGACAGGTGCATCAGGTGCAGGTGCAGTTTAAGTGGTACAACACGAGGAGCGACCGGCGGGACAAGAGCGGAGCCTACCTGTTCCTGCCGGGAGAGGGCGGCGCACAGGTGAGCACCTGAAAGCTCAGTAAAGGTTTTGGACATGGTAGATTTGTCTCATTAATATTCACGTTTGCAGCCATACGATTGGTCAGATGTGTCTCATTAATATTCACGTTTGCAGCCGTACGATTGGTCAGATGTGTCTCATTAATATTCACGTTTGCAGCCGTACGATTGGTCAGATGTGTCTCATTAATATTCACGTTTGCAGCCGTACGATTGGTCAGATGTGTCTCATTAATATTCATGTTTGCAGCCGTACGATTGGTCAGATGTGTCTCATTAATATTCACGTTTGCAGCCGTACGATTGGTCGGTGCCTCCGGTGGTGCGTGTTTCTGTTGGTCCGGTCTTCTCTGACATCACTTCCTGTTTCCGACACGTCACTCACACAGTGCGGCTCTTTCACATTAAAGGTGAGGCTTTTACTCCTGCTCCTCCTGCTGCTCCTCCTCCTCTTGCTGCTCCTTCTGCTCCTCCTGCTCCTCCTCCTGCTCCTCCTGCTCCTCCTCCTGCTCCTCCTGCTCCTACTGGTCCTCCTCCTGCTCCTCCTCCTGCCCCTCCTGCTCCTCCTGCTCCTCCTCCTGCTCCTCCTGCTCCTCCTCTCCTCCTCCTGCTGCTCCTCCTGCTCCTACTGGTCCTCCTCCTGCTCCTCCCGCTCCTCCTCTTCCTGCTGCTCCTCCTCCTGCTCCTCCTGGTCCTCCTCCTTCTCCTCCTGCTCCTCCTCTCCTCTTCCTGCTGCTCCTCCTCCTGCTCCTGCTGCTCCTTCTGCTCCTCCCCCTGCTCCTCCTGCTCCTTCTCTCCTCCTCCGGCCGCTCCTCCTGCTCCTCCTCCTGCTGCTCCTCCTCCTCCTGTGTGTCTTGCTCCAGGGCACGAGGGCAGGTCAGTGCAGATCCAGAACACTGTGGACATCAGGTCAGAATTTAACCGGGAACTCGTGATGCGACTCGTCACCGATGTCGCCAACGGCAACCGCTTCTTCTCCGACCTCAACGGCTTCCAGGTCAGTGCTCCTCCTGCTCCTCCTCCTGTTCCTCCTCCTCCTCCTGCTCCTCCTCCTCCTCCTGCTCCTCCTCCTGCTGCTGCTGCTCCTCCTGCTCCTTCTCCTGCTTCTCCTCCTCCTCCTGCTCCTCCTCCTGCTGCGCCTCCTCCTCCTGCTCTTCCTCCTCCTCCTGCTCCTGCTCCTCCTCCTCCACCTGCTCCTCCTCCTCCTGCTCCTCCTGCTCCTCCTGCTCCTCCTGCTCCTCCTGTCATACTAATTCAACCTTTTTGGTCTTTTGTGTTTCAGATGCTGCAGAGACGAACTCTCAGTAAAATTCCTCTACAGGCAAATTTCTACCCTATGACCTCGGCCGCCTTCCTCCAGGACCAGGACCAGACTCCAGACCAGACCCCAGACCAGACCCCAGACCAAACCCCAGACCAGACTCCAGACCAGACCAGGACCAGGCTCACACTCCTGTCGGCGCAGAGCCAAGCTGTGGCTGCACTAAAGCCAGGTATGGAACCGGAACTAAACTGGGACTAAACTGGGACTAAAGCGGGTCTAAAGCAGGACTAAAACCAGGGCTAAATTGGGTCTAAAGCGGGACTAAAGCGGGACTAAAGCGGGGCTAAAACTGGGGCTAAACTGGGACTAAACTGGGACTAAAGCGGGGCTAAAGCAGGACTAAAACCGGGGCTAAACTGGGACTAAAGCGGGACTAAACTGGGACTAAAGCGGGACTAAAGCGGGACTAAACTGGGACTAAAGCAGGACTAAAGCGGGACTAAAGCGGGACTAAAGCGGGGCTAAAGCGGGGCTAAAGTGGAACTAAAACCGGGGCTAAACTGGGACTAAACTGGGACTAAAGCGGGACTAAAGCGGGACTAAACTGAGACTAAAGCAGGACTAAAGCGGGACTAAAGCGGGGCTAAAGCGGAACTAAAACCGGGACTAAACTGGGACTAAACTGGGACTAAAGCGGGACTAAAGCGGGACTAAAGCGGGACTAAACTGGGACTAAACTGGGACTAAAGCGGGACTAAAGCGGGACTAAACTGGGACTAAAGCAGGACTAAAGCGGGACTAAAGTGGAACTAAAACCGGGGCAAAACTGGGACTAAAGCGGGACTAAACTGGGACTAAAGCGAGACTAAACTGGGACTAAAGCGGGGCTAAAGCGGAACTAAAACCGGGGCTAAACTGGGACTAAACTGGGACTAAAGCGGGACTAAAGCGGGACTAAACTGGGACTAAAGCGGGACTAAAGCGGGACTAAAGCGGGACTAAACTGGGATTAAAGCAGGACTAAAGCGTGACTAAAGCGGGGTTAAAGCGGAACTAAAACCGGGGCTAATCTGGGACTAAACTAGGACTAAAGCGAGGCTAAAGTGGGGCTAAAGCGGGACTAAAACCAGGGCTAAATTGGGTCTAAAGCGGGTCTAAAGCGGGTCTAAAGCGGGACTCAGCGGGGCCAAAACCGGGGCTAAACTGAGACTAAAGCGGGGCTAAAGCGGGACTAAAACCGGGGCTAAACTGGGACTACACTGGGACTAAAGCGGGACTAAGCCAGGACTAAACCAGGTCTTTCTGCAGGGCTCCTGGAGGTGGTGTTGGATCGCCGGCTGCAGCAGGACGATAATCGTGGACTGGGACAAGGAGTGATGGACAACAAGCTCACAGAGAGTCTGTTCCACCTGCTGCTGGAGGTACCACCTAACCCCGCCCCTAACCTTGCCCCTAACCCCGCCCTCTGCCACACCTAACCCCGCCCCCAGCCCCTAACCCTGCCCTCTGCCACACCTAACCCCAGCCCTTAACCCCGCCCCTAACCCCACCCTCTGCCACACCTAACCCCGCCCCCAGCCCCTAACCCTGCCCTCTGCCACACCAAACCCCAGCCCCTAACCCCGCCCCTAACCCCACCCTCTGCCACACCTAACCCCAGCCCTTAACCCCGCCCCTAACCCCACCCTCTGCCACACCTAACCCCGCCCCCAGCCCCTAACCCTGCCCTCTGCCACACCTAACCCCAGCCCCTAACCCCGCCCCTAACCCCACCCTTTGCCACACCTAACCCCGCCCCCAGTCCCCTAACCCTGCCCCTTCGTCTCTACTCACTCCTCGTCTCCTCTCTCCTTACCTTTTCGTCTCCTACAGGAAGGGAGCGGGCCCTGGGGGTCTCACCTGTCGCTGCTCTCTCACCTGAGCTCGCTGTCAATCACTCATCCTGCCGTCACCATGGCAACACCTGAACTTTCTGCCCATGCACCTAAGCTCCGCCCCTTCAGCGCCATTGGCTCCTCCCTCCCATGTGACCTGTACCTGCTCAACCTGCGAACCCTGGAGAGTCAACAGGTGCGAAACCCGACAGAACCGACCCAGAACTGACCCAGAACCTACTCAAACCCAACAGGACCAACCCAGACCCGACAGAACCGACCCAGACCCGACAGAACCGACCCAGACCCGACAGAACCGACCCAGACCCGACAGGACCAACCCAGGCGCGACAGAACCGACCCGGACCCTACAGACCCTACCCCTGAGCCTAACCCTAACCGTAACCGTAACTGTAACTGTAACCATGACCGTGACACCGTGGACCAAAATCCTGTGAAGCAGTTTGAAAATCAGAGGTAGAACTTTCTGGTTGCAAATTTTAGGTGCTCAGATGTGAGATTATCTAAATCACGGGACTTTTTACTCTTAAGATGAAGAACTGAAGCACCTTCTGAAATTGTGTTTGGAGTGATTCATGTTTGCGGAATCTTTAATCTTTAACTTCTTAGGTTCTTTTTTAAGTCAGTGTAGTCAAGTGTATTTACCTTGTTGACATCTTTCGGCTGCTGGAGCCGTCTTCACGTCACCACTGACACCGGTGAAGTTTTGAAGATGACTCGCAGCAGCAGCAGCCCTAACAAACCCGAACCCGAACAAGGTAAATACGCTTGACTACACTGTGTTAAAAAAAGAACCCAAGAAGTTAAAGTACAAAGAAGACATAATGAATATTTTTGGAATCTTTAATCTCTTCTTTTCAAGACTCCATTTTGTCACTCTCCCCCCTTTTCTCTCTCTGTTGACTCTCTAAGGCTCTCGTGTTGACAATCTAAGGCCCTCGTGCTCACTGGAGTTATGGTAATGGTAATGGTTAGGGTTTGGGTACGGGTCACTGGAGTTATGGTTATGACCCTGACTGATGTTCTGATCATGTGACAGGAAGCAGGAAGTGCGTCACAGGAAATGGCTCTGCTGCTGCACAGGAAGAGCTTTGACTGTGGCTCTGCCCCTGACCCCGCCCCTGAGTGCACGTGGAGCGCACACGAGGAGGTACGTGCACATTTAAAACGATGATTGAGCATTAGAGCTACGTATCATTAAGCAGTTACCGATATGTGATACTTCTCTCGATGTGGTGCACTTTGGATTTGATACGATATATTTCAAATCAGTTTGATGCAGTTCAGCAAAAATAACGGCTAAATCGTGGCTGTCTTTGTTAAACCACTTCTTGCGTCAGGTGAATATGAAATAAACATTTTAATCATCAGTTTCCTTCCTCTAAACAAGCAACAAAACTGTAGAACTTCAACAAAATAATTTATTAAAATATACCAAAAAATACTCTTGGTGACATATCGATACAGCAGCCCACAATATCGATACCGTACCATCATTAAGTAGTAGGACATATCGATATTTTAGCACACCCTTATTAGCATGCTAACCTTATCGATTTGCTCTTGTCAGATAAACTTGTCGGAGGTCTTGGCGCCGCTCCATCTGCAGGCCGTGCGTCAGTCCGGACTCACTCTGCTGCGATTGGACGACCAGCCAGAATCTGCCCAGCAACAGCAACATGTGTACAAAATCCCACCAATGGAAATCCGCGCTTTCCGAGTGCAGCTGCAATGAGAGGTCAGAGGAAAGAGAGGACCAATCAGAGGCCAGTATCAGGGAGAGGACCAATCAGAGGCCAGAATCAGGGAGAGGACCAATCAGAGGCCAGTATCAGGGAGAGGACCAATCAGAGGCCAGTATCAGGGAGAGGACCAATCAGAGGCCAGTATCAGGGAGAGGACCAATCAGAGGCCAGTGTTTGGGAGAGGACCAATCAGAGGCCAGGCGTTAACACTTTAAGGCAATTTAATGTCACCTGAAAGAATGTTTTTTTGAAGATATATTTTATCTAAAACTTGAATGTATCATGGGAAAAGTGATTTAATCTTAGCAGCAGTTAGTATTACCGTAAATTCCGGATCACAAGCCGCTACTTTTTTTCTACACTTTCAACACTGTGGCGTGTAATATGAAGCGGCTTTTTTATTTTATTTTTCATCGCGGGAAAAACATGGACCAAGTAGTTCACTGAGGTCCAATGAAATTGTATGATTAATCACAACTTCCGTATTTCAGTCTTTCTGCTAACCCTCATCAACATGGAGAATACCAGACGAAAGGCATATGATGCAGCTTTTAAACTAAAAGCGATCACTCTGGCAGTTAAAGAAGGAAATCGAGCTGCTGCCCGTAAAATTGGCATAAACGAGTAGATAGTGCGAAGGTGGAGGCTCCAGCAAGAAGAACTGAGCCAGTGTAAAAAGACAACCAAAGCTTTCAGAGGTAACCATAGCAGATAGCCTGAGCTTAAAAACTTTCTGGAGGACTGGGTTAACACGCAAAGAGCAGGCGGCCGCACTGTACAAATCAGACTGAAGGCTAAAGCGATCGCTACCGTGGTTTATTCCCAGAGCGCCAAGGTGTGTATGTGCATGTCGCGTGTGTGTGTCCCAAGTGTGTGAAGGTGTGTAAGTGCCTGTGGCGCGTGTGTGTCCCAAGTGTCACCAGTGAGCGAGTCCGTCCCCAGAGTTCAGCGGGGGACCGCGTCCGCTGCCCATCCCGGAGGCGCTCCAGGCGGCGGGGACGCAGAAGCGAACCCCCCGCCTAGTCTTTGGCCAGCGGTTTATAATATGGTGCGGCTCATATAATTACAAAATTGATTTTTCTTCATAAATCTGAGCATGCGGCTCTTAATAGGGTGCGCGCTGTAGTCCGGAATTTACGGTAGTCATTTTTAGTAATAGAGGATAGTAGAGGGTGATAGAGGATGGTAGAGGGTGATGGAGGATGGTAGAGGATGATAGAGGATGGTAGAGGATGGTAGAGGATGATAGAGGATGATAGAGGGTGGTAGAGGGTGGTAGAGGGTGGTAGAGGATGGTAGAGGGTGGTAGAGGATGATAGAGGGTGATAGAGGGTGGTAGAGGGTGGTAGAGGATGGTAGAGGGTGATAGAGGATGATAGAGGGTGGTAGAGGATGATAGAGGGTGGTAGAGGGTGGTAGATGGTGGTAGAGGATGGTAGAGGGTGATAGAGGATGATAGAGGGTGGTAGATGGTGGTAGAGGGTGGTAGAGGATGGTAGAGGATGTAGAGGGTGATAGAGGATGGTAGATGGTGGTAGAGGATGGTAGAGGATGGTAGATGGTGGTAGAGGATGATAGAGGGTGGTAGATGGTGGTAGAGGATGATAGAGGGTGGTAGAGGGTTATAGAGGGTGATAGAGCGTGATAGAGGGTGGTAGAGGGCGATAGACGGTGGTAGAGGGTGGTAGAGGATGTAGAGGGTGATAGATGGTGGTAGAGGATGGTAGAGGATGGTAGAGGGTGGTAGAGGGTGGTAAAGGGTGGTAGATGGTAGTAGAGGGTGGTAGAGGATGATAGAGGGTGGTAGATGGTGGTAGAGGATGATAGAGGGTGGTAGAGGGTTATAGAGGGTGATAGAGAGTGATAGAGGGTGGTAGAGGGCGATAGACGGTGGTAGAGGGCGGTAGAGGATGGTAGAGGGCGATAGAGGATGTAGATGGTGGTAGATGGTGGTAAAGGGCGGTAGAGGATGATAGATGGTGGTAGATGGTGGTAGAGAGTGGTAGAGGGTGGTAGATGGTGGTAGAGGATGGTAGAGGGCGATAGACGGTGGTAGAGGGTGATAGAGGATGGTAGATGGTGGTAAAGGGTGGTAGAGGATGATAAACCATGGTAGATGGTGGTAGAGAGTGGTAGAGGGCGATAGACGGTGGTAGAGGATGGTAGATGGTGGTAAAGGATGATAGAGGGTGGTAGAGGGTTGTAGAGGGTGACAGAGAGTGATAGAGGGTGGTAGAGGGCGATAGACGGTGGTAGAGGATGGTAGAGGATGATAGAGGGTGGTAGAGGATGATAGAGGGTGGTAGAGGGTTATAGAGGGCGATAGACGGTGGTAGAGGATGATAGACGGTGGTAGATGGTGGTAGAGAGTGATAGAGGGTGGTAGAGGGTGGTAGATGGTGGTAGAGGGTGGTAGATGGTGATAGAGGGTGGTAGATGTGGTAGAGGGTGGTAGAGGATGATAGAGGGTGGTAGAGGGTTATAGAGGGTGATAGAGAGTGATAGAGAGCGATAGACGGTGGTAGAGGGCGGTAGAGGATGGTAGAGGGCGATGGAGGATGGTAGATGGTGGTAAAGGGTGGTAGATGGTGGTAGATGGTGGTAGAGAGTGGTAGAGGATGGTAGAGGGCGATAGAGGGTGGTAGAGGGCGATAGACGGTGGTAGAGGGCGATAGAGGATGATAGACGGTGGTAGATGGTGGTAGAGAGTGATAGAGGGTGGTAGAGGGTGGTAGATGGTGGTAGAGGGTGGTAGATGGTGGTAGAGGGTGGTAGATGGTGATAGAGGGTGGTAGAGGGTGATAGAGGGTGATAGATGGTGGTAGATGGTGGTAAAGGATGATAGAGGGTGGTAGAGGATGGTAGAGGGTGGTAGATGGTGGTAAAGGGTGGTAGATGGTGATAGAGGATGGTAGAGGGTGGTAGAGGATGGTAAAGGGTGGTAGAGGGTGGTAGATGGTGATAGAGGATGGTAGAGGATGGTAGATGGTGGTAGATGGTGGTAGACGGTGGCAGAGGGTGGTAGACGGTGGCAGAGGGTGGTAGACGATGGTAGAGGGTGGTAGAGGGTGGTAGAGGATGGTAGAGGGTGCTAGAGGGTGATAGAGGGTGGTAAAGGGTGGTAGAGGATGATAGAGGGTGGTAGAGGGCGGTAGACAATGGTAGAGGGTGGTAGATGGTGGTAAAGGGTGGTAGAGGATGATAGAGGGTGGTAGATGGTGGTAGAGAGTGATAGAGGATGGTAGATGGTGGTAGATGGTGGTAAAGGATGATAGAGGGTGGTAGAGGGTGGTAGATGGTGGTAGAGGATGGTAGAGGATGGTAGAGGGTGGTAGATGGTGGTAAAGGGTGGTAGAGGGTGGTAGATGGTGATAGAAGATGGTAGAGGGTGGTAGAGGATGGTAGATGGTGGTAGATGGTGGTAAAGGGTGATAGAGGATGGTAGATGGTGGTAAAGGGTGATAGAGGATGGTAGATGGTGGTAGAGGGTGGTAGACGGTGGCAGAGGGTGGTAGAGGGTGGTAGAGGATGGTAGAGGGTGATAGAGGATGGTAGAGGATGATAGAGGGTGATAGAGGATGGTAGAGGATGATAGAGGGTGGTAGAGGGTGGTAGATGGTGGTAGATGGTGGTAGAGGATGGTAGAGGGTGGTAGAGGGTGGTAGAGGATGGTAGAGGGTGATAGAGGATGGTAGAGGATGGTAGAGGGTGGTAGAGGGTGGTGGAGGATGGTAGAGGGTGGTAGATGGTGGTAAAGGGTGGTAGATGGTAGTAGAGGGTGGTAGATGGTGGTAGAGGATGGTAGAGGGTGGTAGAGGATGATAGAGGGTGGTAGAGGGTTATAGAGGGTGGTAGAGGGTGATAGAGGGCGGTAGAGGGCGGTAGAGGATGGTAGAGGGTGGTAGAGGATGGTAGAGGATGATAGATGGTGGTAGAGAGTGGTAGAGGGTGGTAGATGGTGGTAGAGGGTGGTAGAGGGCGATAGACGGTGGTAGAGGGTGATAGAGGATGGTAGATGGTGGTAAAGGGTGGTAGAGGATGATAGACCGTGGTAGATGGTGGTAGAGAGTGGTAGAGGATGGTAGAGGGTGGTAGAGGGCGATAGACGGTGGTAGAGGATGGTAGATGGTGGTAGATGGTGGTAAAGGGCGATAGAGGATGGTAGATGGTGGTAAAGGGCGGTAGAGGATGATAGACGGTGGTAGATGGTGGTAGAGAGTGGTAGAGGGTGGTAGAGGGCGATAGACGGTGGTAGAGGGTGATAGAGGATGGTAGATGGTGGTAAAGGGTGGTAGAGGATGATAGAGAGTGGTAGAGGATGGTAGAGGATGATAGAGGGTGATAGAGAGTGATAGAGGGCGGTAGAGGGTGGTAGAGGGCGATAGACGGTGGTAGAGGGCGGTAGAGGATGGTAGAGGATGGTAAAGGATGATAGACGGTGGTAGATGGTGGTAGAGAGTGATAGAGGGTGGTAGAGGGTGGTAGAGGGTGATAGAGGGTGGTAGAGGATGGTAGAGGATGATAGAGGGTGGTAGAGGGTTATAGAGGGTGATAGAGAGTGATAGAGGGTGGTAGAGGGCGATAGACGGTGGTAGAGGGCGGTAGAGGATGGTAGAGGGCGATAGAGGATGGTAGATGGTGGTAGATGGTGGTAAAGGGTGGTAGAGGGTGGTAGAGGGTGGTAGAGGGTGGTAGAGGATGGTAGAGGGTGGTAAAGGGTGGTAGAGGATGATAGATGGTGGTAGACAATGGTAGAGGGTGGTAGATGGTGGTAACAGGTGGTAGAGGATGATAGAGGGTGGTAGATGGTGGTAGAGAGTGGTAGAGGGTGGTAGATGGTGGTAAAGGGTGGTAGAGGATGATAGAGGGTGGTAGATGGTGGTAGAGGGTGGTAGATGGTGGTAAAGGGTGGTAGAGGATGATAGAGGGTGGTAGATGGTGGTAAAGGGTGGTAGAGGATGATAGAGGGTGGTAGATGGTGGTAGAGAGTGGTAGAGGATGGTAGAGGGTGGTAGATGGTGGTAAAGGATGATAGATGGTGGTAGAGGGTGGTAGATGTGGTAAAGGGTGGTAGAAGATGATAGAGGGTGGTAGATGGAGGTAGAGAGTGGTAGAGGGTGGTAGATGGTGATAAAGGGTGGTAGAGGGTGGTAGATGGTGGTAGAGGGTGGTAGATGTGGTAAAGGGTGGTAGAGGATGATAGACAGTGGTAGATGGTGGTAGAGAGTGGTAGATGGTGGTAAAGGGTGGTAGAGGATGATAGACGGTGGTAGAGGATGATAGAGGGTGGTAGATGGTGGTAGAGAGTGGTAGATGGTGGTAGAGAGTGGTAGATTGTGGTATATGGGTGAAAGGAGAGAGAGGAGAGAACAGCACTGTTGCACAGCTTGTAAGTTTGTTCACCCTCTCACCAGGGCTTTACTGTTTCAAACCTCACACTGTGACCAGGGCATCTGGAGTTAAACCTGAGCCGAGCCCAAAGCGTGCTGAAGCCACTATTACACTGCACATTCTGAGGAGGGTGTTCAAATGTGAAGAAACATGTCTTGCTGCTGTTTAATTCTGTACAAATCTGTTTTTTATTTTGCTCTTTTGAAGCTGAATAAATTATTTTAATTTGTGGCTCTTTGTGCCTCTGTTCTGCCTCAAACTGCTGCACGATGAGGTCTGTAAAGCCTGAGGTCTACACCACACAAAGGCCAAATCATTGTGAAGGACGAGTTTCTAAACTTTTTGGTTGTGATAATTAAGACAATGGTAAATGGTCACATTTTTATAGCGCTTTTCTACCTTTCAAGGCACTCAAAGTGCTTTACAACAAGGAACCACTCACACACACCAGTGTGCACAGACACTGGGGGTGAGGTGGTTAAATGTCTTGCCCAAGGACACAATGACAGCTTCATCTGTGGGAGCTGGAATCACACCAGCAACCTGTGGGTCAGTGGATCTGACCGCTCACCAATGATGTTATGTCAAGAGAGGGATTTGAACCACCAACCTTCGGATCAATGGACAAACCCCCCAATGGTTAATTAGCCACACATCTACACAGCTATATTCAGAGGGGAGCAAAAAGCTATAAATAAAAAGCCTTGGATTTTAAACGAGACTTGAGGCAGAGCAGCACTGGAAGCTCCCGCGACTGAGACCCAAACCCAGACAAACCGACTCAGTGGGACAAGAGACGAGGTGCTGGAACTGGCTCTGGGAACAGATGGACTCGAAACCGCAGGGGTGGGAGGAGGGTCCCCATCAAGCAGAATTCACCTTCACTTCCCTCTCTCCCTCTTTCCCTCTCTCCCTCTGTACTCTTGTTCCCTTTCCCTCTCTCAATCTTTCACTCTCCCTCTCTCCTTCCCTCTTCTCTGTACTTTACTATAGGTTTCCAAAAAACATATCTGAATGTCAAGTCTTTATTTGAGGAATGTAGGTCCAACTTGAAAAACACGGGAAAACAGACACAAGGCTCAATTCAGCTGGAAGACTTTTGTTGGGTGCGGAGAGATCTGGGCGGCGGTCGAAGGCAGGGGCCTCGGCGACCGGATCTCCGGACATGGAGACTAGCTCTGGGGACATGGAATGTCACCTCGCTGGGGGGGAAGGAGCCTGAGCTTGTGCGGGAGGTTGAGCGTTACCAGCTAGATATAGTCGGCCTCACCTCCACGCACAGCTTGGGGTCCGGAACCCAACTCCTTGAGAGGGGTTGGACTCTCCATTTCTCTGGCGTTGGTCAGCGGGAGGCGGCGAGCTGGTGTGGGCCTGCTTATTGCCCCACAGCTCAGCCGCTGCGTGTTGGAGTTCACCCCGGTGAACGAGAGGGTCGCGTCCCTGCGCCTTCGGGTTGGGGACAGGTCTCTCACTGTGGTGTCGGCCTATGGGCCGAACAGCAGTGCAGAGTACCCGGCCTTCTTGGAGTCTCTGGGAGGGGTACTGGACAGTGCACCAACCGGGGACTCCGTTGTTCTACTGGGGGACTTCAACGCCCACGTGCAACGACAGTGACACTTGGAGAGGGGTGATTGGGAGGAACGGCCTCCCCGATCTGAACCCGAGCGGTGTTCTGTTATTGGACTTCTGTGCTAGTCACAGCTTGTCCATAACGAACACCATGTTTGAGCACAAGGGGGTCCATCGGTGCACGTGGCACCAGGACTCCCTAGGCCGGAGGTCGATGATCGACTTTGTTGTCGTGTCATCTGACCTCCGGCCATGTGTCTTGGACACTCGGGTGAAGAGAGGGGCAGAGCTGTCAACTGATCACCACCTGGTAGTGAGTTGGGTCCGCTGGCGGAGGAGGAAGCCGGAAAGACCTGGCAGGCCCAAGCGTATCGTGAGGGTCTGTTGGGAACGTCTGGCAGAACCTTCTGTCAGTGCGGCCTTCAACTCACACCTCCGGGAGAGCTTCTCCCGGATCCCGGGGGAGGCTGGGGACATGGAGCCCGAGTGGGCTTCGTTCTCGGCCTCTATTGTCGATGCGGCTGCTCGTAGCTGTGGCCGTAAGGTCTGTGGTGCCTGTCGCGGCGGCAATCCCCGAACCCGGTGGTGGACACTGGAAGTAAGGGATGCCGTCAAGCTGAAGAAGGAGTCCTACCGGGCCTTGCTGGCTCGGGGGACTCCTGAAGCAGCTGACAGGTACCGGCGGGCCAAGCGTGCTGCAGCCCGGGCAGTGGCAGAGGCAAAAACTCGGGTCTGGGAGGAGTTCGGGGAGGCCATGGAGGAGGACTATCGGACGGCCCCAAGGAAATTCTGGCAAACCGTGCGGCGCCTCAGGAGGGGGAAGCAGTTCTTCACCAACACTGTTTACAGTGCGGGGGGAGAGCTGCTGACCTCGACTGGGGATGTTGTCGGGCGGTGGAAGGAATACTTTGGGGATCTCCTCAATCCCACCGTCACGTCCTCCGAAGAGGAGGCCGAGGACCCAGAGGTGGACTCATCCATCACCCTGCAGCGTGCACTGGGGCGGTTTGCAGCCGAGTGTGAAGCGGCTGGGATGAGAATCAGCTGTTCCAAATCCGAGGCCATGGTTCTCGACCGGAAAAAGGTGGATTGCCCTCTCCGGGTGGGTGGGGAGTCTCTGCCTCAAGTGGAGGAGTTCAAGTATCTCGGGGTCTTGTTCACGAGTGAGGGGAGGATGGAGCGTGAGATTGACAGGCGGATCGGTGCAGCGTCGGCGGTGATGCAGTCGCTGTATCGGACCGTTGTGGTGAAGAGGGAGCTGAGCCGAAAGGCGAAGCTCTCGATTTACCGGTCAATTTACGTTCCTACCCTCACCTATGGTCATGAGCTCTGGGTAATGACCGAAAGAACGAGATCGCGGATACAAGCGGCCGAAATGAGTTTCCTTCGCAGAGTGGCCGGGCGCTCCCTTAGAGATAAGGTGAGGAGCTCGGTCACACGGGAGGAGCTCGGAGTAGAGTCGCTGCTCCTCCACGTCGAGAGGAGCCAGCTGAGGTGGCTCGGGCATCTGGTCCGGATGCCTCCTGGACGCCTCCCTCGGGAGGTGTTCCGGGCATGTCCCACCGGTAGGAGGCCCCGGGGAAGACCCAGGACACGCTGGAGGGACTATGTCTCTTGGCTGGCCTGGGAACGCCTCGGGGTCCGTCCGGAGGAGCTGGAGGAAGTGGCTGGGGAAAAGGAAGCTTGGGAGCCCCTGCTTAGACTGCTGCCCCCGCGACCCGGCCCCGGATAAGCGGAAGAAGATGGATGGATGGACTTTTGTTGAATTTTTTTACTTCTTCGAGAGCAGCAGTAGTAGTAGTGGCAGTAGTAGCAGTAGCAGTAGCAGTGGCAGTAGTAGAAGTAGCAGCAGCAGCAGAAACAGTAGCAGTAGTAGACGTAGTAGTAGCAGTAGCAGCAGCAGTAGCAGTAGTAGTAGTACTAGCAGTAGTAGTAGCAGTAGTAGCAGTAGCAGTAGTAGTAGTGGTAGTAGTAGCAGTACGAGTGTTACGGCTCGATAATGGAAGGACCCAAAAACCGGACAACAGACCACAAACTGGAGCGGGGCTGGAGTTGGACTGGAACCGGACTGGAGCAAGACTGAAGCAGGACCAGAGCAGGACTGGAGCAGGGCCGAAACAGGTAGGAGCAAGACAGGAGATGACAAGGATCACTGGAGGAGCAAAAACAGGTAAGTCCAAAAATGTCTAGACAGGATCCAAACTTGAAGAGCCAAGAGTTTCACCGTGTGTAGGTAGATAACAATCTGGCAGAGTGTCACTGGAGAAACAGGAGCTAAGTAGTCCCGAGCTTGATTGCCAGCAGGTGAGCTGAATCAGGACCAGGAGACTCCGCCCACACACACACACAGACACAGACACAAAAGGGAAGGAGGGGAGGGGAGCACAGGTCATGACAGTACCTCCCCCCTAACGGACGTCTCCAGACGTCTTACCGGGCTTATCCAGAAACGCTCTGTAAAAATCCCGGAGGAGGGACTTATCCAGGATGTTGCAGCGGGGAACCCAGGAGCGTTCCTCTGGACCATATCCCTCCCAGTCAACCAGGAATTGAAAACCCCTCCCCAGGCGCCGAACATCCAGAATGCGGCTCACAGTGTAGGCAGGGTAACCGTCAATGACCCGGGTGGGAGGAGGGGGATCGGCCGGAGGGCTGAGAGGAGAGGAAGACACTGGCTTAAGGAGAGACACATGAAATGATGGATGGATGTTCAGGGAGGAAGGTAACTTGAGATGGACAACAACAGGATTTATCACTCTTTCAATGACATATGGACCGATAAACTTGGGTGCTAGCTTCTTGGAGTCTACTTGAAGAGGGAGATCGCGGGTGGACAGCCAAACCTTCTGTCCAGGCTGATAAGGAGGTGACTGCTTCCGATGTCTATCAGCAAATCCTTGGTTGCGAGTTGCCGTGCGCTGCAGTGCAGTACGAGCAGCCCTCCAAACATGCCGACAGCGCCTAAGATGAGCCTGAACAGATGGAACTGCCACGTCTCCCTCCTGATCAGGGAAAAGAGGAGGTTGAAACCCAAGTGAAACCATGAATGGGGTCATAGCTGTGGCAGTGGACACTAGAGAGTTGTGGGCATATTCAATCCAAGGCAGATAAATGCTCCATGTGGCAGGGTTGCGGGCGGTTACACACCGTAGGGCAGTCTCCAGGTCCTGATTGGTCCGCTCTGCCTGACCATTGGTTTGAGGGTGGTAACCAGACGAGAGGCTGACAGAAGTTCCCAGAGCTTGACAAAATGCCCTCCACACTTGAGAAGTAAATTGTGGTCTTCTGTCAGAAACAATGTCTAAAGGAATACTGTGGAGCCTGTACACATGAAGTATCAACAGATTAGCGGTTTCAGTGGAAGTAGGCAACTTAGGAAGGGGTACAAAATGCACGGATTTAGAGAACCGGTCCACAATAGTGAGTATAACAGAGTTACCATCAGAGTCCGGGAGCCCGGTGACAAAATCAACAGCAATGTGGGACCATGGTCTGCTGGGAATCGGTAAGGGGTTGAGGAGACCAGATGGGGCTTGGTGACTAGATTTGCTTCGGGCACACGTGGTACAGGCAGAAATAAAAGAACGAGTGTCCTTGATCATAGATGGCCACCAGAATCTCTGTTTAATGAAAGCTATGGTCCGGTGGAACCCAGGATGACACGTCAGTTTAGAGCTATGCCCCCACTGGAGGACCCGAGCACGCACGGATTCTGGGACAAATAAAGTGTTAGGTGGGCCATTACCTGGGGCAGGTTGGGTCTGTTGAGCCTCACAGACCACTCTTTCAATCTCCCAATGAACAGACGCGGCCAAGCAAGAAGGAGAACCCTCCAACGTGTTTTCTGAATCCTCAATAACACATGAAGCAGGCAGAATAGGAACGGGCAGGGGCACAGGGTCATCAGGCGTGAACTGACGAGACAGGGCGTCAGGCTTTATATTCCGAGAACCAGGGCGATAGGTTAGGGTGAAGTTGAACCTTCCCAGGAAAAGTGCCCATCTGGCCTGTCGGGAGTTGAGTCTCTTTGCCGATTGGAGATAGGACAGGTTTTTATGGTCAGTCCAAACAATGAAGGGATGTTCAGCACCCTCCAACCAGTGTCCTGCAATGCCAAAATGACAGCCAAAAGTTCACGATTGCCAATGTCATAGTTTACCTCAGCAGGACACAGACGGCGAGAGAAGAAGGCACAAGGGTGGAGCTTTTGATCACTTTGAGAACGCTGAGACAGGACTGCTCCCACTCCAGTGTCCGAGGCGTCAACCTCTACAACAAATTGCCTAGAAGGATCAGGGTGAGTTAGGACAGGAGCAGAGGAGAACAGAGTCTTAAGATTCTTGAAGGCATCTTCAGCCTCACTCGACCATTTAAAAGGGGTTTTGGTAGAGGTGAGTCGAGTCAGTGGGGCTGCCTTTCTGCTGTAATCCTTAATAAATCTCCTGTAAAAGTTAGCAAAACCAAGAAAACGCTGAAGTTGTTTCCTGGATTCCGGCTTAGGCCACTCAGCAACAGCTCTCACTTTATCAGGGTCTGCCTTGATCTGCCCCTGCTGAATAATGAAACCCAGGAAGTTAACAGATGCTGCATGAAAGTCACATTTCTCTGCTTTCACAAAGAGCTTGTTCTCAAGAAGGCGTTGCAGAACGAGCCTGACGTGTTGGACATGTTCCTTAGAATTCCTGGAAAAAAATCAAAATGTCATCCAAATACACAAACACAAACTTGTTCAACATATCACGAAGGACATCATTAACAAGGGCTTGGAAAACTGCAGGTGCATTAGTAAGGCCGAATGGCATCACCAGGTACTCAAAATGTCCAAGTGGGGTATTGAATGCCGTCTTCCACTCATCACCTTGTCGAATGCGCACAAGGTGATAGGCGTTCCTTAAGTCCAATTTAGTGAAGATGGTGGCTTGGTGAAGGGGTTCAAAAGCTGAATCAATGAGTGGCAAGGGGTACTTATTTTTAATAGTTATATCATTTAACCCTCTATAGTCTATACAGGGCCTCAAGGTCTTGTCTTTCTTTTCCACGAAGAAAAACCCTGCGGCAACAGGTGATGATGATGGACGTATAAGTCCTGCAGCTAATCTAATCCCTTATATAAGTCTCCATGGCTTCCTCTCAGGACCGGAAAGTTTATACAAGCGACTAGAGGGCAAGGGGGAACCAGGAAGCAGGTCAATAGCGCAATCGTAGGGACGATGTGGGGGTAGAGAGAGTGCTTTAAGTTTATTGAACACTTCACCCAGATCATGATATTCAGGGGGTACAGCAGACAGATCTGGAGGACTAGGAGGGGAAGAGGCTTGTCCATTGGGGTTTATAGCAGATTGGAGACAATTAAAATGACAGAACGTACTCCAGCTAGCAATGTTGTTCTTAGCCCAGTCAATATGAGGATTGTGCAATTTTAACCAGGGAAGTCCTAAAACTAAAGGGGCATGAGGAGATGAGATAACTAAAAAACGAATAACCTCCCTGTGGTTACCAGACAAAATCAGTGTTAAATTAACAGTTTGGTGTGCAATCCTAGCCAATCTCTCTCCATTCAAAGCATTAACGTCTCTAGGGGGTTCCAAGGGATTCAAAGGGATATTGGCTTGCGAAACCAAGTCTGAGTCAATGAAATTGTCGTCTGCTCCTGAATCAACTAGTGCAAAGAGGGGCATGGACTCACGTGACCAGAACAAAGTGGATTGGAGCTGCAGTCTCAGAGGGGTGGAAACCGGGAGAGAAGAAGTTTGGCTCACCAGAACCTCTCCCTTTACTGATGAGCCTTCTCTTTTGGTCGCTGCTGGCAGGAATAGACAAAGTGACCAGTCTCCCCGCAGTAAAAGCACAGCCCAGACTGCTGGCGCCGCTGACGCTCCGCAGGTGTTAGCCCAGCCCGGCCCAACTGCATAGACTCCTCTCCAGTAGAGGGCTCAGGGGAACTGGAATGCACAGGTGCATGGTTAGTTTGAGCAACGGAGGTAGGGGAATTTATCCTAGGTAAGGCAAAAGAACGAGGTGGGTACTGTCGTGCTTTCTCCCGTTGTCTTTCTCTAAGTCTATTGTCAAGGCGGGTGGCCAAGGAAATGAGTTCCTCAAGACTGTTAGTCTCATCTCGTGCAGCTAGTTCATCCTTTACTTTATCATTTAACCCCCTCATAAAAACACTTTGTAAAGCGGTGTCGTCCCAACCACTCTCAACAGCAAGAATGCGAAAGTCTATGGCATACTGAGCAACCGATGAGGAGCCTTGAGTGAGTGAGAGTAGGCGTCTAGCTGCCTCTTTGCCCTTAAGAGGGTGATTGAATATCTTCCTCCTCTCAGCAGTGAAATCTTTGTATGATTGACACAAGGAGGAGTCAGATTCCCAGATAGCTGTGGCCCATTGTGCAGCTCTACCAGTGAGTAGACCAAGTAAAAATGCGATGCGAGACTTATCTGTGCAGTAGGTGTGGGGCTGCTGGTCGAACACCAGGGAGCATTGGAGAAGGAATTGACCACAGGATCCAAGATGACCGGAGTAGCGCTCTGGAGTTGGTATGTGTGGCTCACGAGCAGCGGACTCTCCCCGAGGTTTCTTCTTTTTCCCAGGACCCTGAGTTTTTCCTTGCTGAGAAGGAGGGTCTAAGGACAGGAGATGACTGGACAATGTTTCATTTGCTGCTTTACATGAATGTTGTTTATTCCTGTTTTGATATGTCTGTGTGTATGTTTTACTCATCCAAATCTTGGAATGCCCTTAGAGGCAACTGTTGTTGTGATTTTGGCCGCTACAAAAATAAATTGAATTGAATTGAATAGTAGTAGTAGTAGTAGCTGTAGTAGCAGTAGTAGTAGTAGCAGTAGTACTAGCAGTAGTACTAGCAGTAGTACTAGCAGTAGTAGCAGTAGCAGTAGTAGTAGTAGTAGTAGTAGCAGTAGAAGCAGTAGTAGTAGCAGTAGCACCAGCAGCAGCACCAGCGCTGCAGCAGCAGCAGCAGCAGCAGTAGCAGAACCAGCAGCAGCAGCAGCAGCAGCAGCGTTGCTGGCAGTTGCTAAGCTGTTAAGCAGCAGCAGCAGCAGCAGCTGCTAGCAGTATGCTGTTAAGCAGCAGCAGCAGCAGTTGCAGCAGTTAAGCAGCACCAGCAGCAGCAGCAGCAGCAGGTGTTGTTGCAGCACCCAGCAAGCAGCACCAGCAGCAGCAGCAGCAGCAGCAGCAGCTGCTGTTGCTAAGGTTTGCGGTTGCTGCGTTAACCAGCAGCAGCAGCAGTTAACCGTTAAGCAACACCAGCAGCTGGCAGCGTTGCAGCAGCTGGCGCAACACCAGCAGCAGCACGCCTGCAGCAGCAGCAGCTGTTGGCAGCAGCAGCAGCAGCTGCAGCACCAGCAGCAGTGTTAAGCAGCAAGCTGCTGCTGTTGCTGGCGTTGCTTGGTTGCTGTTAACCAGCAGCAGCAGCAGTTAACTGTTGCTAACACCAGCAGCCAAGCAGTTGCTGCAGCGTTGGCAACACCCAGTTGCAGCAATACCAAGCTGCTGTTAAGGCAGCAGCAGTAGCAGCTGTTAAGCAGCACCTGTTGCGCAGCACCAGCAGCAGCAGTTGCTGCAGTTGTTGCTGTTAAGCAAGCAGCAGCACCAGCGGCAGCAAGGCAGTTAAGCAGCAGCGTTGCTTGGCTGTTGCTGCTAGCTGCTGCTGTTCAGCGGCATGTTCGCAGCTAAGCAGCTGTTGCTGCTGCTAAGCTGTTGCTAAGGCTGTTGCTTTGGCAGCAGCACCAGCCGCTAAGCAGCAGCAGCGTTGGCAGCTCAAGCAGCAACTGTTAAGCAGCACCAAGCAGCAGCGTTAAGCGCTAAGCAGCAGCAGCAGCAAAGGCAGCGCAGCAGCAGCTGCTGTTGCGCAGCAGCAGCTAAGCTGTTGGCAGCAAGCAGCAGCAGTCGCTGGCAGCGTTAAGCAGCAGCAGCGTTAAGTTGGCAGCTAACCAGCGTTGCTGGCAGCAGCAGCAGCTGTTGCTAGCAGCAGCAGCAAGGTTGCTGCTGCAGCGCAGCAGCAGCAGCGTTGGCGTTAAGCGTTGGGCAGCAGCGTTAAGCCAGTTGTTAAGCAGCAGCAGCGTTGCTGCGCAGCTGTTAAGCAGCACCAGCTGTTGGCAGCAGCAGCAAGGTTGCTGCTTATGTTAGCACCAGCAGCAGCGGTTAAGCAGCAGCAAGCAGCAGCAGCAGCAGCAGCAGCAGCAGCAGGTTGCTAAGCTGCAGCAAGCGTTGGTTGCTAAGCAGCCAGCAGCAGCAGCAGTTAAGCAACACCAGCAGCTGCTGTTGCTTGGCAACACCCGTTAAGCAGCAGCACTGCCGCTAAGCAGCAGCAGCAGCGTTGTTGCAGCACCAGCAAGCAGCACCAGCAGCAGCCATATGTTAAGCTGCTGCTGTTGCTGTTGGCAGCTGCAAGCTGTTGCTGTTAACCAGCAGCAGCAGCAACTGTGCCAAGCAACACCAGCTGCTGGCAGCAGCGTTGGTTGCTAACAACTGCTGCAGCAGCAGCGTTGCTGCTGGTTAAGCAGCAGCAGCGTTGGCAGCAACTGTTGCAGCACCAGCAGCAGCAAGCTGTTGTTGCTGTTAAGCAGCAGCGCAGCAGCGTTGCTGCCAGCAGCAGCTAAGCTGGCAGCGTTGGGCTGCTAAGCGTTGCTGCTGTTAAGGCTAAGCGTTCGCTGTTGCTGCTTAAGCTAAGGTTGCTACCGTTGCGCTGGCAGTTAAGCAGCAGCAACTGTTGCGGTTGCTAAGGTTAAGCTGTTGCAGCAGCAGTATGTGTTGCTTCGCAGCAGCAGCAGCTGTTGCTAGTGGTTGTTAAGCAGCACTGTTAAGCAGCAACTGCTGCTAAGGCTGTAAGCAGCAGCAGCAGCAGCTGCTAAGAACCAGCAGCAGCAGCAGCAGTTGTTGCTGCGCTAAGCAAGCGGTTGCTGTTGGCAGCAGCAGCTGTTAAGGGTTGCTGCTGCTAAGCAGCAGCAAGGTTGCTGCTAAGCAGCACCAGCTGCAGCAGCAGCAGCTGTTAAGCTGTTAAGCAGCAGCACCAGTTAAGCAGCTGCTGTTGGCAGCAGCAGCAGCAGTTAAGCAGTTGCTGCAGCTGCTGCTGCGTTAACCAGCAGCAGCAGCGTTAACCAGCAAGCAACACCAGCAGGCAAGCAAGCGCTGTTGCCAACACTGTTGCAAGCAGCGCCAAGCTGTTAAGCAGCAGCAGTTGCAGCAGCAACTGCGTTAAGCAGCACCAGCAGCAGTTAAGCAGCGTTGCTGTTGCTGCTGCAGCAGCAACCGTTGCTGTTAAGCTGCTGGCTGCAGCTGCTAAGGTTGCTGCTGCTTAAGGTTGCTGCTGCTGTTCGCTGCTGGCTGGCTGCTGCTGCTGTTGCCGCTGCTGCTGTTCGCTGCAGCAACTGTTGCTGCTAAGCGTTAAGCCGCGTTGCTGCTAGCAAGGTTGTTGCGCTGCGTTGCCGCAGCAGCTGTTGCTGCTGCTGCTGCTAAGCGTTGCGGCCGTTGCAGCAACCGTTGCTGCTTGCTGCTGCTGCCAGCTAAGCTGCTGCTGCTGTTAAGCCGCTGCTTGCTAAGCGCTGTTGCTGCTAAGCGTTGCTTGCTGCCGCTGCTAGGCAGCTAAGGCTTGTTGTTGCCAGTAGCAGCTGCTAGCTAGTAGCAATAGCAGTAGCTTTAGTAGCAGTAGTAGTACTAGTAGTAGTAGCAGTAGCAGTAGCAGTAGTAGTAGTAGTAGTAGCAGTAGTAGCAGTAGTACTAGGGGCAGTAGTACTAGCAGTAGTACTAGTAGTAGTAGCAGTAGTAGCAGTAGCAGTAGTAGTAGAAGAAGTAAAAACTTGTTAAAACTACACTGTGTGGAGGGTTCTCATGCTAAAAATACATGATTTTAAGCTTAAACATGCTGATAAATAGAATTTTGTGGCCAGGATAGCCCTATGGCTTCTATGCGTTACAATGCATTCTGGCTGAACATAACAAGTGAAGTTGTGGAAAAACTACAAAAGATATTGAAGAATATAGACAACATTTTACTTATATTTCAGTGTGTATTTTATATGAGACAATAAAAACTATTGAAGAATATAGACAACATTTTACTTATATTTCAGTGTGTATTTTATATGAGACAATAAAAACTATTGAAGAATATAGACAACATTTTACTTATATTTCAGTGTGTATTTCATATGAGACAACAAAAAATTATAAAACCTTCTTCCACAAAATAAAGTCTAAACGCCCACTCTGTGATAATAAATGTCACGTCTACATGCAGACAGGAAATTGTGCACGGTGCAAGTTTCTTTCTGTGCAGGAGACACCTGGGCTTGTGGTCAGCGCGACAGGCAGAGAACACGCAAGCTCTCAGCCCTGAAACGAAGGATTTAGGTCTTGAGATGACGAACAGCACAACAGCTCCGGAAATGGGGACGTCAGATGCTGGAGGCCCACATACTGTATGTGTCAAAGGTCGAGCGGAGAACTGGATGCATCTCATACCACGCTATAAAAAATCCTGGTTACCGGAACACTGACAGAACAACAATAACTTTTGCAGTGTCCGGACATCTGTAGTACATTTTTTGACTAGATTCCTCTGTTAGGGTAATAAACTCGTTTGGACTTTATTCTAATGAATCCTGGTCATTCCTCCTCGACACATGAACACGCGTAGGGTTCAAACCGAAAATCCCTACAATATCAATGCCATTTTTGCTGTGTAAGTAGGGCTTTGGGACCTGTACAAAATACATTTAGAATCTTGGTTCAGCATAGAACGAGAGTTCTATGCTGAAATTATAACCGTTATCATCTTTTCATGCCCGCAAATTGCTTTTGAGCGAATAATAAGAATTTTGAGACAATGTATGTAATCCTGACTTTAGAAGTAAAAACTTGTTAAAACGACACTGTGTGGAGGCTTCTCATGCTAAAATTACATGATTTTAGGCGTAAACATGCTGATAAATAGAATTTTGTGGCCAGGATAGCCCTATGGCTTCTATGCGTTAGAATGCATTCTGGTTGAACATAACAAGTGAAGTTGTGGAAAAATTACAAAAGATATCAATGCCATTTTTGCTGTGTAAGTAGGGCTTTGGGACCTGTACAAAATACATTTGGTACACACATGTACTTAACTCTAGTACTACACACATGTACAGAAGTACTACACACATGTACTCTCGTACTACATACATGTACTCTAGTACTACACAGATGTACTTAACTCGAGTACTACACGGATGTACTTAACTCTAGTACTACACACATATACTTAACTCTAGTACTACACACATGTACTTAACTGTAGTACTACACACATATAAACTCTAGTACTGCACAGTTGTACTTACTTTTAGTATTACACACATGTACTTAACTCTAGTACTACACACGTACTTAACTCCAGTACTGCACAGTTGTACATAACTCTAGTATTACACGGATGTATTTAATTCTAGTATAACGCACATGTACTTAACTCTAGTACTACACACATGTACTTAACTCTAGTACTACACACATGTACTCTAGTACTACACACATGTACTTAACTCTAGTACTACACACATGTACTCTAGTACTACACACATGTACTTAACTCTAGTACTACGCACATGTACTCTAGTACTACACACATGTACTCTAGTACTACACACATGTACTTAACTCTAGTACTACACACATGTACTTAACTCTAGTACTACACACATGTACTCTAGTACTACACACATGTACTTAACTCTAGTACTACACACATGTACTCTAGTACTACACACATGTACTTAAATCTAGTACTACACACATGTACTTAACTCTAGTACTACACACATGTACTTAACTCTAGTACTACACACATGTACTTAACTCTAGTACTACACACATGTACTTAACTCTAGTACTACACACATGTACTTAACTCTAGTACTACACACATGTACTTAACTCTAGTACTACACACATGTACTTAACTCTAGTACTACACACATGTACTTAACTCTAGTACTACACACATGTAATTAACTCTAGTACTACACACATGTACTTAACTCTAGTACTACACACATGTACTTAACTCTAGTACTACACACATGTACTTAACTGTAGTACTACACACATGTACTTAACTCTAGTACTACACACATGTATATAACTCTAGTACTACACACATGTACTTAACTCTAGTACTACACACATGTACTTAACTCTAGTACTACACACATGTACTTAACTCTAGTACTACACACATGTACTTAACTCTAGTATTACACACATGTACTTAACTCTAGTACTACACACATGTACTTAACTCTAGTACTACACACATGTACTTAACTCTAGTACTACACACATGTACTCTAGTACTACACACATGTACTTAACTCTAGTACTACACACATGTACTTAACTCTAGTACTACACACATGTACTTAACTCTAGTACTACACACATGTACTTAACTCTAGTACTACACACATGTACTTAACTCTAGTATTACACACATGTACTTAACTCTAGTACTACACACATGTACTTAACTCTAGTACTACACACATGTACTTAACTCTAGTACTACACACATGTACTTAACTCTAGTACTGCACAGTTGTACATAACTCTAGTATTACACGGATGTACTTAATTCTAGTACTACGCACATGTACTTAACTCTAGTACTACACACATGTACTTAACTCTAGTATTACACACATGTACTTAACTCTAGTACTACACACATATACTTAACTCTAGTACTACACACATGTACTTAACTCTAGTACTACACACATGTACTTAACTCTAGTACTACACACATGTACTTAACTAAAGTACTGCACAGTTGTACTTAGCTCTAGTACCTCACAGTTGTACTTAACTCTAGTATTACACACATGTACTTAACTCTAGTACTACACACATGTACTTAACTCTAGTACTACACACATGTACTTAACTCTAGTATTATACACATGTACTTAACTCTAGTACTACACACATGTACTTAACTCTAGTACTACACACATGTACTTAACTCTAGTACTACACACATGTACTTAACTCTAGTACTACACACGTACTTAACTCTAGTATTACACACATATACTTAACTCTAGTATTACACACATGTACTTAACTCTAGTACTACACACATATACTTAACTCTGGTACTACACACATATACTCTAGTACTACTCACATGTACTTAACTCTAGTACTACACACATACTCTACTACTACACACATGTACTTAACTCTAGTACAGCACAGTTGTACATAACTCTAGTATTACACGGATGTACTTAATTCTAGTACTACGCACATGTACTTAACTCTCATACCACACACATGTACTTAACTCTAGTATTACACACATGTACTTAACTCTAGTACTACACAGATGTACTTAACTCGAGTACTACACGGATGTACTTAATTCTAGTACTACGCACATGTACTTAACTCTCATACCACACACATGTACTTAACTCTAGTATTACACACATGTACTTAACTCTAGTACTACACAGATGTACTTAACTCGAGTACTACACAGATGTACTTAACTCTTGTACTACACAGATGTACTTACCTCTAGTACTATACACATGTACTTAACTGTAGTACTACACACATGTACTTAACTCTACTACTGCACAGTTGTACATAACTCTTGTATTACACGGATGTACTTAATTCTAGAACTACGCACATGTACTTAACTCTAGTACTACACACATGTACTTAACTCGAGTACTACATGGATGTACTTAACTCTAGTACTACACACATGTACTCTAGTACTACACACATGTACTTAACTCTAGAACTACACACATGTACTTAACTCTAGTACTGCACAGTTGTACTTAACTCTAATTCTACACACATGTACTCTAGTACTACACAGATGTACTTAACTCTAGTGCTACACACATGTACTCTAGTACTACACACATGTACTCTAGTACTACACACATGTACTTTAGTATTACACACATGTACTTAACACTAGTACTACACACATGTACTCTAGTACTACACACATGTATTTAACTCTAGTATTACACACATGTACTTAACTCTAGTACTACACACATGTACTTAACTCTAGTACTACACACATGTACTTAACTCTAGTACTACACACATGTACTTAACTCTAGTACTGCACAGTTGTACATAACTCTAGTATTACACGGATGTACTTAATTCTAGTACTACGCACATGTACTTAACTCTAGTACTACACACATGTACTTAACTCTAGTACTACACACATGTACTTAACTCTAGTACTACACACATGTACTTAACTCTAGTACTACACACATGTACTTAACTCTAGTACTACACACATGTACTTAACTCTAGTACTACACACATGTACTTAACTCTAGTACTACACACATGTACTCTAGTACTACACACATGTACTTAACTCTAGTACTACACACATGTACTCTAGTACTACACACATGTACTTAACTCTAGTACTACACACATGTACTTAACTCTAGTACTACACACATGTACTCTAGTACTACACACATGTACTTAACTCTAGTACTACACACATGTACTTAACTCTAGTACTACACACATGTACTTAACTCTAGTACTACACACATGTACTTAACTCTAGTACTACACACATGTACTTAACTCTAGTACTACACACATGTACTTAACTCTAGTACTACACACATGTACTTAACTCTAGTACTGCACAGTTGTACTTAACTCTAGTATTACACACATGTACTTAACTCTAGTACTACACACATGTACTTAACTCTAGTACTACACACATGTACTTAACTCTAGTACTACACACATGTACTTAACTCTAGTACTACACACATGTACTTAACTCTAGTACTACACACATGTACTTAACTCTAGTACTACACACATATACTTAACTCTAGTACTACACACATGTACTTAACTCTAGTACTACACACATGTACTTAACTCTAGTACTACACACATGTACTTAACTCTAGTACTACACACATGTACTTAACTCTAGTACTACACACATGTACTCTAGTACTACACACATGTACTTAACTCTAGTACTACACACATGTACTTAACTCTAGTACTACACACATGTACTTAACTCTAGTACTACACACATGTACTCTAGTACTACACACATGTACTTAACTCTAGTACTACACACATGTACTTAACTCTAGTACTACACACATGTACTTAACTCTAGTACTACACACATGTACTTAACTCTAGTACTAAAGACATGTACTTAAATATAGTACGACACACATGTACTTAACTCTAGTACTACACACATGTACTCTAGTACTACACACATGTACTTAACTCTAGTATTACACACATGTACTTAACTCTAGTACTACACACATGTACTTAAGTCTAGTACTACACACATGTACTCTAGTACTACACACATGTACTTAACTCTAGTACTACACACATGTACTTAACTCTAGTACTACACACATGTACTTAACTCTAGTACTACACACATGTACTTAACTCTAGTACTACACACATGTACTTAAGTTTAGTACTAAACACATGTACTTTACTCTAGTACTAAACACATGTACTTAACTCTAGTACTACACACATGTACTTAACTCTAGTACTACACACATGTACTTAACTCTAGTACTACACACATGTACTTAACTCTAGTACTACACACATATACTTAACTCTAGTACTGCACAGATGTACTTAAATCTAGTACTACACACATGTACTTAACTCTAGTACAACACACATGTACTTAAGTCTAGTACTACACACATATACTTACCTCGAGTACTACACAGTTGTACTTAACTCTAGTACTACACACATGTACTCTTGTACTACACACATGTACTTACCTCTAGTACTACACACATGTACTTAACTCTACTACTGCACAGTTGTACATAACTCTAGTATTACACGGATGTACTTAATTCTAGTACTACGCACATGTACTTAACTCTAGTACTACACACATGTACTTAACTCTACTATTACACACATGTACTTAACTCTAGTACTACACAGATGTACTTAACTCGAGTACTACACGGATGTACTTAACTCTAGTACTACACACATATACTTAACTCTAGTACTACACACATGTACTTAACTGTAGTACTCCACACATGTACTCTAGTACTACACACATGTACTTAACTCTAGTACTACACGGATGTACTTAATTCTAGTACTACACACATGTACTTAACTCTAGTACAACACACATGTACTTAACTCTAGTACTACACACATGTACTTAACTCTAGTACTACACACATGTACTTAACTCTAGTACTACACACATGTACTTAACTCTAGTACTACACACATGTACTTAACTCTAGTATTACACACATGTACTTAACTCTAGTACTACACACATGTACTTAACTCTAGTACTACACACATGTACTTAACTCTAGTACTACACACATATACTTAACTCTGGTACTACACACATATACTCTAGTACTACACACATGTACTTAACTCTAGTACTACACACATGTACTTAACTCTAGTACTGCACAGTTGTACTTAACTCTAGTACTGCACAGTTGTACATAACTCTAGTATTACACGGATGTACTTAATTCTAGTACTACACACATGTACTTAACTCTAGTATTACACACATGTACTTAACTCTAGTACTACACACATGTACTTAACTCTAGTACTACACACATGTACTTAACTCTAGTACTACACACATGTACTTAACTCTAGGACTACACACATGTACTTAACTCTAGTACTACACACATGTACTTAACTCTAGTACTACACACATGTACTTAACTCTAGTACTACACACATGTACTTAACTCTAGTATTACACACATGTACTTAACTCTAGTACTACACACATGTACTTAACTCTAGTACTACACACATGTACTCTAGTACTACACACATGTACTTAACTCTAGTACTACACACATGTACTTAACTCTAGTACTACACACATGTACTTAACTCTAGTACTACACACATGTACTTAACTCTAGTACTACACACATGTACTTAACTCTAGTACTACACACATGTACTTAACTCTAGTACTACACACATGTACTTAACTCTAGTACTACACACATGTACTTAACTCTAGTACTACACACATGTACTTAACTCTACTACTACACACATTTACTTAACTCTAGTACTACACACATGTACATAACTCTAGTACTACACACATGTACTTAACTCTAGTACTACACACATGTACTTAACTCTACTACTGCACAGTTGTACATAACTCTAGTATTACACGGATGTACTTAACTCTAGTACTACACACATGTACTCTAGTACTACACACATGTACTTAACTCTAGTACTAGACACGTACTTAACTCTAGTACTACACACATCTACTTAACACTAGTACTACACACATGTACTTAACTCTAGTACTACATACATGTACTTAACTCTAGTACTACACACATGTACTTAACTCTAGTATTACACAAATGTACTTAACTCTAGTTCTACACACATGTACTTAACTCTAGTATTACACAAATGTACTTAACTCTAGTACTACACACATGTACTTAACTCTAGTACTACACACATGTACTTAACTCTAGTACTACACACATGTACTTAACTCTAGTACTACACACATGTACTTAACTCTAGTACTACACATATGTACTTAACTCTAGTACTACACACATGTACTTAACTCTAGTACTACACACATGTACTTAACTCTAGTACCACACACATGTACTTAACTGTAGTACTACACACATGTACTTAACTCTAGTACTACACACAAGTACTTAGCTCTAGTACTACGCACATGTACTTAACTCTAGTACTACACACATGTACTTAACTCTAGTATTACACACATGTACTTAACTCTAGTACTACACACATGTACTTAACTCTAGTACTACACACATGTACTTAACTCTAGTACTACACACATGTACTTAACTCTAGTACTACACACATGTACTTACCTCTAGTACTACACACATGTACTTAACTCTAGTACTACACACATGTACTTAACTCTAGTACTACACACATGTACTTAACTCTAGTACTACACACATGTCTTCTAGTACTACACACATGTACATAACTCTAGTGCTACACACATGTACTCTAGTACTACACACATGTTCGTAACTCTAGTACTACACACATGTACTTAACTCTAGTACTACACATGTACTTAACTCTAGTACTAAATACATGTACTCTAGTACTACACACATGTACTTAACTCTAGTAATACACACATGTACTTTACTATTTCACAAATTTACTTTACTCTACTACTTCACACATTTACTTTACTCTAGTACTACACAGATGTACTTAACTCTAGTATTACACACATTGTACTTAACTCTAGTACTACACACATGTACTTAACTCTAGTACTACACACATGTACTTAACTCTAGTACTACACACATGTACTCAACTCTAGTACTACACACATGTACTTATCTCTAGTACTACACACATGTACTTAACTCTAGTACTACACAGATGCACTTAAATCTAGTATTACACACATGTACTTAACTCTAGTACTGCACAGATATACTTAACTCTCCTACTACACACATGTACTTAACTCTAGTACTAAACACATGTACTTAACTCTAGTATTACACAACTGTACTTAACTCTAGTACTACACACATGTACTTAACTCTAGTACTACACACATGTACTTAACTCTAGTACTACACACATGTACTTAACTCTAGTACTACACACATGTACTTAACTCTAGTACTACACACATGTACTCTAGTACTACACACATGTACTTAACTCTAGTACTACACACATGTACTTAACTCTAGTACTACACACATGTACTTAACTCTAGTACTACACACATGTACTTAACTCTAGTACTACACACATGTACTTAACTCTAGTACTACACACATGTACTTAACTCTAGTACTACACACATGTACTTAACTCTAGTACTGCACAGTTGTACATAACTCTAGTATTACATGGATGTACTTAATTCTAGTACTACGCACATGTACTTAACTCTAGTACTACACACATGTACTTAACTCTAGTACTACACACATGTACTCTAGTACTACGCACATGTACTTAACTCTAGTACTACACACATGTACTTCACTCTAGTACTACACACATGTATTTAACTCTAGTACTACACACATATACTTAACTCTAGTACTACACACATATACTTAACTCAAGTACTACACAGATGTACTTAACTCTAGTACTACACAGATGTACTTACCTCCAGTACTACACACATGTACTTAACTGTAGTACTACACACATGTACTTAACTCTACTGCTGCACAGTTGTACATAACTCTTGTATTACATGGATGTACTTAATTCTAGTACTACGCACATGTACTTAACTCTAGTACTACACACATGTACTTAACTCGAGTACTGCATGGATGTACTTAACTCTAGTACTACACACATATACTTAACTCTAGTAATACACACATGTACTCAAGTACTACAAACATGTACTTAACTCTAGTACTGCACAGTTGTACTTAGCTCTAGTACTACACACATGTACTCTAGTACTACACAGATGTACTTAACTCTAGTACTACACACATGTACTTAACTCTAGTACTACACACATGTACTCTAGTACTACACACATGTACTTAACTCTAGTACTACACACATGTACTTAACTCTAGTACTACACACATGTACTCTAGTACTACACACATGCACTTAACTCTAGTATTACACACATGTACTTAACTCTAGTACTACACACATGTACTTAACTCTAGTATTACGCACATGTACTTAACTCTAGTACTACACACATGTACTTAACTCTAGTACTGCACAGTTGTACATAACTCTAGTATTACACGGATGTACTTAATTCTAGTACAACGCACATGTACTTAACTCTAGTACTACACACATGTACTCTAGTACTACACCGATGTACTTAACTCTAGTACTACACACATATACTTAACTCTAGTACTACACACATGTACTTAACTCTAGTACTACACACATGTACTTAACTCTAGTACTACGCACATGTACTCTCGTACTACACACATGTACTCTAGTACTACACACATGTACTTAACTCTAGTACTACGCACATGTACTCTAGTACTACATACATGTACTCTAGTACTACACACGTATTTAACTCTTGTACTACACACATGTACTCTAGTACTACACACATGTACTTAACTCTAGTACAACACACATGTACTCTAGTACTACACACATGAACTCTAGTACTACACACATGTACTCTAGTCCTACGCACATGTACTTAACTCTAGTACTACACACATGTACTCTAGCACTACACACATGTACTTAACTCTAGTACTGCACAGTTGTACATAACTCTAGTATTACACGGATGTACTTAATTCTAGTACTACGCACATGTAATTAACTCTAGTACTACACACATGTACTTAACTCTAGTACTGCACAGTTGTACATAACTCTAGTATTACACGGATGTACTTAATTCTAGTACTACGCACATGTACTTAACTCTAGTACTACACACATGTACTCTAGTACTACACACATGTACTTAACTCTAGTACTACACACATGTACTTAACTCTAGTACTACACACATGTACTTAACTCTAGTACTACACACATGTACTTAACTCTAGTACTACACACATGTACTTAACTCTAGTACTACACACATGTACTCTAGTACTACACACATGTACTTAACTCTAGTACTACACACATGTACTTAACTCTAGTACTACACACATGTACTTAACTCTAGTACTACACACATGTACTTAACTCTAGTACTACACACATGTACTTAACTCTAGTACTACACACATGTACTTAACTCTAGTACTACACACATGTACTTAACTCTAGTACTACACACATGTACTTAACTCTAGTACTACACACATGTACTTAACTCTAGTACTACACACATGTACTTAACTCTAGTACTACACACATGTACTTAACTCTAGTATTACACACATGTACTTAACTCTAGTACTACACACATGTACTTAACTCTAGTACTACACACATGTACTTAACTCTAGTACTACACACATGTACTTAACTCTAGTACTACACACATGTACTTAACTCTAGTACTACACACATGTACTTAACTCTAGTACTACACACATGTACTTAACTCTAGTACTACACACATGTACTTAACTCTAGTACTACACACATGTACTTAACTCTAGTACTACACACATGTACTTAACTCTAGTACTACACACATGTACTTAACTCTAGTACTACACACATGTACTTAACTCTAGTACTACACACATGTACTTAACTCTAGTACTACACACATGTACTTAACTCTAGTACTACACACATGTACTTAACTCTAGTACTACACACATGTACTTAACTCTAGTACTACACACATGTACTTAACTCTAGTACTACACACATGTACTCTAGTACTACACACATGTACTTAACTCTAGTACTACACACATGTACTTAACTCTAGTACTGCACAGTTGTACATAACTCTAGTATTACACGGATGTACTTAATTCTAGTACTACGCACATGTACTTAACTCTAGTACTACACACATGTACTTAACTCTAGTACTACACACATGTACTTAACTCTAGTACTACACACATGTACTTAACTCTAGTACTACACACATGTACTTAACTCTAGTACTACACACATGTACTTAACTCTAGTACTACACACATGTACTTAACTCTAGTACTACACACATGTACTTAACTCTAGTACTACACACATGTACTTAACTCTAGTACTACACACATGTACTTAACTCTAGTACTGCACAGTTGTACATAACTCTAGTATTACACGGATGTACTTAATTCTAGTACTACGCACATGTACTTAACTCTAGTACTACACACATGTACTTAACTCGAGTACTACATGGATGTACTTAACTCTAGTACTACACACATGTACTTAACTCTAGTACTACACACATGTACTTAACTCTAGTACTACACACATGTACTTAACTCTAGTACTACACACATGTACTTAACTCTAGTACTGCACAGTTGTACTTAACTCTAGTACTACACACATGTACTTAACTCTAGTACTACACACATGTACTTAACTCTAGTACTACACACATGTACTTAACTCTAGTACTACACACATGTACTCTAGTACTACACACATGTACTTAACTCTAGTACTACACACATGTACTCTAGTACTACACACATGTACTTAACTCTAGTACTACACACATGTACTTAACTCTAGTACTACACACATGTACTTAACTCTAGTACCACACATATGTACTCTAGTACTACACACATGTACTTAACTCTATTACTACACACATGTACTTAACTCTAGTACTACACACAATGACTTAACTCTAGTACTACACACATGTACTCTAGTACTACACACATGTACTTAACTCTAGTACTGCACAGTTGTACATAACTCTAGTATTACATGGATGTACTTAATTCTAGTACTATGCACATGTACTTAACTCTAGTACGACACACATGTAATTAACTCTAGTATTACACACATGCACTTAACTCTAGTATTACACACATATACTTAACTCTAGTACTACACACATGTACTTAACTCTAGTACTACACACATATACTTAACTCTAGTACTACACACATGTACTTAACTCTAGTACTACACACATGTACTTAACTCTAGTACTACACACATGTACTTAACTCTGGTACTACACACATGTACTTAACTCTAGTACTACACACATGTACTTACATCTAGTATTACACACATTTACTTAACTCTAGTATTACACACATGTACTTAACTCTAGTACTACACACATGTACTTAACTCTAGTACTACACACATGTACTTAACTCTAGTATTACACAAATGTACTTAACTCTAGTACTACACACATGTACTTAACTCTAGTACTACACACATGTACTTAACTCTAGTACTACACAGTTGTACTTAGCTCTAGTATTACACACATGTACTTAACTCTAGTACTACACACATGTACTTAACTCTAGTACTACACACATGTACTTAACTCTAGTACTACACACATGTACTCTAGTACTACACACATGTACTTAACTCTAATACTACAGACATGTACTTAACTCTAGTACTACACACACTTAACTCTAGTACTACACACATGTACTTAACTCTAGTAATACACACATGTACTTAACTCTAGTACTACACACATGTACTTAACTCTCGTATTACACAAATGTACTTAACTCTAGTACTACACACATGTACTTAACTCTATTACTACACACATGTACTCTCGTACTACACACATGTACTTAATTCTAGTACTACACACATGTACTCTAGTACTACACACATGTAATTAACTCTTAAACTACACACATGTACTTAATTCTAGTACCACACACATGTACTTAACTCTAGTACTACACACATGTACTTAACTCTAGTACTACACACATGTACTTAACTCTATTACTACACACATGTACTTAACTCTAGTACTACACACATGTACTTAACTCTAGTACTACACACATGTACTTAACTCTAGTACTACACACATGTACTTAACTCTAGTACTACACACATGTACTTAACTCTAGTACTACACACATGTACTTAACTCTAGTACTACACACATGTACTTAACTCTAGTACTACACACATGTACTTAACTCTAGTACTACACACATGTACTTAACTCTAGTACTACACACATGTACTTAACTCTAGTACTACACACATGTACTTAACTCTAGTACTACACACATGTACTTAACTCTAGTACTACACACATGTACTTAACTCTAGTACTACACACATGTACTTAACTCTAGTACTACACACATGTACTTAACTCTAGTACTACACACATGTACTTAACTCTAGTACTACACACATGTACTTAACTCTAGTACTACACACATGTACTTAACTCTAGTACTACACACATGTACTTAACTCTAGTACTACACACATGTACTTAACTCTAGTACTACACACATGTACTTAACTCTAGTACTACACACATGTACTTAACTCTAGTACTACACACATGTACTTAACTCTAGTACTACACACATGTACTTAACTCTAGTACTACACACATGTACTTAACTCTAGTACTACACACATGTACTTAACTCTAGTACTACACACATGTACTTAACTCTAGTACTACACACATGTACTTAACTCTAGTACTACACACACATGTACTTAACTCTAGTACTACACACATGTACTTAACTCTAGTACTACACACATGTACTTAACTCTAGTACTACACACATGTACTTAACTCTAGTACTACACACATGTACTTAACTCTAGTACTACACACATGTACTTAACTCTAGTACTACACACATGTACTTAACTCTAGTACTACACACATGTACTTAACTCTAGTACTACACACATGTACTTAACTCTAGTACTACACACATGTACTTAACTCTAGTACTACACACATGTACTTAACTCTAGTACTACACACATGTACTTAACTCTAGTACTACACACATGTACTTAACTCTAGTACTACACACATGTACTTAACTCTAGTACTACACACATGTAGTTAACTCTAGTACTACGCACATGTACTTAACTCTAGTACTACACACATGTACTTAACTCTAGTACTACACACATGTACTTAACTCTAGTTACGTAACTCGAGTACTACACACATGTACTTAACTCTAGTACTACACACATGTACTCTAGTACTACAGACATGTACTTAACTGTAGTACTACACACATGTACTTAACTCTAGTACTGCACAGTTGTACATAACTCTAGTATTACACAGATGTACTTAATTCTAGTACTACGCACATGTACTTAACTCGAGTACTACACAGATGTACTTAACTCTAGTACTAGACACATGTACTTAACTCTAGTACTGCACACATATACTTAACTCGAGTACTACACAGATGTACTTAACTCTAGTATTACACACATGTACTTAACTCTATTACTACACACATATACTTAACTCTAGTACTACACACATGTACTTAACTCTAGTACTACACACATATACTTAACTCTAGTACTACACACATATACTTAACTCTAGTACTACACAAATGTACTTAACTCTAGTACTACACACATGTACTTAACTCTAGTACTACACACATGTACTTAACTCTAGTATTACACACATGTACTTAACTCTAGTACTACACACATGTACTTAACTCTAGTACTACACACATGTACTTAACTCTAGCATTACACACATGTACTTAACTATAGTACCACACACATGTTCTCTAGTACTACACACATGTACTGAACACTAGTACTTCACAGATGTACTTAACTCTCCTACTACACACATGCACTTAACTCTGGTACAGCACAGTTGTACTTAACTCTCCTACTACACACATGTACTTAACTCTAGTACTACACACATGTACTCTAGTACTACACACATGTACTTAACTCTAGTACTACACAAATGTACTTAACTCTAGTATTACACGGATGTACTTAATTCTAGTACTACACACATGTACTTAACTCTAGTACTACACACATGTACTTAACTCTAGTACAACACACATGTACTTAAGTCTAGTACTACACACATATACTTAACTGTAGTATTACACACATGTACTAAACTCTAGTACTACTCACATATACTTAACTCTAGTATTACACACATGTACTTAACTCTAGTACTACACACATGTACTTAATTCTAGTACTACACACATGTACTTAACTGTAGTATTACACACATGTACTTAACTGTAGTACTACGCACATGTACTTAACTCTAGTACTACACACATGTACTTAACTCTAGTACTACACACATGTACTTAACTCTAGTACTACACACATGTACTTAACTCTAGTACTACACACATGTACTTAACTCTAGTACCACACACATGTACTCTAGTACTACACACATGTACTTAACTCTAGTACTACACACATGTACTTAACTCTAGTACTACACACATATAATTAACTCGAGTACTACACAGATGTACTGAACTCTAGTACTACACACATGTACTTAACTCTAGTACTACACACATGTACTTATCTCCGGTACTACACACATGTACTTAACTCTAGTATTACACACATGTACTTAACTCTAGTACTACACACATGTACTTAACTCTAGTACTACACATATGTACTTAACTCTAGTATTACACACATGTATTTAACTCTAGTACTACACACATGTACTTAACTCTAGTACTACACACATGTACTTAACTCTAGTACTACACACATATACTTAACTCTAGTACTACACACATATACTTAACTCTAGTACTACACACATATACTTAACTCTAGTACTACACACATGTACTTAACTCTAGTACTACACACGTACTCTAGTACTACACACATGTACTTAACTCTAGTATTACGCACATGTACTTAACTCTAGTACTACACACATGTACTTAACTCTAGTACTACACACATATACTTTACTCTAGTATTACGCACATGTACTTAACTCTACTACTGCACAGTTGTACATAACTCTAGTATTACACGGATGTACTTAATTCTAGTACTACGCACATGTACTTAACTCTAGTACTACACACATGTACTTAACTCTACTATTACACATGTACTTAACTCTAGTACTACACAGATGTACTTAACTCGAGTACTACACGGATGTACTTAACTCTAGTACTACACACATATACTTAACTCTAGTACTACACACATGTACTTAACTGTAGTACTACACACATATAAACTCTAGTACTGCACAGTTGTTCTTAACTCTAGCATTACACACATGTACTTATCTCTAGTACTACACACATGTACTTAACTCTAGTCCTACACACATGTACTTAACTCTAGTACTACACACATGTTCTTAACTCTAGTACTGCACACATATACTTAACTCTACTACTACACACATGTACTCTAGTACTACACACATGTACTCTAGTACTACACACATGTACTTAACTCTAGTACTACACACATGTACTTAACTCTAGTACTACACACATGTACTTAACTGTAGTACTACACACATATAAACTCTAGTACTGCACAGTTGTTCTTAACTCTAGCATTACACACATGTACTTATCTCTAGTACTACACACATGTACTTAACTCTAGAACTGCACAGTTGTACATAACTCTAGTATTACACGGATGTACTTAATTCTAGTACTACGCACATGTACTTAACTCTAGTACTACACACATGTACTTAACTCTAGTACTACACACATGTACTTAACTCTAGTACTACACACATGTACTTAACTCTAGTACTACACACATATACTTAACTCTAGTACTACACACATGTACTTAACTCTAGTATTACACACATGTACTTAACTCTAGTACTACACACATGTACTTAACTCTAGTACTACACACATGTACTTAACTCTAGTACTACACACATGTACTTAACTCTAGTACTACACACATGTACTTAACTCTAGTACTACACACATGTACTTAACTCTAGTACTGCACAGTTGTACATAACTCTAGTATTACATGGATGTACTTAATTCTAGTACTACGCACATGTACTTAACTCTAGTACTACACACATGTAATTAACTCTAGTATTACACACATGTACTTAACTCTAGTACTACACACATATACTTAACTCTAGTACTACACACATGTACTTAACTCTAGTATTACACACATGTACTTAACTCTAGTACTACACACATGTACTTAACCCTAGTACTACACACATGTACTCTAGTACTACACACATGTACTTAACTCTAGTACTACACACATGTACTTAACTCTAGTACTACACACATGTACTTAACTCTAGTACTACACACATGTACTTAACTCTAGTACTACACACATGTACTTAACTCTAGTAGTACTACACACATGTACTTAACTCTAGTACCACACACATGTACTCTAGTACTACACAAATATACTTAACTCTAGTACTACACATGCACTTAACTGTAGTACTACACAAATGTACTTAGCTCTAGTACTACACACATGTACTTAAGTCTAGTCCTACACACATGTACTTAACTCTAGTACTACACACATGTACTTAACTCTAGTACTACACAGATGTACTTAACTCGAGTACTACACACATGTACTTAACTCTAGTACCACACATATGTACTCTAGTACTACACACATTTACTTAACTCTAGTACTGCACACTTGTACTTAACTCTAGTACTACACACATGTACTTAACTCTAGTACTACACACATGTACTTAACTCTAGTACTACACACATGTACTTAACTCTAGTACTACACACATGTACTTAACTCTAGTACTTCACAGTTGTACTTAACTCTAGTACTACACACATGTACTTAACTCTAGTACTACACACATGTACTTAACTCTAGTACTACACACATGTACTTAACTCTAGTACTACACACATGTACTTAACTCTAGTACTACACACATGTACTTATCTCTAGTATTTCAGATAGGTACTTAACTCTAGTACTACACACATGTACTTAACTCGAGTACTACACACACATGTACTCTAGTACTACACACATGTACTTAACTCTAGTACTACACACATGTCCTTAACTCTAGTACTACACACATGTACTTAACTCAAGTACTACACACATGTACTAAACTCTAGTACTACACACATGTACTTAACTCTAGTACTACACACATGTACTTAACTCTATAACTAAACAACTTAACTCTAGTACTACACACATGTACTTAACTCTAGTACTACACACATGTACTTAACTCTAGTACTGCACACATGTACTTAACTCTTGTACTACACACATGTACTTAACTCTAGTACTACACACATGTACTTAACTCTAGTACTACACACATGTACTTAACTCTAGTACTACACACATGTACTTAACTCTAGTACTACACACATGTACTTAACTCTAGTACTACACACATGTACTTAACTCTAGTACTACACACATGTACTTAACTCTAGTACTACACACATGTACTTAACTCTAGTACTACACACATGTACTTAACTCTAGTACTACACACATGTACTTAACTCTAGTACTACACACATGTACTTAACTCTAGTACTACACACATGTACTTAACTCTAGTACTACACACATGTACTTAACTCTAGTACTACACACATGTACTTAACTCTAGTACTACACACATGTACTTAACTCTAGTACTACACACATGTACTTAACTCTAGTACTACACACATGTACTTAACTCTAGTATTACACACATGTACTTAACTCTAGTACTACACACATGTACTTAACTCTAGTACTACACACATGTACTTAACTCTAGTACTACACACATATACTTAACTCTAGTACTACACACATGTACTTAACTCTAGTACTACACACATGTACTCTAGTACTACACACATGTACTTAACTCTAGTACTACACACATGTACTTAACTCTAGTGCTACACACATGTACTCTAGTACTACACACATGTACTCTAGTACTACACACATGTACTTAACTCTAGTACTACACACATGTACTTAACTCTAGTACTACACACATGTACTTAACTCTAGTACTGCACAGTTGTACATAACTCTAGTATTACACGGATGTACTTAATTCTAGTACTACACACATGTACTTAACTCTAGTACTACACACATGTACTCTAGTACTACACACATGTACTTAACTCTGGTACTACACACATGTACTTAACTCTAGTACTACACACATGTACTTAACTCTAGTACTACACAAATGTACTTAACTCTAGTACTACACACATGTACTCTAGTACTGTAACTCTAGTACTTACACACATGTACTTAACTCTAGTACTACACACATGTACTTAACTCTAGTACTACACACATGTACTTAACTCTAGTACTACACACATGTACTTAACTCTAGTACTACACACATGTACTTAACTCTAGTACTACACACATGTACTTAACTCTAGTACTACACACATGTACTTAACTCTAGTACTACACACATGTACTTAAGTTTAGTACTACACACATGTACTTAACTCTAGTACTACACACATGTACTTAACTCTAGTACTACACACATGTACTTAACTCTAGTACTACACACATGTACTTAACTCTAGAATTACACACATGTACTTAACTCTAGTACTACACACATGTACTTAACTCTAGTACTACACACATGTACTTAGTACTACTGGACTCTAGTATTACACACATGTACTTAACTCTAGTACTACACACATGTACTTAACTCTAGTACTACACACATGTACTTAACTCTAGTACTACACAAATGTACTTAACTCTAGTACTACACACATGTACTTAACTCTAGTACTACACACATGTTCTCTAGTACTACACACATGTACTTAACTCTAGTACTACACACATGTACTTAACTCTAGTACCACACATATGTACTCTAGTACTACACACATGTACTTAACTCTATTACTACACACATGTACTTAACTCTAGTACTACACACAATGACTTAACTCTAGTACTACACACATGTACTCTAGTACTACACACATGTACTTAACTCTAGTACTGCACAGTTGTACATAACTCTAGTATTACATGGATGTACTTAATTCTAGTACTACGCACATGTAGTTAACTCTGGTACTGCACAAATGTACACATACACATGTACTTCACTCTAGTACTACACACATGTACTTAACTCTAGTACTACACACATATACTTAACTCTAGTACTACACACATGTACTTAATTCTAGTACTACACACATGTACTTAACTCTAGTACTACACACATGTACTTAACTCTAGTACGACACACATGTACTTAACTCTAGTACTACACACATGTACTTAACTCTAGTACTACACACATGTACTTAACTCTAGTACTACACACATGTACTCTAGTACTACACACATGTACTTAACTCTAGTACTACACACATGTACTTAACTCTAGTACTACACACATGTACTTAACTCTAGTACTACACACATGTACTTCACTCTAGTACTACACACATGTACTTAACTCTAGTACGACACACATGTACTTAACTCTAGTACTACACACATGTACTTAACTCTAGTACTACACACATGTACTTAACTCTAGTACGACACACATGTACTTAACTCTAGTACTACACACATGTACTTAACTCTAGTACTACACACATGTACTTAACTCTAGTACTACACACATGTACTTAACTCTAGTACGACACACATGTACTTAACTCTAGTACTACACACATGTACTTACCTCTAGTACTACACAGATGTAATTAACTCTAGTTCTACACACATGTACTTAACTATAGTACGACACACATGTACTTAACTCTAGTACTACACACATGTACTTAACTCTAGTACTACACACATGTACTTAACTCTAGTACGACACACATGTACTTAACTCTAGTACTACACACATGTACTTAACTCTAGTACTACACACATGTACTTAACTCTAGTACTACACACATGTACTTAACTCTAGTACTACACACATGTACTTAACTCTAGTACTACACACATGTACTTAACTCTAGTACTACACACATGTACTTAACTCTAGTACTACACACATGTACTTAACTCTAGTACTACACACATGTACTTAACTCTAGTACTACACACATGTACTTAACTCTAGTACTACACACATGTACTTAACTCTAGTACTACACACATGTACTTAACTCTAGTACTACACACATGTACTTAACTCTAGTACTACACACATGTACTTAACTCTAGTACTACACACATGTACTTAACTCTAGTACTACACACATGTACTTAACTCTAGTATTACACACATGTACTTAACTCTAGTACTACACACATGTATATAACTCTAGTACTACACACATGTACTTAACTCTAGTACTACACACATGTACTTAATTCTAGTACTACACACATGTACTTAACTCTAGTACTACACACATGTACTCTAGTACTACACAGATGTACTTAACTCTAGTGCTACACACATGTACTCTAGTACTACACACATGTACTGTAGTACTACGCACATGTACTTAACTCTAGTACTACACAGTTGTACATAACTCTAGTATTACACGGATGTACTTAATTCTAGTACTACGCACATGTACTTAACTCTAGTATTACACACATGTACTTAACTCTAGTATTACACACATGTACTTAACTTTAGGACTACACATTTACACTTAAATCTAGTACTACGCACATTTACTCTAGTACTACACACAATGACTCTAGTACTACACACATGTACTTAACTCTAGTACTGCACAGTTGTACTTAACTCTAGTATTACACACATGTATTTAACTCTAGTACTACACACATGTACTCTCGTACTACACAGATGTACTCAACTCTAGTTCTACACACATGTACTTAACTCTAGTACTACACACATGTACTTAACTCTAGTATTACACACATTTACTTAACTCTAGTATTACACACATGTACTTAACTCTAGTACTACACACATGTACTTAACTCTAGTATTACACATAGGTACTTAACTCTAGTACTACACACATGTACTTAACTCGAGTACTACACACACATGTACTTAACTCTAGTAGTTCAAACTTGTACTTAACTCTAGTACTACACACATGTACTTAACTCTAGTTCTACACACATGTACTTAACTCTAGTACTACACACATGTACTTAACTCTAGTATTACACAAATGTACTTAACTCTAGTACTACACACATGTACTTAACTCTAGTACTACACACATGTACTTAACTCTAGTACTACACACATGTACTTAACTCTAGTACTACACACATGTACTTAACTCTAGTACTACACACATGTACTTAACTCTAGTACTACACACATGTACTTAACTCTAGTACTACACACATGTACTTAACTCTAGTACTACACACATGTACTTAACTCTAGTACTACACACATGTACTTAACTCTAGTACTACACACATGTACTTAACTCTAGTACTACACACATGTACTTAACTCGAGTACTACACACATGTACTTAACTCTAGTACTACACACATATACTTAACTCTAGTACTACACACATGTACTTAACTCTAGTACTACACACATGTACTTAACTCCAGTACTGCACAGTTGTACATAACTCTAGTATTACACGGATGTACTTAATTCTAGTACTACACACATGTACTTAACTCTAGTACTACACACATGTACTTAACTCTAGTACAACACACATGTACTTAAGTCTAGTACTACACACATATACTTAACTCTAGTATTACACACATGTACTAAACTCTAGTACTACTCACATATACTTAACTCTGGTACTAAACACATGTACTCTAGTACTACACACATGTACTTAACTGTAGTACTACACACATGTACTCTAGTACTACACACATGTACTCTAGTACTACACACATGTACTTAACTCTAGTACTACACACATGTACTTAACTCTAGTACTACACACATGTACTTAACTCTAGTACTACACACATGTACTTAACTCTAGTACTACACACGTACTCTAGTACTACACACATGTACTTAACTCTAGTACTACACACATGTACTTAACTCTAGTACTACACACATGTACTTAACTCTAGTACTACACACATGTACTTAACTCTAGTATTACGCACATGTACTTAACTCTAGTACTGCACAGTTGTCCTTAACTCTAGCATTACACACATTACTTAACTCTAGTACTACACACATGTACTTAACTCTAGTACTACACAGTTGTACATAACTCTAGTATTACACGGATATACTAAATTCTAGTATAACGCACATGTACTTAACTCTAGTACTACACACATGTACTTAACTCTAGTACTACACACATATACTTTACTCTAGTACTACACACATGTACTTAACTCTAGTACTACACACATGTACTTAATTCTAGTACTACACACATGTACTTAACTCTAGTACTACACACATGTACTTAACTCTAGTATTACACACATGTACTTAACTTTAGTACTACACACATGTACTTAACTCTTGTACTACACACATGTACTTAACTCTAGTACTACACACATGTACTTAATTCTAGTACTACACACATGTACTTAACTCTAGTACTACACACATGTACTTAACTCTAGTACTACACCCATGTACTTAACTCTCCTACTACACACATGTACTTAATTCTAGTACTACACACATGTACTTAACTCTAGTACTACACACATGTACTTAACTCTAGTACTACACACATGTACTTAACTCTAGTACTACACACATGTACTCTAGTACTACACACATGTACTTAACTCTAGTACTACACACATGTACTTAACTCTAGTACTACACACATGTACTTAACTCTTGTACTACACACATGTACTTAACTCTAGTACTACACACATGTACTTAACTCTAGTACTACACACATGTACTTAACTCTAGTACTACACACATGTACTTAACTCTAGTACTACACACATGTACTTAACTCTAGTACTACACACATGTACTTAACTCTAGTACTACACACATGTACTTAACTCTAGTACTACACACATGTACTTAACTCTAGTACTACACACATGTACTTAACTCTAGTACTACACACATGTACTTAACTCTAGTACTACACACATGTACTTAACTCTAGTACTACACACATGTACTTAACTCTAGTACTACACACATGTACTTAACTCTAGTACTACACATGTACATGTACTCTAGTACTACACACATGTACTTAACTCTAGTACTACACACATGTACTTAACTCTAGTACTACACATATGTACTTAACTCTAGTACTACACACATGTATTTAACTCTTGTATTACACAGATGTACTTAACCCTAGTACTACACACATGTACTTAACTCTAGTACTACACACATATACTTAACTCTAGTACTACACACATGTACTTAACTCTAGTACTACACACATGTACTTAACTCTAGTACTACACATGTACTTAATTCTAGTACTACACACATGTACTTAACTTTAGTACTACACACATGTACTTAACTCTAGTACAACACACATGTACTTAACTCTAGTACTGCACAGTTGTACATAACTCTAGTATTACACGGATGTACTTAATTCTAGTACTACACACATGTACTTAACTCTAGTACTACACACATGTACTTAATTCTAGTACTACACACATGTACTTAACTCTAGTACTACACACATGTACTTAACTCTAGTACTACACACATGTACTTAACTCTAGTACTACACACATGTACTTAATTCGAGGACTACACACATGTACATAACTATAGTACTACACACATGTACTTAACTCTAGTACTACACACATGTACTTAACTCTAGTACTACACACATGTACTTAACTCTAGTACTACACACATGTACTTAACTCTAGTACTACACACATGTACTTAACTCTAGTACTGCACAGTTGTACATAACTCTAGTATTACACGGATGTACTTAATTCTAGTACTACACACATGTACTTAACTCTAGTACTACACACATGTACTCTAGTACTACACACATGTACTTAACTCTAGTACTACACACATGTACTTAACTCTAGTACTGCACACATGTACTTAACTCTAGTACTACACACATGTACTTAACTCTAGTACTACACACATATACTTAGCTCTAGTACTATACACATGTAATTAACTCTAGTACTACGCACATGTACTCTAGTACTACACAGATGTACTTAACTCTAGTACTACACACATGTACTTAACTCTAGTACTACACACATGTACTTAACTCTAGTACTACACACATGTACTTAACTCTAGTACTACACACATGTACTTAACTCTAGTACTACACACATGTACTTAACTCTAGTACTACACACATGTACTTAACTCTAGTACTACACACATGTACTTAACTCTAGTACTACACACATGTACTTAACTCTAGTACTACACACATGTACTTAACTCTAGTACTACACACATGTACTTAACTCTAGTACTACACACATGTACTTAACTCTAGTACTACACACATGTACTTAACTCTAGTACTACACACATGTACTTAACTCTAGTACTACACACATGTACTTAACTCTAGTACTACACACATGTACTTAACTCTAGTACTACACATGTACTTAACTCTAGTACTACACACATGTACTTAACTCTAGTACTACACACATGTACTTAACTCTAGTACTACACACATGTACTTAACTCTAGTACTACACACATGTACTTAACTCTAGTACTACACACATGTACTTAACTCTAGTACTACACACATGTACTTAACTCTAGTACTACACACATGTACTTAACTCTAGTACTACACACATGTACTTAACTCTAGTACTACACACATGTACTTAACTCTAGTACTACACACATGTACTTAACTCTAGTACTACACACATGTACTTAACTCTAGTACTACACACATGTACTTAACTCTAGTACTTCACACATGTACTTAACTCTAGTACTACACACATGTACTTAACTCTAGTACTACACACATGTACTTAACTCTAGTACTACACACATGTACTTAACTCTAGTACTACACACATGTACTTAACTCTATTACTACACACATGTACTCTAGTACTACACACATGTACTTAACTCTAGTACTACACACATGTACTTAACTCTAGTACTACACACATGTACTTAACTCTAGTACTACACACATGTATTTAACTCTAGTACTACACACATGTACTTAACTCTAGTACTACACACATTTACTTAACTCTAGTACTACACACATGTACTTAACTCTAGTACTACACACATGTACTTAACTCTAGTACTACACACATGTACTTAACTCTAGTACTACACACATGTACTTAACTCTAGTACTACACACATGTACTTAACTCTAGTACTACACACATGTACTTAACTCTAGTACTACACACATGTACTTAACTCTAGTACTACACACATGTACTTAACTCTAGTACTACACACATGTACTTAACTCTAGTACTACACAGTTGTACTTAGCTCTAGTATTACACACATGTACTTAACTCTAGTACTACACACATGTACTTAACTCTAGTACTACACATGTAACATGTACTTAACTCTAGTACTACACACATGTACTTATGTACTTAACTCTAGTACTACACACATGTACTTAACTCTAGTACTTACACACATGTACTTACCTCTAGTACTACACACATGTACTTAACTCTACTACTGCACAGTTGTACATAACTCTAGTATTACACGGATGTACTTAATTCTAGTACTACACACATGTACTTAACTCTAGTACTACACACATGTACTTAACTCTAGTACTACACACATGTACTTAACTCTAGTACTACACACATGTACTTAACTCAAGTACTACACGGATGTACTTAACTCTAGTACTACACACATATACTTAACTCAAGTACTATACAGATGTACTTAACTCTAGTATTACACACATGTTCTTAACTCTAGTACTGCACACATGTACTTAACTGTAGTACTACACACATGTACTCTAGTACTACACACATGTACTTAACTCTAGTACTACACACATGTACTTAACTCTAGTACTACACACATGTACTTAACTCTAGTACTACACACATGTACTTAACTCTAGTACTACACACATGTACTTAACTCTAGTACTACACACATGTACTTAACTCTAGTACTACACACATGTACTTAACTCTAGTACTACACACATGTACTTAACTCTAGTACTACACACATGTACTTAACTCTAGTACTACACACATGTACTTAACTCTAGTACTACACACATGTACTTAACTCTAGTACTACACACATGTACTTAACTCTAGTACTACACACATGTACTTAACTCTAGTACTACACACATGTACTTAACTCTAGTACTACACACATGTACTTAACTCTAGTACTACACACATGTACTTAACTCTAGTACTACACACATGTACTTAACTCTAGTACTACACACATGTACTTAACTCTAGTACTACACACATGTACTTAACTCTTGTACTACACACATGTACTCTAGTACTACACACATGTACTTAACTCTAGTACTACACACATGTACTTAACTCTAGTACTACACACATGTACTTAACTCTAGTACTACACACATGTACTTAACTCTAGTACGACACACATGTACTCTAGTACTACACACATGTACTCTAGTACTACACACATGTACTCTAGTACTACGCACATGTACTTAACTCTAGTACTACACAGTTGTACATAACTCTAGTATTACACGGATGTACTTAATTCTAGTACTACGCACATGTACTTAACTCTAGTATTACACACATGTACTTAACTCTAGTACTACACACATGTACTTAACTCTAGGACTACACATATATACTTAACTCTAGTATTACACACATGTACTTAACTCTAGTACTACACACATGTACTTAACTCTAGGACTACACATATATACTTAAATCTAGTACTACACACATGTACTCTAGTACTACACACATGTACTTAAATCTAGTACTACACACATGTACTTAACTCTAGTACCACACATGTACTCTAGTACTACACACATGTACTTAACTCTATTACTACAGACATGTACTTAACTCTAGTACAACACACATGTACTTAACTCTAGTACTACACACATGTACTTAACTCTAGTACTACACACATGTACTTAACTCTAGTACTACACACATGTACTTAACTCTAGTACTACACACATGTACTTAACTCTAGTACTAAAGACATGTACTTAAATATAGTACGACACACATGTACTTAACTCTAGTACTACACACATGTACTCTAGTACTACACAAATGTACTTAACTCTAGTATTACACACATGTACTTAAATCTAGTACTACACACATGTACTTAACTCTAGTACTACACACATGTACTTAACTCTAGTACTACACACATGTACTTAACTCTAGTACTACACACATGTACTTAACTCTAGTACTACACACATGTACTTAACTCTAGTACTACACACATGTACTTAACTCTAGTACTACACACATGTACTTAACTCTAGTACTACACACATGTACTTAACTCTAGTACTACACACATGTACTTAACTCTAGTACTACACACATGTACTTAACTCTAGTACTACACACATATACTTAACTCTAGTACTACACACATGTACTTAACTCTAGTACTACACACATGTACTTAACTCTAGTACTACACACATGTACTTAACTCCAGTACTACACACATGTACTTAACTCTAGTACTACACACATGTACTTAACTCTAGTACTACACACATGTACTTAACTCTAGTACTACACACATGTACTTAACTCTAGTACTACACACATGTACTTAACTCTAGTACTACACACATGTACTCAACTCTAGTACTACACACATGTACTTAACTCTAGTACTACACACATGTACTTAACTCTAGTACTACACACATGTACTTAACTCTAGTACTACACACATGTACTTAACTCTAGTACTACACACATGTACTTAACTCTAGTACTACACACATGTACTCTAGTACTACACACATGTACTTAACTCTAGTATTACACACATGTACTTAACTCTAGTATTACACACATGTACTTAACTCTAGTACTACACACATGTACTTAACTCTAGTACTACACACATGTACACTAGTACTACGCACATGTACTTAACTCTAGTACTACACACATGTACTTAACTCGAGTACTACACACATGTACTTAACTCTAGTTCTGCAAAGTAGTACTTAACTCTAGTATTACACACATGTACTTAACTCTAGTACTACACACATGTACACTAGTACTACACACATGTACTTAACTTTAGTACTACACACATGTACTTAACTCTAGTACTACACACATGTACTTAACTCTAGTACTACACACATGTACTTAACTCTAGTATTACACACATGTACTTAACTCTAGTACTACACACATGTACTTAACTCTAGTACTACACACATGTACTTAACTCTAGTACTACACACATGTACTTAACTCTAGTACTACACACATGTACACTAGTACTACACACATGTACTTAACTTTAGTACTACACACATGTACTTAACTCTAGTACTACACACATGTACTCTAGTACTACACACATGTACTTAACTCTAGTACTACACACATGTACTTAACTCTAGTACTACACACATGTACTTAACTCTAGTACTACACACATGTACTTAACTCTAGTACTACACACATGTACTTAACTCTAGTACTGCACAGTTGTACATAACTCTAGTATTACACGGATGTACTTAATTCTAGTACTACGCACATGTACTTAACTCTAGTACTACACACATGTACTTAACTCGAGTACTACATGGATGTACTTAACTCTAGTACTACACACATATACTTAACTCTAGTACTACACACATGTACTCTAGTACTACACACATGTACTTAACTCTAGTACTACACACATGTACTTAACTCTAGTACTACACACATGTACTTAACTCTAGTACTACACACATGTACTTAACTCTAGTACTACACACATGTACTTAACTCTAGTATTACAAACATGTACTTAACTCTAGTACTACACACATGTACTCTAGTACTACACAGATGTACTTAACTCTAGTAATACACACATGTACTTAACTCTAGTATTACACACATGTACTCTAGTACTACACACATGTACTTAACTCTAGTAGTACACACATGTACTTAACTCTAGTACTACACACATATACTTAACTCTAGTACTACACACATGTAATTAACTCTAGTACTACACACATGTACTTAACTCTAGTACTACACACATGTACTTAACTCTAGTACTACACACATGTACTTAACTCTAGTACTACACACATGTACTTAACTCTAGTACTACACACATATACTTAACTCTAGTACTGCACAGTTGTACATAACTCTAGTATTACACGGATGTACTTAATTCTAGTACTACGCACATGTACTTAACTCTAGTACTACACACATGTACTTAACTCTAGTACTACACACATATACTTAACTCTAGTACTACACACATGTATTTAACTCTAGTACTACACACATATACTTAACTCTAGTACTACACACATATACTTAACTCTAGTACTACACACATGTACTTAACTCTAGTACTACACACATATACTTAACTCGAGTACTACACAGATGTACTTAACTCTTGTACTACACAGATGTACTTACCTCTAGTACTATACACATGTACTTAACTGTAGTACTACACACATGTACTTAACTCTACTACTGCACAGTTGTACATAACTCTTGTATTACATGGATGTACTTAATTCTAGTACTACGCACATGTACTTAACTCTAGTACTACACAAATGTACTTAACTCTAGGACTACACATATATACTTAACTCTAGTAATACACACATGTACTCAAGTACTACAAACATGTACTTAACTCTAGTACTGCACAGTTGTACTTAGCTCTAGTACTACACACATGTACTCTAGTACTACACAGATGTACTTAACTCTAGTGCTACACACATGTACTCTAGTACTACACACATGCACTTAACTCTAGTATTACACACATGTACTTAACTCTAGTACTACACACATGTACTTAACTCTAGTATTACACACATGTACTTAACTCTAGTACTACACACATGTACTTAACTCTAGTATTATGCACATGTACTTAACTCTAGTACTACACACATGTACTTAACTCTAGTACTGCACAGTTGTACATAACTCTAGTATTACACACATGTACTTAACTCTAGAATTACACACATGTACTTAACTCTAGTACTACACACATGTATATAACTCTAGTACAACACACATGTACTTAACTCTAGTACTACACACATGTACTTAATTCTAGTACTACACACATGTACTTAACTCTAGTACTACACACATGTACTTAACTCTAGTACTACACACATGTACTTAACTCTAGTACTACACACATGTACTCTAGTACTACACACATGTACTTAACTCTAGTACTACACACATGTACTTAACTCTAGTACTACACACATGTACTCTAGTACTACACACATGTACTCTAGTACTACACACATGTACTTAACTCTAGTACTACTCACATGTACTTAACTCTAGTACTACACACATGTACTCTAGTACTACACACATGAACTCTAGTACTACACACATGTACTCTAGTCCTACGCACATGTACTTAACTCTCGTACTTCACACATGTACTCTAGCACTACACACATGTACTTAACTCTAGTAATACAGACATGTACTCAAGTACTACACACATGTACTTAACTCTAGTAATACACACATGTACTCAAGTACTACAAACATGTACTTAACTCTAGTACTGCACAGTTGTACTTAGCTCTAGTACTACACACATGTACTCTAGTACTACACAGATGTACTTAACTCTAGTGCTACACACATGTACTCTAGTACTACACACATGTACTCTAGTACTACACACATGTACTCTAGTACTACGGACATGTACTTAACTCTAGTACTACACACATGTACTCTAGTACTACACACATGCACTTAACTCTAGTATTACACACATGTACTTAACTCTAGTACTACACACATGTACTTAACTCTAGTATTACGCACATGTACTTAACTCTAGTACTACACACATGTACTTAACTCTAGTACTGCACAGTTGTACATAACTCTAGTATTACACGGATGTACTTAATTCTAGTATAACGCACATGTACTTAACTCTAGTACTACACACATGTACTCTAGTACTACACCGATGTACTTAACTCTAGTACTACGCACATGTACTCTAGTACTACACACATTGACTCTAGTACTTCACACATGTACTTAACTCTAGTACTACGCACATGTACTCTCGTACTACACACATGTACTCTAGTACTACACACATGTACTTAACTCTAGTACTACGCACATGTACTCTAGTACTACATACATGTACTCTAGTACTACACACGTATTTAACTCTTGTACTACACACATGTACTCTAGTACTACACACATGTACTTAACTCTAGTACAACACACATGTACTCTAGTACTACACACATGTACTTAACTCTAGTACTACACACATGTACTTAACTCTAGTACTACACACATGTACTTAACTCTAGTACTACACACATGTACTCTAGCACTACACACATGTACTTAACTCTAGTACTGCACAGTTGTACATAACTCTAGTATTACACGGATGTACTTAATTCTAGTACTACGCACATGTAATTAACTCTAGTACTACACACATGTACTTAACTCTAGTACTGCACAGTTGTACATAACTCTAGTATTACACGGATGTACTTAATTCTAGTATAACGCACATGTACTTAACTCTAGTACTACACACATGTACTCTAGTACTACACACATGTACTTAACTCTAGTACTACACACATGTACTCTAGTACTACACACATGTACTCTAGTACTACACACATGTACTTAACTCTAGTACTACGCACATGTACTCTAGTACTACACACATGTACTCTAGTACTACACACATGTACTTAACTCTAGTACTACGCACATGTACTCTAGTACTACATACATGTACTCTAGTACTACACACGTACTTAACTCTTGTACTACACACATGTACTCTAGTACTACACACATGTACTTAACTCTAGTACTACACACATATACTTAACTCGAGTACTACACAGATGTACTTAACTCTAGTATTACACACATGTACTTAACTCTAGTATTACACACATGTACTTAACTCTAGTACTACACACATATACTTAACTCTAGTACTACACACATGTACTCTAGTACTACACACATGGACTCTAGTACTACACACATGTACATAACTCTAGTACTACGCACATGAACTCTAGTACAATGCACATGTACTACACACATGTACTCTAGTACTACACACATGTACTTAAATCTAGTACTACGCACATGTACTCTAGTGCTACACACATGTACTCTAGTACTACACACATGTACTTAACTCTAGTACTACGCACATGAACTCTAGTACTACACACATGTACTCTAGTACTACACACATGTACTTAACTCTAGTACTACACACATGTACTTAACTCTAGTACTACACACATGTACTCTAGTACTACACACATGTACTTAACTGTAGTACTACACACATGTACTTAACTCTACTACTGCACAGTTGTACATAACTCTAGTATTACACGGATGTACTTAATTCTAGTACTACGCACATGTACTTAACTCTAGTACTACACACATGTACTTAACTCGAGTACTACATGGATGTACTTAACTCTAGTACTACACACATGTACTCTAGTACTACACACATGTACTTAACTAAAGTACTACACACATGTACTTAACTCTAGTACTACACACATGTACTTAACTCTAGTATTACACACATGTACTTAACTCTAGTACTACACACATGTACTTAACTCTAGTACTACACACATGTACTTAACTCTAGTACTACACACATGTACTTAACTCTAGTACTACACACATGTACTCTAGTACTACACACATGTACTTAACTCTAGTACTACACACATGTACTTACCTCTAGTATTACACACGTACTTAACTCTAGTACTACACACATGTACTTAACTCTAGTACTACACAAATGTACTTAACTCTAGTACTACACACATCTACTTAACTCTAGTACTACACACATGTACTTAACTCTAGTACTACACACATGTACTTAACTCTAGTACTACACACATGTACTTAACTCTAGTACTACACACATGTACTCTAGTACTACACACATGTACTTAACTCTAGTACTACACACATGTACTTAACTCTAGTACTACACACATGTACTTAACTCTAGTACTACACACATGTACTGAACTCTAGTACTACACACATGTACTTAACTCTAGTACTACACACATGTACTTAACTCTAGTACTACACACATGTAATTAACTCTAGTTCTACCCCCATGTACTTAACTCTAGTACTACACACATGTACTTAATTCTAGTACTACACACATGTACTTAACTCTAGTACTACACACATGTACTTAACTCTAGTACTACACACATGTACTTAACTCTAGTACTACACACATGTACTTAACTGTAGTACTACACACATGTACTTAACTCTAGTACTACACACATGTACTTAACTCTAGTACTACACACATGTACTTAACTCTAGTACTACACACATGTACTTAACTCTAGTACTACACACATGTACTGAACTCTAGTACTACACACATGTACTTAACTCTAGTACTACACACATGTACTTAACTCTAGTACTACACACATGTACTTAACTCTAGTACTACACACATGTACTTAACTCTAGTACTACACACATGTACTTAACTCTAGTACTACACACATGTACTCTAGTACTACACACATGTACTTAACTCTAGTACTACACACATGTACTTAACTCTAGTACTACACACATGTACTTAACTCTAGTATTACACACATGTACTTAACTCTAGTACTACACACATGTACTTAACTCTAGTACTACACACATGTACTTAACTCTAGTACTACACACATGTACTTAACTCTAGTACTACACACATGTACTTAACTCTAGTACTACACACATGTACTTAACTCTAGTACTACACAGATGTACTTAACTCTAGTAATACACAAATCTACTTAACTCTAGTGCTACAGACATGTACTTAAATCTCGGACTACACACATGTACTTAACTCTAGTACTACACACATGTACTTAACTCTAGTACTGCACAGTTGTACTTAACTCTAGTACTACACACATGTACTTAACTCTAGTACTACACACATGTACTTAACTCTAGTACTACACACATGTACTTAACTCTAGTACTGCACAGTTGTACTTAACTCTAGTATTACACACATGTACTTAACTCTAGTATTACACACATGTACTTAACTCTAGTACTACACACATGTACTTAACTCTAGTACTACACACATGTACTTAACTCTAGTACTACACACATGTACTTAACTCTAGTACTACACACATGTACTTAACTCTAGTACTACACACATGTACTTAACTCTACTACTACACATGTTCTTAACTCTAGTACTACACACTTGTACTTAACTCTAGTACTACACACATGTACTTAACTCTAGTACTACACACATGTACTTAACTCTAGTACTACGCACATGTACTTAACTCTAGTACTACACACGTACTCTAGTACTACACACATGTACTTAACTCTAGTACTACACACATGTACTTAACTCTAGTACTGCACAGTTGTACATAACTCTAGTATTACACGGATGTACTTAATTCTAGTACTACGCACATGTACTTAACTCTCATACTACACACATGTACTTAACTCTAGTATTACACACATGTACTTAACTCTAGTACTACACAGATGTACTTAACTCGAGTACTACACGGATGTACTTAACTCTAGTACTACACACATGTACTTAACTCTAGTACTACACACGTACTCTAGTACTACACACATGTACTTAACTCTAGAACTACACACATGTACTTAACTATAGTACTGCACACATGTACGTAACTCTAGTACAACGCACATGTACTCTAGTACTACACACATGTACTCAATCTAGTACTACACACATGTACTTAACTCTAGTACGACACACATGTACTTAACTCTAGTACTACACACATGTACTTAACTCTAGTACTACACACATGTACTTAACTCTAGTACTACACACATGTACTTAACTCTAGTACGACACACATGTACTTAACTCTAGTACTACACACATGTACTTAACTCTAGTACTACACACATGTACTTAACTCTAGTACGACACACATGTACTTAACTCTAGTACTACACACATGTACTTAACTCGAGTACTACACACATGTACTTAACTCTAGTACTACACACATGTACTCTAGTACTACACACATGTACTTAACTCTAGTACTACACACATATACTTAACTCTGGTACTACACACATATACTCGAGTACTACACACATGTACTTAACTCTAGTACTACACACATGTACTTAACTCTAGTACTGCACATTTGTACTTAACTCTAGTACTGCACAGTTTTACTTAATTCTAGTATTACACATGTACTTAACTCTAGTATTACACACATGTACTTAACTCTAGTACTACACACATGTACTTAACTCTAGTACTTCACACATGTACTTAACTCTAGTACTACACACATGTACTTAACTCTAGTACTACACACATGTACTTAACTCTAGTACTACACCCATGTACTTAACTCTAGTACTACACACATGTACTTAACTCTAGTACTACACACATGTACTTAACTCTAGTACTACACACATGTACTTAACTCTAGTACTACACACATGTACTTAACTCTAGTACTACACACATGTACTTAACTCTAGTATTACACACATGTACTTAACTCTAGTACTACACACATGTACTTAACTCTAGTACTACACACATGTACTTAACTCTAGTACTACACACATGTACTTAACTCTAGTACTACACACATGTACTTAACTCTAGTACTACACACATGTACTTAACTCTAGTACTACACACATGTACTTAACTCTAGTACTACACACATGTACTTAACTCTAGTACTACACACATGTACTTAACTCTAGTACTACACACATGTACTTAACTCTAGTACTACACACATGGACTCTAGTACTACACACATGTACTTAACTCTAGTACTACGCACATGAACTCTAGTACAATGCACATGTACTACACACATGTACTCTAGTACTACACACATGTACTCTAGTATTACACACATGTAATTAACTCTAGTATTACACACATGTACTTAACTCTAGTACTACACACATGTATATAACTCTAGTACTACACACATGTACTTAACTCTAGTACTACACACATGTACTTAATTCTAGTACTACACACATGTACTTAACTCTAGTACTACACACATGTACTTAACTCTAGTACTACACACATGTACTTAACTCTAGTACTACACACATGTACTTAACTCTACTGCTGCACAGTTGTACATAACTCTAGTATTACACGGATGTACTTAATTCTAGTACTACGCACATGTACTTAACTTTAGTACTACACACATGTACTTAACTCTAGTACTACACACATGTACTCTAGTACTACACACATGTACTCTAGTACTACACACATGTACTTAACTCTAGTACTACACACATGTACTTAATTCTAGTACTACACACATGTACTTAACTCTAGTACTACACACATGTACTTAACTCTAGTACTACACACATGTACTTAACTCTAGTACTACACACATGTACTCTAGTACTACACACATGTACTTAACTCTAGTACTACACACATGTACTTAACTCTAGTACTACACACATATACTTAACTCTAGTACTACACACATGTATTTAACTCTAGTACTACACACATGTACTTAACTCTAGTACTACACACATGTACTTAACTCTAGTACTACACACATGTACTTAACTCTAGTACTACACACATGTACTTAACTCTAGTACTACACACATGTACTTAACTCTAGTACTACACACATGTACTTAACTCTAGTACTACACACATGTACTTAACTCTAGTACTACACACATGTACTTAACTCTAGTACTACACACATGTACTTAACTCTAGTACTACACACATGTACTTAACTCTAGTACTACACACATGTACTTAACTCTAGTACTACACACATGTACTTAACTCTAGTACTACACACATGTACTTAACTCTAGTACTACACACATGTACTTAACTCTAGTACTACACACATGTACTTAACTCTAGTACTACACACATGTACTTAACTCTAGTACTACACACATGTACTTAACTCTAGTACTACACACATGTACTTAACTCTAGTACTACACACATGTACTTAACTCTAGTACTACACACATGTACTTAACTCTAGTACTACACACATGTACTTAACTCTAGTACTACACACATGTACTTAACTCTAGTACTACACACATGTACTTAACTCTAGTACTACACACATGTACTTAACTCTAGTACTACACACATGTACTTAACTCTAGTACTACACACATGTACTTAACTCTAGTACTACACACATGTACTTAACTCTAGTACTACACACATGTACTTAACTCTAGTACTACACACATGTACTTAACTCTAGTACTACACACATGAACTTAACTCTAGTACTACACACATGTACTTAACTCTAGTACTACACACATGTACTTAACTCTAGTACTACACAGATGTACTTAACTCTAGTACTACACACATGTACTTAACTCTAGTACTACACACATGTACTTAACTCTAGTACTACACACATGTACTTAACTCTAGTACTACTCACATGTACTTAACTCTAGTACTACACACATATACTTAACTCTACTACTACACACATGTACTTAACTCTAGTACTACACACATGTACTTAACTCTAGTACTGCACAGTTGTACATAACTCTAGTATTACACGGATGTACTTAATTCTAGTACTACGCACATGTACTTAACTCTTGTACTACACACATGTACTTAACTCTAGTATTACACACATGTACTTAACTCTAGTACTACACAGATGTACTTAACTCTAGTACTACACACATGTACTTAACTCTAGTACTACACACATGTACTTACCTCTAGTACTACACACAAATACTTAACTCTAGTACTGCACAGTTGTACTTAACTCTAGTACTGCACAGTTGTACTTAACTCTAGTATTACACACACGTACTTAACTTTAGCACTAAACACATGTACTTAACTCTAGTACTACACACATGTAAACTCTAGTACTACACACATGTACTTAACTCTAGTACTACACACATGTACTTAACTCTAGTACTACACACATGTACTTAACTCTAGTACTACACACATGTACTTAACTCTAGTACTACACACATGTACTTAACTCTAGTACTACACACATGTACTTAAATCTAGTACTACACACATGTACTTAACTCTAGTACTACACACATGTACTTAACTCTAGTACTACACACATGTACTTAACTCTAGTACTACACACATGTACTTAACTCTAGTACTACACACATGTACTTAACTCTAGTACTACACACATGTACTTAACTCTAGTACTGCACAGTTGTACATAACTCTAGTATTACACGGATGTACTTAATTCTAGTACTACACACATGTACTTAACTCTAGTACTACACACATGTACTTAACTCTAGTACTACACACATGTACTTAACTCTAGTACTACACACATGTACTTAACTCTAGTACTACACACATGTACTTAACTCGAGTACTACACAGATGTACTTAACTCTAGTACTACACAGATGTACTGAACTCTAGTACTACACACGTACTTAACTCTAGTACTACACACATGTAGTCAACTCTAGTACTACACACATGTACTTTAGTACTACACACATATACTTAACTCTAGTACTACACACATATATTTAACTCTAGTACTGCACAGTTGTACATAACTCTAGTATTACATGGATGTACTTAATTCTAGTACTACGCACATGTACTTAACTCTAGTACTACACACATGTAATTAACTCTAGTATTACACACATGTACTTAACTCTAGTACTACACACATATACTTAACTCTAGTACTACACACATGTACTTAACTCTAGTACTACACACATGTACTTAACTCTAGTACTACACACATGTACTTAACTCTAGTACTACACACATGTACTTAACTCTAGTACTACACACATGTACTTAACTCTAGTACTACACACATGTACTTAACTCTAGTACTACACACATGTACTTAACTCTAGTACTACACACATGTACTTAATTCTAGTACTACGCACATGTACTTAACTCTAGTACTACACACATGTAATTAACTCTAGTATTACACACATGTACTTAACTCTAGTACTACACACATATACTTAACTCTAGTACTGCACAGTTGTACTTACTTTTAGTATTACACACATGTACTTAACTCTAGTACTACACACATGTACTCTAGTACTACACACATGTACTTAAATCTAGTACTACACACATGTACTTAACTCTAGTACTACACACATGTACTTAACTCTAGTACTACACACATGTACTTAACTCTAGTATTACACATATGTACTTAACTCTAGTACTACACACATGTACTTAACTCGAGTACTACACACACATGTACTTAACTCTAGTACTGCAAAGTTGTACTTAACTCTAGTATTATACACATGTACTTAACTCTAGTTCTACACACATGTAATTAACTCTAGTACTACACACATGTACTTAACTCTAGTATTACACAAATGTACTTAACTCTAGTACTACACACATGTACTTAACTCTAGTACTACACACATGTACTTAACTCTAGTACTACACACATGTACTTAACTCTAGTACTACACACATGTACTTAACTCTAGTACTACACACATGTACTTAACTATAGAACTACACAAATTAACTCTAATACTACACACATGTACTTAACTCTAGTATTACACACATGTACTTAACTCTAGTACTACACACATGTATTTAACTCTAGTACTACACACATGTACTTAGCTCTAGTACGACACACATGTACTCTAGTACTACAGACATGTACTTAACTCTAGTACAACACACATGTACTTAACTCTAGTATTACACAAATGTACTTAATTCTAGTACTACACACATGTACTTAACTCTAGTACTACACACATGTACTTAACTCTAGTACTACACACATATACTTAACTCTAGTACTACACATATACTTAACTGTAGTACTACACACATGTACTTACCTCTAGTACTACACAGATGTACGTAATTTTAGTACTGCACAGATGTACTTAATTCTAGTACTACACACATGTACTTAACTCTAGTACTACACACATGTACTTAACTCTAGTACTACACACATGTACTTAACTCTAGTACTACACACATGTACTTAACTCTAGTACTACACACATGTACTTAACTCTAGTACTACACACATGTACTTAACTCTAGTACTACACACATGTACTTAACTCTAGTACTACACACATGTACTTAATTCTAGTACTACACACATGTACTTAACTCTAGTACTACACACATGTACTTAACTCTAGTACTACACACATGTACTTAACTCTAGTACTACACACATGTACTTAACTCTAGTACTACACACATGTACTTAACTCTAGTACTACACACATGTACTTAACTCTAGTACTACACACATGTACTCTAGTACTACACACATGTACTCTAGTACTACACACATGTACTTAACTCTAGTACTACACACATGTACTTAACTCTAGTACTACACACATGTACTTAACTCTAGTACTACACACATGTACTTAACTCTAGTACTACACACATGTACTTAACTCTAGTACTACACACATGTACTTAACTCTAGTACTACACACATGTACTTAACTCTAGTACTACACACATGTACTTAACTCTAGTACTACACACATGTACTTAACTCTAGTACTACACACATGTACTTAACTCTAGTACTGCACAGTTGTACATAACTCTAGTATTACACGGATGTACTTAATTCTAGTACTACACACATGTACTTAACTCTAGTACTACACACATGTACTTAACTCTAGTACTGCACAGTTGTACATAACTCTAGTATTACACGGATGTACTTAATTCTAGTACTACACACATGTACTTAACTCTAGTACTACACACATGTACTTAACTCTAGTATTACACACATGTACTTAACTCTAGTACTACACACATGTACTTAACTCTAGTATTACACACATGTACTTAACTCTAGTACTACACACATGTACTTAACTCTAGTACTACACACATGTACTTAACTCTAGTACTACACACATGTACTTAACTCTAGTACTACACACATGTACTTAACTCTAGTACTACACACATGTACTTAACTCTAGTACTACACACATGTACTCTAGTACTACACACATGTACTTAACTCTAGTACTACACACATGTACTTAACTCTAGTACTACACACATGTACTTAACTCTAGTACTACACACATGTACTTAACTCTAGTACTACACACATGTACTTAACTCTAGTATTACACACATGTACTTAACTCTAGTACTACACACATGTACTTAACTCTAGTACTACACACATGTACTTAACTCTAGTACTACACACATGTACTTAACTCTAGTACTACACACATGTTCTTAACTCTAGTACTACACACATGTACTTAACTCTAGTACTACACATGTACTTAACTCTAGTACTACACACATGTACTCTAGTACTACACACATGTACTCTAGTACTACACACATGTACTTAACTCTAGTACTACACACATGTACTTAACTCTAGTACTACACACATGTACTCTAGTACTACACACATGTACTTAACTCTAGTACTACACATGTACTCTAGTACTACACACATGTACTCTAGTACTACACACATGTACTTAACTCTAGTACTACACACATGTACTTAACTCTAGTACTACACACATGTACTCTAGTACTACACACATGTACTTAACTGTAGTACTACACACATGTACTTAACTCTACTACAGCACAGTTGTACATAACTCTAGTATTAGACGGAAGTACTTAATTCTAGTACTACGCACATGTACTTAACTCTAGTACTACACGGATGTACTTAATTCTAGTACTACACACATGTACTTAACTCTAGTACTACACACATGTACTTAACTCTAGTACTACACACATGTACTTAACTCTAGTACTACACACATGTACTTAACTCTAGTACTACACACATGTACTTAACTCTAGTATTACACACATGTACTTAACTCTAGTATTACACACATGTACTTAACTCTAGTACTACACACATGTACTTAACTCTAGTACTACACACATGTACTTAACTCTAGTACTACACACATGTACTTAACTCTAGTACTACACACATGTACTTAACTCTAGTACTACGCACATGTACTTAACTCTAGTACTACACACATGGACTTAACTCTAGTACTACACACATGTACTTAACTCTAGTACTACACACATGTACTTAACTCTAGTACTACACACATGTACTTAACTCTAGTACTACACACATGTACTTAACTCTAGTACTACACACATGTACTCTAGTACTACACACATGTACTTAACTCTAGTACTACACACATGTACTTAACTCTAGTACTACACACATGTACTTAACTCTAGTACTACACACATGTACTTAACTCTAGTACTACACACATGTACTTAACTCTAGTACTACACACATGTACTTAACTCTAGTACTACACACATGTACTCTAGTACTACACACATGTACTTAACTCTAGTACTACACACATGTACTTAACTCTAGTATTACACACATGTACTTAACTCTAGTACTACACACATGTACTTAACTCTAGTACTACACACATGTACTTAACTCTAGTAGTACTACACACATGTACTTAACTCGAGTACTACACACACATGTACTTAATTCTAGTATTACACATGTACTTAACTCTAGTATTACACACATGTACTTAACTCTAGTACTATACACATGTACTTAACTCTAGTACTACACACATGTACTCTAGTACTACACACATGTACTTAACTCTAGTACTACACACATATACTTAACTCTAGTATTACACACATGTACTTAACTCTAGTACTACACACATGTACTTAACTCTAGTACTGCACACATGTACTTAACTCTAGTACTACACACATGTACTTAACTCTAGTACTACACACATGTACTTAACTCTAGTACTACACACATGTACTTAACTCTAGTACTACACACATGTACTCTAGTACTACACACATGTACTTAACTCTAGTACTACGCACATGTACTTAACTCTAGTACTACGCACATGTACTCTCGTACTACACACATGTATTTAACTCTAGTATTACACACATGTACTTAACTCTAGTACTATACACATGTACTTAACTCTAGTACTATGCACATGTACTTAACTCTACTACTACACACATGTACTTAACTCTAGTACTGCACAGTTGTACATAACTCTAGTATTACACGGATGTACTTAATTCTAGTACTACGTACATGTACTTAACTCTAGTACTACACACATGTACTGAACTCTAGTATTACACACATCTACTTAACTCTAGTAGTACACAGATGTACTTAACTGTAGTACTACACACATATAAACTCTAGTACTACACACATGTACTTAACTCTAGTACTACACACATGTACTTAACTCTAGTACTACACACATGTACTTAACTCTAGTACTACACACATGTACTTAACTCTAGTATTACACACATGTACTTAACTCTAGTACTACACACATGTACTTAACTCTAGTACTACACACATGTACTTAACTCTAGTACTACACACATGTACTTAACTCTAGTACTACACACATGTACTTAACTCTAGTACTACACACATGTACTTAACTATAGTACTACACACATGTACTTAACTCTAGTACTACACACATGTACTTAACTCTAGTACTACACACATGTACTTAACTCTAGTACTACACACATGTACTCTAGTACTACACACATGTACTTAACTCTAGTACTACACACATGTACTTAACTCTAGTACTACACACATGTACTTAACTCTAGTACTACACACATGTACTTAACTCTAGTACTACACACATGTACTTAACTCTAGTACTACACACATGTACTTAACTCTAGTACTACACATGTACTTAACTCTAGTACTACACACATGTACTTAACTCTAGTACTACACACATGTACTTAACTCTAGTACTACACACTTGTACTTAACTCTAGTAATACACACATGTACTTAACTCTAGTAATACACACATGTACTTAACTATAGTACTACACACATGTACTTAACTCTATTACTACACACATGTACTTAACTCTAGTACTACACACATGTACTTAACTCTAGTACTACACACATGTACTTAACTCTAGTACTACACACATGTACTTAACTCTAGTACTACACACATGTACTTAACTCTAGTACTGCACAGTTGTACTTAACTCTAGTATTACACACATGTACTTAACTCTAGTACTACACACATGTACTTAACTCTAGTACTACACACATGTACTTAACTCTAGTACTACACACATGTACTTAACTCTAGTATTACACAAATGTACTTAACTCAAGTACTACACACATGTACTTAACTCTAGTACTACACACATGTACACTAGTACTACACACATGTACTTAACTTTAGTACTACACACATGTACTTAACTCTATTACTACACACATGTACACTAGTACTACACACATGTACTTAACTTTAGTACTACACACATGTACTTAACTCTAGTACTACACACATGTACTTAACTCTAGTACTACACACATGTACTTAACTCTAGTATTACACACATGTACTTAACTCTAGTACTACACACATGTACTTAACTCTAGTACTACACACATGTACTTAACTCTAGTACTACACACATGTACTTAACTCTAGTATTACACAAATGTACTTAACTCTAGTACTACACACATGTACTTAACTCTAGTACTACACACATGTACTTAACTCTAGTACTACACACATGTACTTAACTCTAGTACTACACACATGTACTCTAGTACTACACACATGTACTTAACTCTAGTACTACACACATGTACTTAACTCTAGTACTACACACATGTACTTAACTCTAGTACTACACACATGTACTTAACTCTAGTACTACACACATGTACTTAACTCTAGTACTACACACATGTACTTAACTCTAGTACTACACACATGTACTTAACTCTAGTACTACACACATGTACTTAACTCTAGTACTACACACATGTACTTAACTCTAGTACTACACACATGTACTTAACTCTAGTACTACACACATGTACTTAACTCTAGTACTACACACATGTACTTAACTCTAGTACTACACACATGTACTTAACTCTAGTACGACTCACATGTACTTAACTCTAGTACTACACACATGTACTTAATTCTAGTACTACACACATGTACTTAACTCTAGTACTACACACATGTACTTAACTCTAGTACTACACACATGTACTTAACTCTAGTAATACACACATGTACTTAACTCTAGTACTACACACATGTACTTAACTCTCGTACTACACACATGTACTTAACTCTAGTACTACACACATGTACTTAACTCTAGTACTACACACATGTACTTAACTCTAGTACTACACACATGTACTTAACTCTAGTACTACACACATGTACTTAACTCTAGTAATACACACATGTACTTAACTCTAGTACTACACACATGTACATAACTCTAGTACTACGCACATGTACATAACTCTAGTACTACGCACATGTACTCTAGTACTACACAGATGTACTTAACTGTAGTACTACACACATGTACTTCACTCTACTACTGCACAGTTGTACATAACTCTAGTATTACACGGATGTACTTAATTCTAGTGCTACGCACATGTACTTAACTCTAGTACTCCACACATGTACTTAACTCAAGTACTACATGGATGTACTTAACTCTAGTACTACACACATGTACTTAACTCTAGTACTACACACATGTACTTAACTAAAGTACTGCACAGTTGTACTTAGCTCTAGTACCTCACAGTTGTACTTAACTCTAGTATTACACACATGTACTTAACTCTAGTATTACACACATGTACTTAACTCTAGTACTACACACATGTACTCTAGTACTACACAGATGTACTTAACTCTAGTAATACACACATGTACTCTAGCACTACACACATGTACTCTAGTACTACACACATGTACTTAACTCTAGGACTACACATATATACTTAAATCTAGTACTACGCACATGTACTCTAGTACTACACACAAGGACTCTAGTACTACACACATGTACTTAACTCTAGTACTACGCACATGTACTCTAGTACTACACACATGTACTCGAGTACTACACACATGTTCTTAACTCTAGTACTACGCACATGTACTCTAGTACTACACACATGTACTCTAGTACTACACACATGTACTGAACTATAGTACTACACACATATACTTAACTCTAGTACTACACACATGTACTCTAGTACTACACAGATGTACTTAACTGTAGTAATACACACATGTACTTAACTCTAGTATTACACACATGTACTTAACTCTAGTACTACACACATGTACTTAACTCTAGTACTACACACATGTACTTAATTCTAGTACTACACACATGTACTTAACTCGAGTACTACACACACATACTTAACTCGAGTACTACACAGATGTACTTAACTCTAGTATTACACACATGTACTTAACTCTAGTATTACACACATGTACTTAACTCTAGTACTACACACATGTACTTAACTCTAGTACTACACACATGTACTTAACTCTAGTACTACACACATGTACTTAATTCTAGTACTACACACATGTACTTAACTCTAGTACTACACACATGTACTTAACTCTAGTATTACACACATGTACTTAACTCTAGTACTACACACATGTACTCTAGTACTACACAGATGTACTTAACTCTAGTGCTACACACATGTACTCTAGTACTACACACATGTACTCTAGTACTACACACATGTACTTTAGTACTACGCACATGTACTTAACTCTAGTACTACACACATGTACTCTAGAACTACACACATGCACTTAACTCTAGTATTACACACATGTACTTAACTCTAGTACTACACACATGTACTTAACTCTAGTATTACGCACATGTACTTAACTCTAGTACTACACACATGTACTTAACTCTAGTACTGCACAGTTGTACATAACTCTAGTATTACACGGATGTACTTAATTCTAGTACTACGCACATGTACTTAACTCTAGTACTACACACATGTACTTAACTCGAGTACTACATGGATGTACTTAACTCTAGTACTACACACATATACTTAACTCTAGTACTACACACATGTACTCTCGTACTACACACATGTACTTAACTCTAGTACTACACACATGTACTTAACTAAAGTACTGCACAGTTGTACTTAGCTCTAGTACCTCACAGTTGTACTTAACTCTAGTATTACACACATGTACTTAACTCTAGTATTACAAACATGTACTTAACTCTAGTACTACACACATGTACTCTAGTACTACACAGATGTACTTAACTCTAGTAATACACACATGTACTCTAGCACTACACACATTTACTCTAGTACTACACACATGTACTCTAGTACTACGCACATGTACTTCACTCTAGTACTACACACATGTACTCTCGTACTACACACATGTACTTAACTCTAGTACTACACACATGTACTTAACTCTAGTACTACACACATGTACTTAACTCTAGTACTACACACGTACTCTAGTACTACACACATGTACTTAACTCTAGTACTACACACATATACTTAACTCTAGTACTGCACAGTTGTACATAACTCTAGTATTACACGGATGTACTTAATTCTAGTACTACGCACATGTACTTCACTCTAGTACTACACACATATACTTAACTCTAGTACTACACACATATACTTTACTCTAGTACTACACACATGTATTTAACTCTAGTACTACACACATATACTTAACTCTACTACTACACACATATACTTAACTCTAGTACTACACATATGTTCTTAACTCTAGTACTACACACATATACTTAACTCAAGTACTACACAGATGTACTTAACTCTAGTACTACACAGATGTACTTACCTCCAGTACTACACACATGTACTTAACTGTAGTACTACACACATGTACTTAACTCTACTGCTGCACAGTTGTACATAACTCTTGTATTACATGGATGTACTTAATTCTAGTACTACGCACATGTACTTAACTCTAGTACTACACACATGTACTTAACTCGAGTACTGCATGGATGTACTTAACTCTAGTACTACACACATATACTTAACTCTAGTAATACACACATGTACTCAAGTACTACAAACATGTACTTAACTCTAGTACTGCACAGTTGTACTTAGCTCTAGTACTACACACATGTACTCTAGTACTACACAGATGTACTTAACTCTAGTGCTACACACATGTACTCTAGTACTACACACATGTACTCTAGTACTACACACATGTACTCTAGTACTACGCACATGTACTTAACTCTAGTACTACACACATGTACTCTAGTACTACACACATGTACTTAACTCTAGTATTACACACATGTACTTAACTCTAGTACTACACACATGTACTTAACTCTAGTATTACGCACATGTACTTAACTCTAGTACTACACACATGTACTTAACTCTAGTACTGCACAGTTGTACATAACTCTAGTATTACACGGATGTACTTAATTCTAGTACAACGCACATGTACTTAACTCTAGTACTACACACATGTACTTAACTCGAGTACTACATGGATGTACTTAACTCTAGTACTACGCACATGTACTTAACCCTAGTACTACACACATTGACTCTAGTACTTCACACATGTACTTAACTCTAGTACTACGCACATGTACTCTCATACTACACACATGTACTCTAGTACTACACACATGTACTTAACTCTAGTACTACGCACATGTACTTAACTCTAGTATTACGCACATGTACTTAACTCTAGTACTACACACATGTACTTAACTCT
>JAVCWC010000057.1:0-249754 GCA_034769755.1 Odontamblyopus lacepedii
AACAAAGACTTTGTATCACAGCCACAATTTAGCCTTTATTTTTATAGAATTGTACTGAATTTATTTGAAACATATCAAATGTAGCTAACTCGCTTGAGCTTATGTATCGTAGGGGATGTAACACTAACCAAAATATCTTGATATCGAATTGTCAAAGAGCTCTACAATAATATCGTGGACCATATGATGCAGAGTAGCAGAAAAATGAGAACTACATAGACCATGATCCTTTGCTCCGCTTTCAGTGCAGACGTACATGAAGAAAATAACTGTTCTAAGCACTTCTTGAAATCTTCATTCTTTGGATTAAGTCTTGTGAAGGCATTTTTAGTCAAAATATTGTAATAAATATGGTACGTGAGATGTTTATGGTGAAAATATTCGTATAGAGAGATTTGGATTTCTGCTCCATCCCTAATGACAATAAAATGTTGTACCAAATGACTGGTCAAAGCATTTTATAATGTCAGTCTTGTTATTATGTACAATATCGTAATATCATGAGCTTTCTGACGATATCACAATAAATATCGTACTATGCGAAGTGTCTATACCGTGACGATATGTTATTGTGAGACTTGGATGTCGCATTATACCCTAATGTATTGCAACGTGGCCTATGTATCGAGGTATGTATCGTGATCGGGCAGACTAAACAAGGCGACTAAAACAGGTCTAAATTGGCGCCTAAGGGTGAGTTTTACAGTTGTAGGGAGGCGCACATTATCTGTTACATAAGGGTGAGTTGTACAGTTGTAGGGGAGTATTTATCTGTTACATATGTGAAGGTGAGCTTGTACAGTTGTAGGAGTATTAACTGTTACATAAAGTGTCATTCACTGGGGAAGACACGATGGTACAGGCCCCTTTAAGCACGTAAATGGTTCAAGTTTGAGTGGGCTGTTTTGTATTCGACGTAATCTTATCCCCAATCAGCTTATATTGAAACGTTCTAAGATCTAAGCTATGTATTAGCCCAGCTGCTGCAGACTTAAAACACTAAACTCCATGGATCATACTGTGGATGTTTGTCAGTTATCGGGGATACATCTGCGTGCCACATTGTTCCCTTTCGAAGTGTGGGCTCAATGGACTGGCCTCTGGAGGTAAGTGATTCCAGCAGTAACCTTTGAGGAAACCCTAAACCACTGCACTCCTCTGCTGTTGTATTAATAGCCATCATTAGTGCACAAAGACACAGTGTAAAGAGAGGGCGGGGCCAGCGGAGGAGTCGCAGAGGACGGCCTGTAGGGGAAGTGAATGGAAACAAAAACTTTCGGATAATATGCAAATCAAGATCTGCCATTTTTCACGCAATTTCTTCAAGTATTTGCCATAGTATTTTTAGGTTAATGTAATGTTGGTGATGAGAATCGTTAAAAGTAAAGTGATGTTACCAGTTGAGTCTGGGATGGACTCCAGTGAGCGTAAAATCAGATTTAAAGCTGTCATAAAGGTCAGATTTTGTAGTGATTATTCTGTATTTTCACCGCATGAACTTTTTCGAATTTTTAAATCCTCAAAACGCCCAACGGTTCGTCTTGTGACATTCAGCCTCTGAGTGCACGTTTCTGACATCACAAAGCAGGAAGTCCGACGTCAGAATTCAGGAAGTAATGCAGAAGGACAAAAAACTTTTTAGCTGTTTTGCATCATGAGCACAGGCCACTGAAAATTAACATGAAGCCATCTTTGGTTCATCTTCCAGATCTTATTATACGTTCACGGTTTCCAGTTCATTCAAACTAAAATGCGTCTCTTGATCTGAACGGTCACTACCTAAACCCCTGCACCTGCAGCCAAACATGACTCAGTGCTAGTGCAGCCTCTGCAGCTCAGGGAGGGAATTCTGAAGGTTCTGAGCTTCACATGAGGCCTATCCATGTACTGAGAATTGATGAATTTGGATGTGTCCCTTGTGGATCAGTAAAGTTTGTCAAAGTCTAAGTCTAAGTCCACTGTCTGCAGGTTAAGGCTCTGGTGACACGGATTCAGTTTCTGTTTTCTGTTTTCTCCAAACAGTAAGAGTGCAGAATACATACCATCCATCCATTTTCTTCTGCTTATCCGGGGCCAGGTCACGGGGGCATCAGTCTAAGCAGGGACTCTCAAGACTTCCTCCACCCCAGACACTTCCTCCAGCTCCTCCCAGGTCAGCCGAGAGACATAGTCCCTCCAGCGTGTCCTGGGTCTTCCCCGGGGTCTCCTTCCGGTGGGACATGCCTGAAACACCCCCCGAGGGAGGCGTCCAGGAGGCATCAGGAACAGATGTTCTCCCCTCAGCTGCTCCTCTCGATGTGGAGGAGGAGCAGCTCTACTCCGAGCTCCTCCTGTGTGACTGAGCTCCTCACTCTGTCTCTAAGGGTGCGCCCAGCCAGTCTGCGGAGGAAACAACAAACGTGATGTGGGTAACTTTATGTTGTAATTTTGGGGTAAAAATACTTAAACATGGTATGTATCTTTGTAGCAAAACATAAACTAAAATTAAAGCTTGTTTTCTTCCATTTTGGTTGCTTTTATTGCACTGAGAAAATGTATAGAAAGATGCATTGTTACTGTGAGCGAGCTTCATATTTCCAATCTATCTATGGTGTTCCTTTGGCTTTAATCTTCACCTGTATGGCATAAAACTTACCTCCACAGAGAATGTTTCTTTCTTTTCTCTTCATGGAATCATAGCTCTATTGTAGCTTTATTTACTGTCTTGGATTTGTCGTATTTCCACAGCATTGTACAGCCGTGCTTGTGCCAAATGATGACTAACACCTCAGACAAGGCTCTCCATTGACTCTGCTATTCTATATGCTCTGCTATTCTATATGGTGTTTCCCACAGACCCATGACTTCATTGTCAAGTGAAACCTCCCGATCCCGAGACGTGTGAGCCTTTTGAGCCCCGCAGGGACAGAGCCACAGACACAAACACAGGCTGAGGACGAGGCTGGGCGAACCACATGTCAGTCCCATAGCCCCTCTCACAAATGATGGCCACATAATAACTGTTTTCTCCAGACGTGCGAGGGCCTGTCTGGACAGAAGAACTCATCCTGCACATAGTTTAAGGTTCAAGATGTCAGCAGTAACAACCAAGACTCTTACAGTTTCTTGTAAACAGTTATTCAACATGTGATAATAGTGAAAGGAGGGCAAAAATACACAGAGACAGAAGTTGATTTTCTTAGATATTGTTGATCGTACTTGGCTGCTCTTGTGGCTGACTGGATGGCACATTGAGCGGTTTTTAAAGGTCCTATATTAAAGGGGAACTCCAGCACATTTGAAGCTAAAGTCCGTTGCTAGAGGTGGTCGAAGTCTGTCAGAAGCCAAAAAATGGCACAGATCAGTGTTTCCTCAGCGGAGATCTCACTGTGGCAGTGAGTCTGTCAAGGCAACAAACTAGTGTAGTGATGGGGGCAAGTTCTTAACTTCCATGTGAAACACCAATTTGCTTCACACTGAAAAAGCTTAACACCACTTTAACCCATCTTACAACAGCCACGAGTCTAACAAACAAAACGCTCTGCCTGGTTCACTCATTAGTGTGTGGAAACGTTAGAAAACAACTTTATAAGCAGCCTTACACTTCCCTCTGTTGATTTACCACTGCACAGGCCAAAGCCCAACAATTGCCAAATGATCGCCGATGTAATTTCTAATCCCATTTATTTAACATGTAATTTGGGCACTTTAAAGCAGCAGTATGTAACTTTTAAGCTAAACAATAGACTAAAACAATATTTATTTCATTTTGGTTGTGTTTACTGCACTGAAAAACTTGCATATTTACTCTGAGTGGGCTTGCATCTCCACAAACCTGACTCTTGTTTCCTTGGAAATGCTCCTGTGGCTATAACAGTTTGGTATAAAACATCTATCTTCATGGAGACTGTTCTGAAGCTTAGTTTTAACTTACTAACCTGTGCCAACTCCAAGAAATTCCATACTGTATGTGACATAGGCTAGCCGTGAGCGGGTTGGGTTTCAGTGAAAAAAGGTTAAAAATACTCAGACAGGCAGAAAAGGCAGTCCACAGGTTTACTTTGTTTCAATAGTTACAAAGTGCAGGTGCAAAAAGGTGCAAGGTGCAAATAAATAGGAGGCAGGCAGTATTTTCTCTCCAACAGCAGAACCCCGAGTGATCTCTCCAGGTGCCTTTTAAGTGTTCTGACTAATTGGAAAAACTACTGGATAAAAGCAGGGTAGATCAAATTAACATTAGCTTTTTAAAACAGTGGCCTGATCCTCCATAAAATAAAACCAAAACCCAATTATTATTAAAACACCCACTATCTACATAAAAACCTAAAACCATTAACCAAATAAACTCTAAAACCCATAAACCAATAAAACACCACTACCACTACCCCTGTACAAATCTACACTTTGGTCCAGGCCGGAACCATAAAAAGGAGGAGGTTGTTTCGGGGACTCTTTTGGGACCTGGACAGAAGAGCAGAAAGGAGGTAAGACACAGCACACACTACTTCACTAAAAGCACAATAAAAACACACTACACACACATCTACACTTATAACATTCTAAAAACAGATTTATTGCACGAAATATTGCACTAACCAATTTAAAATACCTAATTAACACTCGTCTCCTTTCCCTCCAGAGGCCAGCAGCTGCCAAATCAAAGTGCCACTGTGCATCAGGATTAAAAATGGTAAAAGGAAGACAAGTGCTGTGTGCTATTAAAATGTGCAGTTATTTAAAGTGCTCTAGTGAAGGGTGAAGGTGCTGAGTGCTTACTAGTAACAAACCAGGCTGTTTGTTACACTGTACCTTTAATCACATAGTATTACTAAAGGACTGCTTTCTTCTGTTTAAATAAGGCTAAAAACCATAGCTGTTAGCAGGATGTTTGGTCAAAGCAAGATCTCGTCTGAACTTGACAGCGAGACAGGGCTGGGGTGGTTAGACTTCTGAGAATAGGTGCCACAGTGGGGCAGCAGTGGCTCTGGTGCTTACTGTTGCTGTGTCCTTAGGCAAGACACTTAATCCGCCTTCCCTATGTATAGATGCAGTGTGTGAATATGAGCGATTGTTGTTGTTTTACTCTTATCTTCATTATCTGCTGTGTGAGAACTCTGTGGTGTTCTGTCCCCACGGGCCCAGCATAGAGACAGTGTTTGCTTGAACAGTTGACTTTTTCTGCACCATCAGCTGAGACGCAAAACCACAGGAAATGCCTTAAAGGGTGGGTCAGACCGTCACGTTATGAAGAGTGATACGGAGACACAAAAAGATGTATTCTCTGAGATAACTAATGGTTGTATGTCAAGCATGATGTGCAAAGTTATACATGTCAGAATTATTAGGAGCAATATTGACAAAATGAATTATATGAGAATAACTCCACATGTTCTTCTTGTGTCTGGGTGATTGACTGATTCATTTTATTTTGAGCCAAGAGAGAGAAACAATAATCCTACACATACTACATCAGTGATACTCATTGCGTGGCTCAAGCTTTAAACAGCAGCTCGCGAGCATATACCAAAAATAGTAACACAGCCAATATATTTTTTCAGATATACTGCATAAACATATAGTAAAGATTGCAATACAAACATCTGCATTACACTAAGTCTAGGGATGGGCACGATTAGTCGACTAATCGATAATTGTTCATTAAGAATTTTGTTGATCATATTCATTTTTAATCGACAAACCAAATGTAGGTTGCTGTGCTGCGGCCAGCTTGTCTCCATGGTGATGTTGTTTCTATGCTTGTAATATTCCATAGTATGGCATAAAACGCATAAATTCCCATTCTAGGTTTAGCCGCAAAACACCTGCAAGTGAATAAATGCTGTAAATGTCACCCAACAAAACACATTTTTACTAATACATGTGCAATTCTCCATCACAGTTTGATGTGTTATTCCCTATAGTTGTTTCCTGAAACGCAGTGTCAGCCATTTTGAGTCTTATCAGCGTAAACAGGCTGTGTGCAAAACATTAGTCAAATCCCAAATGGTTTATGTTTCTCTGACAGGGTTCACCCGGCACAATGGAACTCACTTGACCTCCATATTGTATAGTGGAGCTGCAATTAAAAACTACCGTACTCAATATATCATCGTTCTTTATTTCATATGTATGTCTGGTCTGAATTTGTTTTTTAACATGGGGACAAATGCTAAGATGAAAGGTCCTATATTACACACTTAAGGCCATGCTATAATGTTGTTCTCCTCAAAAACATTCCTGGACTTATGTTTTGTTTCATTCCTTATATTAGTCTACATCTCCAAAGCTCAGCATGACACCTTGTGATGTCAGGCTGTGGTAGTTTTCAAGTTACCTTATACTAGGCATGTAACAATAACAGAAATATGGTGATATTGTATCGTCAAAGGTCTCACAATAATATCATGGACCATCAGAATATATCGAATCCCAAGTCTCTTTGCTTAAATGAATAGTTCTTATGCAGAAATAGCTAAAAAACAGAGGGAACTAAATAGGCCATGTTCTAAGCACTTTGAAATCTACATTTTTAGAGGAAAAAGTAGCATATTCATAGTTTTGTGAGCCTCCACAAAATATTGCAATAAATATTGCACGGTGAGATGTATATGGTGAAAATATCGTACAGATATTGAGAGATTTGGATATCGTTCCATCCCTAATGACAATAAATGTTGTACCAAATGAGTAGTCATAGCATTTTATAATGTCAGTCTTGTTATTCTGTAGAATATCATAATATCATGAGCTTTCCCACGATATCTCAATAAATATCGCATCGTGAGGTTCATACCGTAACAATATTGTATCGTGGAGACTTTGTTATCAAGTTATACCCTATCTTATACCTTTTGTCTGATAGAGATTGGCTTAAGTAGGGCTGAAAATGATCCAAATCATTTTAGGGAAGGTATACACTGCAGTAATGCTTAAGATATAAACACTTAAATCTATCAGAAAATGACTTTTTACTTGACAAGTTATCTTAAAATAAACCTCTAGACTAGAATGACGCAGTCTCAGAATGAGCAAGTCGATCATAAATCTGAAAACAAGATGAACAACCTGATATAAGTTTTAAAATCTTGGGCAGATCAGAGAAATTTGCCATGGAGAGTGTAAATATACAGTGGAGCACTTCCTGTTTAACACATGACATCACAAGGTGGAACAAGCGGGTCCTATGAATGTGAATGGAGCTCTTTTAGTATCGATACTCTGCTCAAATGACTATCTAGTTTCATAGAAGTTTTAGAAGTAAGTTTAATCTTTTTCAATTCCGACCATTCAAAACTTCAGCCTCTAGTTTATCATATGTATTTTTCCAGCGTTTTCCAGCTCAGTCCCTTCCCGGCATCAGGTGTCCGGTGATGTCATGTGGTGGAAGTAGCTCAGACTCGGTGTGCTTTTCATAACTTCATCACCTTCACCGGGACTCCCTCTCAAACAGTAGTGTTGTCTTACCACGTCTCAGTTACAGCCATTTGTCAGGCCGCTCAGTTGAACATGACGTGTATAAAGCCACAGTGCTTTTATATGACGGCCCGCTCCTGCGCTTTTCCCATGACGGATGCTGTAACTGTAACGTACAACCCGTCAACAGAGATTCCCACAGTCCGGGCTATCCGTCTGTAACCGGTTTGTTATGCACTACAGGCAAAAGAATGTTCTACAAAACTGGTAACACAGTTTATAATAAAATATAGTCTAAAACATGCTGGGTCCAGTTATCAGATAATCTTACACAGAAAGATGGATTCTTGTGATATTTGTGAGTTCACACACAGGAGAATTCATCTTGGAATGTGTAGGGTAGAGACTGGGCGACCAATCATGTTGTAGCAAGTCAAGAAAACTGCACTGCACTTTTACACTCTGTGCCCCTTTATTGGACCTTCAACCACAGTTTGAGAACCCCTTCGTTAAGATAATGTCCACTGGCAGGTTAACTGGAGTTACATTATCTTATTTACCAGGCTCGGCACACTTACCAAATGCACTTTGTGACAAATTCAGATGCATTTGCGCACTTTTATTAGGCAAACTTCAACCATGTGTCAAGGTAGGCCTGCTCTGTGCTGTAGGACTGCTTTGTGCCAACACTGTAACATAAATTTGGATTAGTTTTTGTTTCGCATTTGGTCTTATTTTTATAATCAGTGCATTGAGGAGGGAGCCTGTGTGTGCTATATGCAGAGAGGAGCGAGAGTGCAAAAACAACAGTCTCCAGGCCAGTCTCGAGTACTACAGCACTATTTGTTTAGTTTGTGAAAAACATGCTGAAGGTTTGAGCTTTGTGCATTTGTGGACAGGGAAGAAGCTCTCAGCTTGACTATGACTACTCATTACTACCCAGGAACAGGAACTCTGTCACAATGACAAGAAAATATCTTTCCTTTGTTATCATGGCCCATGTTATCAGAGGTATAATACTCCTCCTACTAGACTGGAATGGACATTACTGTCACTTGAGTGATCTGCAAAAGAATTAATATAGTATTTTCATTTTTTCTTTGTATCTTTTACAGTCTTTAAGAGGTAACTAAAGCGACTGTTTCTGAAAGTTTACTCTTCACTGTGATGTATCCACCTGTCAGTCACTCAGAGCCTGATGGAGGTTGACCAATTGGAGGAGTGAGTGTAGAAAAGTCTGTTTTTGACCTAAAGTTGTATTAAACTAGCCAGGCTGGCACCACCTAGTGCCTCAGCTCAATTTCATTTCTCTTCAGTGAATAGTCCAGGAGTCAGAATAAACTCAGTGGTTTGCAAAAACCCTTGAAGTTGTAGTCGGCACAAAGGCCAATCAGTGAAGCGGTGTGTTGGCCAGAACCATTCCGAGTTGCGACAGCAGACTGCAGGCACTCTCCTCCTCTGGACTTCCTTTGTCAAATAATAACTGCATTTTTTATCGTACCTTTAATTTGCAAGTTCACTTCACAGAAACGACAGTGCTTGTGGACAGACGTGTTCACTCTCTGCTTTGTTTGCTGCTGCACCAGTGATTACTTGGACACCACTGAGCGTTTCTGGTGCATTACATACGTCACCACCAAATAACAGCGATTTGTTAAATAAATAAAGTACCCGCCTACAATCGAAAGCAAACAAATCCTAATGCTGTGAGGTCGGTTTCCATAAAGTGAAACGGGCTGATGAATCTGGCTAGTATTAAACATGATGACTTTACTTTACTTTTTTAAAATAGCCGATCGTGACAGAGATGAGATCAAGATTCAGTTTTTAACACCATATCACCCAAACCCCTACAGCCACAGAGTCTTCATGTCGAAGGAATGTACAAGGGAAATTGCTTCGACACACTTTCGTACTGATGGTCACTAAACATCTCCTGTGATAGAACTCAGCCTCATGTCTCTCCTTCCTCTCGGGATCCATCAATTCATACATCACCATTGTGACCTGAGAAAAACTGAGACCACCTCTTTGTTTTGGGACCAAAGGACCTGTTTGTTCTGGATCAGACTCTGCAGTCCAGCCCAGAGCACATATTCAGACTGTAAAAATACACAGACACATGGTTGTGATGGTCTGCAGGCTTGAGTTTGTCTTATCTGACTTGGCGTGCTCAGATACTTTAACTTTGATTTGATTTTTCTGACTGAATTTTATAAACTTGAAACCATATATGAGGTAAACATGTTCAAATAGCATAAAGCTTTTACTGATAATGATTGTAAAGCTAATTTATTCTCATTTATTTATTTAAAAACATGTATATGTCCTCGATCTGCAGCTTAAAGGTGCACTGTGTATCTTTTCTGGCACAGAGTCCACCACCTGCTTGACTCCATAGTGTTTATTCCTGAAATGTTCTACAGTGTGGCATTTAATTTAACTCCTTATCTCCATGGAGACAACCACGGCACATCACCAGGCCAAGTTACAAATAATGCATGTTTTTGCGGTAGTTTTGATGGATAAAAACACGTTCCTGAATATAACCAAGCTATATTTGTTTAATGTCATACTGTGGAATGTCCAAAGTAATACTGTCACCATGTAAAAAAGCAGATGGATAATGTTTTGAATATTATTATTAATTATATAGGGGTGTAAAGAAGTTCAAGTCTCACAATACGATACCATGGTATGAACCTCATAGTACGATATTTATTGCGATATCGTGGGAAAGCTCACGATATTACGATATACTACATAATAACACGACTGACATTATAAAATGCTTTGACCAGTCACTTGGTACAACATTTATTGTCATTAGGGATGGAACAATATCCAAATCTCTCTCTCTCTCTCTCTTTTCCCTTCTTTATTAAACCAGGTAAAGACCCATTGAGATCCAGATCTCACTTACAAGGGTGACCTGGTCAAGTGGTCAGCAGCGCACGTCAAGAGCAGAAAACAATCAATTAAGATAACAACAATCAGTTATGAAAGTAAGGTGCAATGAATGTAGAAAATATTTCGAAAGTGCAGTGGCTGTAACACTACGTAGATAAAGTGCAGTAGTTGTAGACAATAAATGATGATAATGATGAGAAAATGCAATAAAATCATAAACATCTCACAGTACGATATTTGCAATATTTTGACTGTGAATCTGCTACTTTTTGCTCTAAAAATGCCTTCACAAGACTTAATCCAAAGAATGAAGATGTAAAAGTGCTTAGAACAGTTATTTCTTCATGTCGTCTGCACTGAAACAGAGCAAAGGATCATGGTCTATGTAGTTCCCTCTGTTTTTAAATCAGCTATTTCTGCATCAGAACTATTCATTTAAGCAAAGAGACTTGTGATTCGATATATTGTGATGGTCCACGATATTATTGTGAGAACTTTGATGACACGATATCACCATATTTCGGTTATTGATACGTCCTTATTAATCAACCTTTTTAGGGGAGGACAATGATAAATAACTGAAAATAAAGTGAGAAAATATGATTCGATGTTCATCATAACAGTCACATAAAAAACACATTTAAAAACACTGTTCCTCAGTGGTCCATGGGCGTATACTCGTCTGTGTGCTCTTATTCTTGTTCTGACAGAGCTCAAGATCATTATAAAGCTTTTTCTGTCCTGTGAATGGGACTTTTTTAGTACTGATACCTGCTCAAATGAGTATCTAGCTTCCATACTAGTTTTATTATGGGTTAGTATCAGATTTTTGATTATTTTGACAACTCTAGACTCTACCTGTGATTTTACCTGCCTGATTTATGACACAGGAGAGGTTCGGTTTGTGTGCATAAAAAAAATAAAAATAAAATCCACCAGTGAACAGAGAAGCTATGGCAGGTACGACAGCCTCTCGAGCAGCAGCAGACGGGGCTCAGTGTGTGATATGTGAGGGGGGGCGACTTCTGTTTATCTCATCACTGGAACCACAGGGACAAGGGGAGCTCAATGAACCCCAACAGACCCACTCACCTCAGGCAAACTTTACTTTCCATAAAGAACTGTCTATACTTCAAATATTGCAGGGCTTTGGAAGGATTTTGGAGTTCAACAGCGAGTTCAAGTGTTCATCTGTGGTCTCAAATAATCTCAAAGAACACATATTATGCTAAAGGGGCTTTTAATCATGTTAGAATACTGTTCTCTCATTAAAAACATACATTATGGTTCATGTCATTCACGCTGATTCCAGTAATCCTCTGTAACAAGTTCGCCTTTAAAAATCTGTTTGAATATTTCCAGGATTGTGATGTGATAGAGACTCTGCACAGTTTTTAACTCCATAAATGTATGTATATGTATATTTTATATGTATACAAATGCATGATAGAAAACGAGACACTGCAACTTCACAAACCTGATGCGACGTGCAGTTGTTTCATTAGCAGGACGAACTGTGTTGCTAATTCGCTCTGAAGGGGGAGTGACTTAGCACAGGGAGCAAAGGGAGGGAAGACTCAGAGGATGTTTACACGACAGCGGTAACGGGTGGAAAACGCAAAACATTTTGCCAGGTGCCCATATTGTTTAGACGGCAACGGCGGAGTGGAAATCTTGAAAATGCTCCACCTTGACGTCGCCGTGTAACTGCGTTTTCGTGGGCCGTGACGTAGAGATTACGTTACAAACACGAGTCAGTTCAGGAAAAAAACAAACATGGCAGAGCTTCAACTTATTAGGTTCTTTTTTAAGGCAATGTAGTCAAGTGTATTTACCTTGTTGACACGTTTCGGCTGCTGCTGCTGCATCTCCACTGTCCCCGGTGTTGGTGGTGACGTGTCGTACATCAGCTGTTGTTACTTCCTGTAGGCGTGGTCAGCCTGATGGACCTGCAGGATCAGAGAACAACAAGTTCAAACGCTGGATCAGGGAGGCCATTGAAATCAGGAAGCAGTCGTGGGACGGCATTAACCGTGACGACGGAGGCGTTCCTCCTTTCACACACCTGGGAGACCCTCCTCCAGAGAGACCGAACGGGAGGCGTGGTCAGTCTGAAGCGACCTGCAGGTCCATCAGGCCGACCACGCCTACAGGAAATAACAACAGCTGATATACGGCATGTCACCACCAACACCGGGACAGTTCTGAAGATGCAGCAGCAGCAGCCGGAACATGTCAACAAGGTAAATACACTTGACTACACTGTCTTCAAAAAGAACCCAAGAAGTTAAAGTTCTAAGAAGACATGACGAATATTTTTGGCGTATGGCAGAGCTTCAACTTTCCCGAGTAGCTGCAAATGCCACAAGACTCGTGGTCAGAAAGTGACTAAACTGAGTCATTCTAAGCAGAGAAGACAATTTCAACATATCACAGACACAACTATGAACACAATACAATGGTTATATACAGTTGTGCTCATAAGTTTACATATCCAGACAGAATTTGATTGATTTCTTATCCATCTTTCAGAGAATATGAATGAGAACACAAAACGTATCTTTCACTCATGGTTAGTGCTTGGGTGAAGCCATTTATAATCAAACTGTGCTTACTCTTTTTAAATAATAATGAAACAGAAACTACACAAATGACCCAGTGACAGCTGGAGTCTTTTGTGATCGTTGTGGATGTGTTATTTCCTCTGATGGTAAAGCTGCACATTCTTCTTGACAAAAGGCTCCAGTTCCTGTAAATTCTTGGGCTCTTGTCTGAACTGCAGCTTGAATCTGCCCAGAGGCTCAGTGATACTGAGGTCAGAAGAGACGAACACTCCAGAACCTTCACTTTATTCTGCTGGAGCCACAGCTCCACTTGCCTTTGTGTTTTGGATCATTATCATGTTGGAATATCCAAGTACGTCCCATGTGCAGCTTCTGGACCAAGAAATCATAAATTCTGCCAGGGTCTGGAAACTTATGAGCACAACTGTACAAGGGTCATATGCAGAGTGAAAGTTTTGCAGAACAAAAACGCGTTTTTGCTTCCGACAGTTAACATGTAAAGGTAGAGTTAGAGCATCAGCAAACAAAACAGAAACTTATAAAACCTGTTAATATGTTATTTTTTCAAAACAATAAAACGCTGTGATCTAAATATGTGTTAACAGATAATACCCCATAGACGTGTAATATTAAAAAAGGGTAATATTGAGAAACTTCGTCTCAAGCATCTCGTCCCCTCCTCCTCCTCTCCTTCAGACAGCTGGAAGTAGGCTGCGCTCGCTAAACTTAGTCGCCCAATTAGTCCAGAGCGTAATGAGCCGAGGGGCACCGAGGAGCAGATTTCCCCTGAGCCCCAGACCTCTTCTCCAGCCCCAATCTCCAAATGAGGTCTGCTCTGGTCTGGTGATGTGTACAGAGGAGAGAAAACATCATGTTAGCAACTTCTTGACACGTTTAAGTGCTCTTTTGGGTCATTTAAGAATAAATCTGCCTGTAAACAACATTCTAACGTGACTAAAAGGGGAAGAGGCTGGAGGTGGTCGAATTCTGTCAGAAGCCAAAAAACAGCACAGATCAGTGTTTCCTTGGTGGAGATCTCACTGTGGCAGTGAGTCTGTTAAGGCAACAAACTAGTGTAGTGATGGGGGCAAGTTCTTAACTTCCACGTAAAACACTGAAGAAGCTTAACACCACTTTAACCCATCTTACAACAACCACGAGTCTAACAAACAAAACGCTCTGCCTGGTTCACTCATTAGTGTCTGGAAACGTTATAAAACGACTTTATAAGCAGATCGACTACTGACTGTGAAGAAGAAGAGAAACTGAAAGTTGTTGAAAGAAAATGGTTCAGGAGTGCATTTTTTAAAGCATTTTTCAAAAAATATAATTCACTCGTAAATAAATGGGATTAGAAACGACATCGGCGATAGAGTCTTTTGGGCTTTGGCCTGTGCAGTGGGAAATCAACAGAGGGAAGTGTAAGGCTGCTTATAAAGTCGTTTTATAACGTTTCCAGACACTAATGAGTGAACCAGGCAGAGCGTTTTGTTTGTTAGACTCGTGGCTGCTGTTGTAAAATGGCTTAAAGTGGTGTTGAAGTTAAGAACTTGCCCCCATCACTACACTAGTTTGTTGCCTTGACAGACTCACTGCCACAGCGAGATCTCCTCCGAGGAAACACTGATCTGTGCCGTTTTTTGGCTTCTGACAGAACTCGACCACCTCCAGCAACGGACTTCAGCTCCAAACGTGCCGGAGTGAAACTTTAAAGCTCACAAGAGTCAAAAAACCTACAAAAATATCCAGCTTTAAATATGAAATTCCAATACAAATATTTAAAAGCTCAACTTAACTACGGTATCTCCCCAAGCCCCATTCCTTTCCAATGACCCAAGTCTTTTCCGTGAGGCCAGTGAACGCACCTCTTCATATCATGGGACCAATTTTCTACATAACTCAAACATCACTATAGGCCAGTCGTTCGCTTTTACTTTCACTCGTGTGGCTCTGGTTTCACACAGAGCTCCAGGTTTCACACTGTTGCTGCCGCTGAATATCTGGCACGGAATCAAAGAAGAATCTGCTCAGAACATTAGGTATTCTCTTGGATTCCCCTGGAGCGAGGAGCCGGGAATCGCAGCTGGGAATGACTGCCTGGAATGACACGCGTTTACCAAAAAGAGACTGTTGAACTGATTCAGACTAAGTCCCAAAAGGGAACAGTGGTGTTAAAGGGTTTATATTACACTATTTTCTATGTTATGATGTTTCCTCATCACAAACATAACTAGGACTAAACCAGGACTAAACCAGGACTAAACCCGGACTAAACCCGGACTAAAACAGGACTAAAACATGACTAAACTACGACTAAAACCAGGAATAAACCAGCACTAAATCAAGAATAAACTAGGACTAAACCAGGATTAAACCAAGATTAAACTAGAACTGAAACCAGGACTAAACAGAGACTAAAACCACGACTACACCAGAAATAAACCATGATTAAACTAGAACTAAACCCAGGACTAAAACTAGGATTAAACCAGAAATAAACCAAGATCAAACTAGAACTAAATCCAGAACTAAACCAGGACTAAAAACATTACTAAAACAGGACTAAACTCGGACTAAAACCAGGACGAAACCAGGAATAAACCCAGGACAAACCAGGACTAAAACCATTACTAAAACAGGACTAAACTAGGACTAAAACCAGAACTAAACCAGGACTAAAAACATTACTAAAAAAAGGGCTAAACTCCAACTAAAACCAGGACTAAACCATTACTAAAACAGGACTAAAACAGGACTAAACCAGAAGTAAACCAGAAATAAACCAAGATCAAACTAGAACTAAACTCAGGACAAAACCAGGACTAAAACGAGAACTAAACCAGGACTAAAAACATTACTAAAGCAGGACTAAATTGGGAAAAAACAGGACTAAACCAGGAGTAAACCAGGACTAAACCTGGACTAAAACAGGACTAAACTGGGACTAAACAGCGTGTGAAGGGGTCTATTATTTACTGAAAGAACATCAGCGAATGCATGCAAGCTTACGGCTATAAAAACTATCACAGCGACGTGCACTGAACTAAAAAGGGTGAGCTGTGCACATAAAGAAACAGTCTGCCCTCGTGTGGACGAACAAGGGATTACAGCAACTGCCTGTATGAGGGTGGATGCAGGTGCTACATGATTATAGAGAGCTTTACTTGCTCATGGACATTTCTGCCTGTTTCTTTTGAGATTATCAAACCTAATTAGGCCTACAAGACACACAAATTACTTATTTTTTAATCGGGACGTGTAGGTGATTCCATTATGGTTAATACAGAAAAAATAACAGGCAAAAACAGATTTTCAGGTTTAGATTCACTGAGGAAAGATTCACTAAAAAGTCTCCTCACGCTGTGCCGCTGCTTTGCCTCCATTTTAAAGTAGATTCTTTTTTACTTTTACTTCACTACATCTGAGAGCAGGTGTCTGTACTTTCTACTGCACTACATTTTTAACTGGACTGAAGGGTTAAAGTATTTTTTATATAATAGTTTGAGGCCTGTTGAAAAGCTATAAACCGTTATCCGTTTTTTTCCCATTTTTCATTTAAACACAAACTCGAAAACTGAAAAAAACGAATCGTTATCAGTTTTTTTTAATTATTTTTTTTATTTTGGTTTTAGAGACAAATAATGAAAAAAAACAGTTCTTTTTTCATTTTCTTATTTTTGGTTTTATATTGAAAAACGAATGAACAAATGATACATGGATTCATGTGAGTACACACTTTTAACTATTGGAAATCATCACTAACACAACGGTAAACTTAAAATATGGCCATAACTCCCACAAAACAGTCAAAAAAGGTTGTTTTTAACTGCGTGAACTTTGGAGCTTTGAGCTAAAAGTTTGGCTAGTAATTTACAGCTAAGCAAGTCCGCTCAGACTTTCATATTTGGACAGATTTCCATCAAACACTAATTTTTTTTACTGTTAGGGGAAAAGACCATGGAGTGATTAAAGAGGAAGAAACGCCACGTTTTCACGGACAGGGGCAGCTCGGAGGTAAGGTAAAAACACGCATTATTTCATGCAGTATAATAATATTTGCTTGTAAATCACGTAATATAAGCCTCCCACACATGCATTTCATACTGGGAATACATTATATTGACACCTGTGTCTGTTAGGCCAGTCACATTTAATATAACAATGAGAAAACTGTTTGAAATGTTTTATATGAATTTTCTTTTCTCATCTGCAACTTCCTGGATGAGGACACAACACACTTTGGATGTGAATGTACTTTGCTCTGTGGACCTCATTTTCCTGTAATAGTTGATAGTTTTCTTAATGTGTCATTACAGGTTTTCACTCTGCAGGACAGGACTTTGAACCAACAGAACCAATCAGACGTAAGGTTCATTCTGCTCTTCCTCCTTCAGAAGATACAAGATGTCTCCACTGTCCATGTCCAGAGTCACTGAGGACTTCTGCAGAGTCACAACCTCTGAGTCACAACCTGCAGAGTCACAACCTGCAGAAGACCTGTGAGGCCTCTGGTTGCATCTGGCTTCCTGCACCCGCTGTCTGCTGCTGTCCTGAATGTGTCCTAATAGTGATGAACAAAAAAGTACACGGACCATACACTGATTTTCACCAGTGGCCGGTGGCCATACCGGCTCGTCAAAGCCTGAACCCGTCAGATCTCAGAAGCTAAGCAGGGCCGGGCCTGGTTAGTACTTGGATGGGAGACCACTGGGAAGTCCAGGTGCCACAGTGGGGCGCCAGTTGCAAAAACTGTCGTTGTGTCCTTAGGCAAGACACATCACCCACATTGCCTAGTATGAAAGTGGAGTGTGAGTGAGTGTTGGTGGTGGTCGGAGGGGCCGATGGCGCAGATTGGCAGCCTCGCTTCCGTCAGTCTGCCCCAGGGCAGCTGTGGCTACAATAGTAGTTTCCCACCACTGGGTATGGAGTGAATGAATAATGCTCTGTAAAGCGTCTTTGAGTGTCCAGAAAAGCGCTATATAAAACTGATGCATTATTATTATTATTTTTTTTTTTTTTTCTCGTTCATTCGTTTTTCATTGATTCTTGAGAATAATAAGGAAACTTTTAGCTTTTATCATCAAACTTTAAATAGTAAGTTTAAGTCACTGATTTATGTTATATGTTCTGTGATGTACGAACAACAATTAGCTGTCAGTCAAACCTGTTGCTAACACTAGTCAGCAGCGACCTCGGGGAATGAAGGCGTCCGATTGGTCCGTTATTTATGTTCATATCTTGATTTAGGAAAAAACAGAGAAATGAAAAATTGAGGATCATATAGAGCGGCTTGACACGAATATTTTAAGACCAAAATGACGAGGCCACAGCAGCGGGTCCAGCGAGGGGCAATAAGATCTCAATGTAAGTCAATGAGAAAAAGGGAGCGAAGGAACCGGAAGAGCCTCCTGGAGCACTTCCTGTTTGGCTCCCGGCAGCTAACGGGTTAGCTTTGTCCACTCATATAAAGGTCTATGGTCAGAGCCCTGTTTGTTAGCGTAATACAACTGTCGAAATGAACTACCTACGCATATTTGTATTAATGAGGTGAAATGTGACATAACTATGGGATAAAGTGCAAACAGCATCAAACCCGCTGTCTCAAATCCAAACAAATACGTTGTAAAACTGGGGAATTTCAATTTATTGGCTCTGTACAAAAACGTAAGGTAGTTCATTTCGACAGAACACCGTCCCTTGTCTGTGCATCTGTCCCCGGTTTCACATATTCACACAGACTAAAGAGATGTACTGTTTCTGCCCCTATGTCTGTAGACTAAACTCTTTAAAAAAATGTCCCTGAATGTTTTTGGTTTGATTCGGACTGAAAATGTGGAGAATGAGAAAGATTCACGGGACATCGCACCAGTCTATCTCTACTGGTGGGTTTCAGCTTCATGCTTCATGCAACTTTTGAATGCAACTTGAGGAGGACTTTCATTTCCCTTTCAAAAGATATTGTTTGGTTATAAATTGTTAATCACTATGGCGATTCTAAAAGTGGGTTCAAACTGAGCTGGAGGACATTCAGTGGCAGTTTAAAAGTCGTACATTATGCAGAATTGATGCTTGAGAATTTTAATCCATGTCAGAATGTTGTTACCTCCTCAAAGATCTTCAATTATAGCAGTTATATTATAGTATATATATATTAGGTATAGGTTATGGATCATTAAAATATGGATCTCTTTTTGATTCAAGTGTATTTTGCAGAATCTTGTGTTTTAAACGTCCTTTTGAACTTATTACGTGGCTGTTTAGCCTTCACCATGTCTTTGAACTCTGAATATTTTACATTTACAAAAATACAAAAATTAATGGAAATTTTACTTCCAGAGTCAGAGCAGGCTGTTACTGCTGAGCTCCATAACTGGGGTTTTACAAAAAGTCATATTTTGTTTCCAGCTGAACTCAAATGTGACTCTTATGTCCTTTTTCACAGCAATTGTGCCAACCTAAATAATTATAGAGCTTCATAAGTTCATTTTCTCACAAAGAGATCACAAGCAGAGATATTAAACACATGTCGTGTGGGTGTGGTAAGTGTTTTTACCTGTTCACATTCCACAGAGGCTGGTGACGTGACTGAGCTTTGTGCTCGAAGTGAAAGTGTTTGGAGCAGAGACGTCGTCTGAACCAAGGTGAGTTTCTACTTTTTCTTAGTTGCAGCTCTGCCTTTAAATAATTCTGTCTATTTTATTTAATTATTGTTTGTTAAAGTAGTTTCAGGATCATTGTTTATCGTTCTATTTCTCTGTAGCAATATATCAGTATAATGTGTTATCATGACAGGCCTAAGTACTACTAATACTCACTTTGATCCAGCAGAACTGGGTCACAGGTTCTCCTAAAGTCGTGACCAGAGCTACTGTCAGTTTAGTAGAAGTGCTGTTAAAATGACTAAAGCCTGTTTCAAATGGAGCAGAGTTAAATGTAAAGAGGGAAACATGTCTCTCTGTGGATTCTCCTCCAGGCTGAGCGAGTGGGGAAATGGCTTCAGGGGCTGAGCAGACAAAAGGACGTCCTATCAGAAAAGAAGCTCCAGGGGGCAGCACTGAGCCGGATCTCTGTGGGACAAAGTGAGTCCAGTCATTTGACATTCACTGTTAAACCCATCAGCTTATGTACTGATTTATTTTGGGGACAGAGCCTAAAACCAAAAAAGGATCCAATACAGCAGTAGGCTTATATTTATTTACACTGTTTACATATTTTACTGTTAGTATTTACACAGTCCAACAGAGACACACCTCAGAGAACAATTACACTCACAACAGTGGAGACCATCTTTTTTATTGTGTGAAATAACAGAAGTACAATCATATAACATACACAGTTTAACATAAATAAGATTTCATTTTTAGAGCATAAAAACTTTAGTGAATAATAATGAAAATAGAATATAATAAGTAACAGTATGTTCTGTTATATTTTTAAAAAATCACTTCATTTACAAGTCAAACAGGGTCAAAATAAAATACACTGCTCAAAAAAATTTAAGTAACACCTCAGATCTCAAAGTAAAAAAAAAGCTAAACATCTGTACAAATATGGATGGGGCAATGTCAAACAAAAGGATGACAACTCTTTTAATGGAAATTTCATTTTCAGCTACAGAGAGCTTAATTTCAGAGACACCCTGATAATCAAAGTGAAATACTGATGTGGCAGTTTGTCCATTTTGACAAACTAATTTCTGCAACTCAAAATCTTTCTCATTATCTTGTGTGATCCCCACGTGCTTGTGCACATGTTTGACAACATCGTGGCCGCTCCTGATGAGACGATGGATTGAGTCTTGTGGGATGTAGGAGGAACCTGGCAGCGTCTGATGGACCCAAACATAATGTCCCAGAGGTGTTCTATCGGGTTAAAGTCAGGTGATCGTGAGGGTCATTCAGTTGTAACAATCCCTTCATCCTCCAGGTTCTGCCACATGAGGCCGGCCATTCATCAGGAGGAGCCCAGGACCTACTGCACCAGCATAGGGTCTGACAGTGGGTTCAGGGATTTCACCCCGATACCTAATGGCAGTCAGACTGCTGTTTTCTAGCCAGTAGAGTTCTGTATCTCCATGTATGCAGACCACTGATCACTGACCCACCACCAAACCGCTCATGCTGAACCATGTTGCAGCAGCAGAGCATTTTCCTTGTTTACTTCAGACCTTTTGACGTCTGTCACAGGTGCTCAGGGTGAACTCGCTCTCATCTGTGAAAAACACAGGGTACCAGTGGAGGTCTTGCCAATTCTGGTGTTGTCTTTAAACGCCAATGGAGCTCTGAGGTGCTGGGCGATGGGCAGAGGGCCCACGACAGGATGTGGTGCCTTCAAGCCAACTTCATGAAGTGTGTTTCTGATTTTTTGGACAGAGACGTTCACACCAGAAGTCTGCTGGAGGTCATTCTGTAGGGCATGAGCAGTGCTCAACCTGTTCCTCCTTGCACAAAGGAGCAGATATGGGTCCTGCTGATAGGTTGAGGACCTTCTACAGCCCTGTCCAGCTCTCCTAAAGTAACTGCCTGTTTCCTGAAATCTCCTCCGTGTTCTGGAGATTGTGCTGGAGACACATTAAATTTTCTTGCAGCTGCACATCCGGATGTGGCATCCTGGAGAAGTTGGACAACTTCTGTGGGGTTCAGGAATGGCCTCATACTCCCAGTAGTGATAATCACTCTAGCCAAAGCAGCACTAGTGGAAAACAGCCAAGAAACACCAAGAGAGAGAAACTTGAAATGAAGCTTGAAATGACCTCCACATGCAAAACCAGTCGTGTTTTAGAGGTTGTCTCATTGTTGCCGCTCTACTGCACCTGTTGTTCGTTTCCATTTAAAGTGGAGCTTCCTTTTGTTCCTAAGACATTTCTCTGTCCTTATTTGTATAGATGTACAACAGATTTTTTTTATGTCATAAAACTGTCACTTGTATGAAGTAGAGAAATATAAAGACATGAGAGCCACGGTCATGACCATCATGAGCGCCAAGTTACATGTGCCTTTGTTACACTGATCCAAGCTGATGTAACAAAGTCTTCTAAGTAACAACACATGATGTTTTCTCTCCACACACAGATCCACAGCCTCAGTGTCCAGTGCTGCTGTGTCCATGAAGAGTGACCGGTCTAAAAATGATCCTCTAAACTTCAGTGTTAAACCCTCTCCTTCAGACTCACAGTGAGGATAACACCTACATAATAAAACTGATCCAAAACTTCAGTTTAAATCAAATGAGTTCAATGTTTTCATCCATAGAGAAAAGTCACTACGAGACTCCAGGCCCAGGGCTCAACACACTGACGTGACAAATGAAAAGCAGGTCCACAACACTCCACAAAGTGAGTCTATATTACACTATTTATGATGACACACAAAATACATGTTACATGATGCATCAGCGTTCCTCTCACAGCAGATGAAGAGCTCCAGAAGGTTCTGCAGGACCATAAGCTGAGCCTGAGCAGCAGATGTGGGAGTGTGACAGAGGGAACTGAAGGAGCAGGAAGTAGAACTCCTCTGAACAGCATCTACACTGAGCTGTACATCACCGAGGGCCTCAGTGAAGAGGCCACAGCCCAACATGAGGAGAGGAGGCTGGAGAAACTCTCCAAGAAGACTCTCTCCAAGAAGAGTGTGCAGGAAACCTCCATCAGGTGTCAGGACATCTTTAAAGCACTGCCCACTGTGGAGCAGCAGGGGGCGCCACAGCAGAAGGAGCAGAGGTCCATCAGAGCGGTGCTGACCTGTGGCGTAGCTGGAGTGGGGAAAACATTCTTAGTCCTGAAGTTCTCTCTGGACTGGGCCCAGGGCTCAGAGAACCAGGAGCTGGACCTGGTGCTGCCGCTGTCCTTCAGAGAGCTGAACCTGGTCAGAGGGGGGCGCTACAGTCTGATGGAGCTGATACAAGTGTTCCATCCAGCGCTGGTAAAACAGGTGACGCTCCTTTATCTGCTCTTCTACTTCTTCTACTTGGATAAACCTGATGACATTGAAAAGTCTCCTCTTGTTCCATGTTCTTGTTGTGTCCACAGACGCTCACAGCTCACACTCTGTCCGTCTCTAAACTCCTGTTCATCTTCGACGGCCTCGACGAGAGCAGACTGTCTCTGGACTTTGACTGTGAGGTCATCTCTGAGGTCACACAGAGGTCAGAGGTCAGCGTGCTGTTAGTGAACCTCATCAAAGGCACTCTGCTTCCTACTGCCCTTATATGGATCACCTCCAGACGAGCAGCAGCCAATCGGATCCCAGCGCAGTGCGTGCACAGGGTGACAGAGGTCAGGGGCTTCATCACTGACCATCAGAAGGAGCAGTACTTCAGGAAGAGGTTCACAGATGAAGAGCAGTGTAACACAGTCCTGTCCCACATCAGAACCTCCCGCAGCCTCCACATCATGTGCCAGATCCCAGTCTTCTGCTGGATCACAGCCACAGTCCTGGACCACATGATGAGAACCAATCAGAGCGGAGCGCTGCCCCAGACACTCAGCGACATGTACGCCCACTTCCTGTTAGTGCAGACCAACAGGAAGAGGAAGTACAGAGCACAGAGCAGCGGTCCAGAGCTGAGCACAGACGAGTGTGAGCTGCTCCTGAAGCTGGGCAGACTGGCCTTTGAACATCTGCAGAAAGGAAACATCATGTTCTACCAGGAAGACCTGGAGCAGGTGGGTCTGGACCTGACCGAGGCCTCGGTCTACTCAGGACTCTGTACAGAGATTTTCAAACGAGAGAGTGTCCTCTTCAACAAATCAGTCTACTGCTTCATCCACCTGAGCGTCCAGGAGTTTATGGCAGCGCTTTACCTGCTCCACTGCTTTGGAAGTGACACAGATGTCGTTCAGAAGTTTCTTGGTGAAAAGTCTAACAAAACATTTTGTGAAAGTGAGATTCTCAAAAGATCTCTTGACAAATCCCTGAAGAGTTCCAATGGCCACCTGAACCTGTTTGTGCGCTTCCTTCATGGCCTCAGTCTGGACTCCAACCAGAGACTTTTAAGAGGTTTGCTGAGTCCAGTAAAGCGATCAGAAATCCCCAAAGTCATTAAAAACCTGAAAGAGATGACCTCAGGGAAAGTCTCTCTAGACCAGAATATCCACATCTTCCACTGTCTGATGGAAATGAAGGACCAGTCTCTCTTGCAGCAGATCCAGGACCTCCTGAAGTCTACAGGAGGATCACAGAAGAAACTGTCTGAGTTCCAGTGCTCGGCTCTGGCCTACATGCTGCAGATGTCAGAGCAGGTCCTGGAGGAACTGGACCTACAGAAGTACAACACGTCTAAAGGGGGTCGACAGAGACTGATCCCAGCGGTGGGGAACTGCAGGAAGGCTCGGTCAGTCCTCACTCACAAACAGCAGCTTCACAGACCTGTGTTAGGACTAATCAAACACATTTAAATGAAACATCTGCTTACAGGCTTGTTGACTGTGGACTCTCAGAGACTCACTGTGAAGTGGTGGCCTCAGCGCTGAAGTCCAGCCCCTCCCACCTGAAAGAGCTCGATCTGAGTGAGAATATCCTGCTTTACTCAGCAGTGTCTGTGCTGTGTGCTGGACTGCAGAGTCCTCACTGTGAACTCTCCTCTCTCAGGTCAGTCTCCTCCGTTTAAGCACAAATCACACTATTAAACACAGTGTAAAGTGTTAATGGGATAAATGTCATTTAAATGGAATCACCAAAGCATTATTCTAGTGTCATTATCATTCCTCATTAAGAGCATCATCGTCTCTTCAGTGTTTGGGAAACTCTGGATATGGACCTGGACCAGGGTCTGAAGCTGGTGAAATGGTTTTCACAGAATTACAGCAGAGTTTATTCTTAAACGTCTTTTACATCAAAAAGCATTTAAATCAAATGCTGCTCATAGAATCAGAATAAACAACAAAACACAGGGATTTCTCTGTTATGATCCACAAGTCTTCATCCAATAATAATAAAAACTGTCAACCCAAACAAGAAAACGAGGACGAGAAAAAATGTGCAAAATGGTCAAAAAAAAAAGGTTTTTAAGCTGCTAAATACCTCTTTATATGACAATTTAGGCCTAAATATACAAATATACAAATCACCCAGTGCTTTGCTATTTGACCTGGATATGTTTTTCAATGTATCTGGGACCAAGTTATTTCAAAATCAAGTCCAAATAATATGAAAACGCTCAGTATTCGCCTGTTTGATTCTTCTTCTAATGATAAATTCAAATAATGTTATTTGACCTTTTGAAGCTGAACCTGTTTTTCAGATGAAGTCTCCTGATGCTGTCCTGTGTAGAGTGCTGCTCCTTTCTGCTCACTAAGAGCCTGGAAGAACGCCGAGTCCTGGTTTAGTCCAGATAGATAGATAGATATACTTTATTCATGAGGGGAAATTCAAGTTGTCCAGTAGCATAGACAAACATTAAACAAGACGCACAAATCAAAGAACCATTTAAAATGTAAAAAACCTACAAACATAAATACATTAACAATAAAATAAATAAGTTAATAGTTAAAAGCTACTAACAATAGTAATAAGGTGCCCATTAGCCAGAGCTGGTAAACAGTCTTATAGCAGCAGGAATAAACGATTTCCTGAACTTCTCAGTTCTACATCGCAGGGAGAGGAGCCTGTCACTGCGGCTGCTTCTCTGAGCAGCAACAATCTGGTGGAGAGGACGCCTGCTGTTGAGGATGGACTGGATCATGCTCCTCATACTCCTCTCCACAATGGCCCCCACTGAGTCCACTCTCACCCCCATGACAGAAACACACTTACGAATTATCTTGTCAAGCCTGCTACTGTCTCTTACAGTCAGACCACTGCCCCAGCACACAACCCCAAAGAAAAGAGCACCTGCTACAACTGACTGATAAAAGACATGCAGCATCTCACTGCAGACATCAGAAGATTTCAGTCTTCTCAGAAAGAAGAGTCTGCTCTGTCCTTTTTTGTGCACTTCTCTGCCATGTACAGACCAGTCCCGTTTATTATCCAGATGGACTCCAAGATATTTATGTGACTGCACCATCTAGTCCAACTTCAGTCCTGGTTCAGATTTGGTCCTCAGACTCCTCGTAATCCTTGTTTAGTCCTGGTGTAGTTCTAGTTCAGACCAGCTCTCTGCTTCCTAAACATGTGGGATGTTAATATCTCTGTAGTTCTCAGAGTAAACACGACTGACACAAGTGGAAAACTGCGCTGATAGATGCTAATCCTCCATGTGCATTTTGAATTATGTATTTAGCGTCACTCGGTTTGCAGATTTTAACGGCCTTTTCATCGAGATCTGAGGGAGACTAATGTGTTTGTGCTGAGAGACTAATGTGTGTGTTTGTGCTGAGAGACTAATGTGTGTGTTTGGGCTGAGAGACTAATCTGTGTGTTTGTGCTGAGAGACTAATGTGTGTGTTTGTGCTGAGAGACTAATGTGTGTGTTTGTGCTGAGAGACTAATGTGTGTGTTTGGGCTGAGAGACTAATGTGTGTTTGTGCTGAGAGACTAATGTGTGTGTTTGTGCTGAGAGACTCACAGACCGGAGCGAGGCTCTTTGATCCAGGTTTTTTGACTGATACACTTGACCTGTGTTAACAGGCGACAGAATAATTCATTGTGATGAATTATTTTTTGAGTAAATGAGATAAAATACGTTAACGTGCCCAGCCATATTTTTAATTATATTGATGCCATATTATCATGTCTTTATTTTTCAGAATGTCTCGGAATAAATCTATATTTCTAGAAATGAGTTGAAGTTGTGGGGACTTGGTGCAGTGAATGACAAATAATGTGTAAACAATGGAGAAAACCTGTCATATAAGATGTATAACCACATCATTTGTTCTTTATTCAGATTGTGGGGCTGTGGTTTGTCAGAGAGGAGCTGTTCCTCTCTGGCCTCAGCTCTGAAGTCCAACCCCTCACATCTCACATACCTGAGCCTGGGCAATAACAAACTGTGTGATTCAGGAGTGTCTGATCTGTGTGGTTTTCTGCAGAGTCCAGACTGTCGACTGGAGACTCTCGGTCAGTTCTGTCTCTTATTTGTGTCGTGTTTCACTAAAGAGCTCGGCCATAATAAGCTCTAGGATTTATTCTGGACTTGGACTCAGAGGTGGACAATAAATATATTCAAACAAAGTTCACTGTAACTTTTCTGGTGGGGCTCTGCCACCTGCTCGTCTCCATGGAGATGCTGTTGTGTTGTCTAGAATGTTCCACAGTTTAGGCTTAAACATATTTATCACACATTTATTCAGTTATTGGTGTTTCACTGCTAAAAGACCTTTAAAAACATGTATTCTTACTCTGAGTGGGCTCGCCTCTCCACAGATCTGACTTGTTATTTGGCCTGGTGGTGTTAGCTGCTTGTCTCCATGGCGATAGATAAGTTTAATTAAAGCGCACTCATGAAGAACTCAACTATTACATGAAAAGAAATGTGTTGTGTATTTATTTGGCATTAAAACCAGAAAAGACTTTAAACATTATTTCATATGTTTGTATTATTATTAATGCTATATTATCATGTCTTTATTTGATTATTCACAATGTCTCTATAAGCACCATCTATATTTCTATGGAGGCCTGTTACCATAACACATTTTGAAGTACGATATATCGCTGAAGAAAATGGAGACGATAAACGATAATATTGAGACACATTTATGCCTCTGACACAAAAACCCAAGAGCAGATTTAAACCACAAAAACTATTCTAAATCTACAATATTGTTAAAAAAAAACCTGAGCTGCAACAAATAAACAGCAGAAAGAAACACTTTAGTACTTTGCATCTGTAATGAGTCCGAGAAGTGATGAATTCAACCTTCTACCATTAAAGTTTCACTCCGGCACGTTTGAAGCTTAAGTCCATTTCTAGAGGTGGTCGAATTCTGTCAGAAGCCAAAAAACGGCACAGATCAGTGTTTCCTCGGTGGAGATCTCACTGTGGCAGTGACTCTGTCAAGGCAACAAACTAGTGTAGTGATGGGGGCAAGTTCTTAACTTCCACGTAAAACGACAATTTGCTTCAGACTGAAGAAGCTTAACACCACTTTAACCCATCTTACAACAGCCACGAGTCTAACAAACAAAACGCTCTGCCTGGTTCACTCATTAGTGTCTGGAAATGTTATAAAACTATAAATAAACTGCAAAAGCTCAAAAGCACTTCCCAGTGCCTCTCCATGTTGTTACAGGCTCTGCAATATTGTGGTGATGATTTAAATAATTAACCACAGTGTTTTTCAAAAAGTAGAATTCACTCGTAAATAAATGCCTTGACAGGCTCGCGAGCACGGCGAGATCTCCACCAAGGAAACACTGATCTGTGCCGTTTTTTGGCTTCTGACAGAATTCGACCACCTCTAGAAACGGACTTTAGCTTCAAACGTGCCGGAGTGAAACTTTAAGGTACCTGTTTAAAAATGTACTTAAAAAATAAAAAGTAAAAGTCTTTTGTAGTTGTTTTTAGAACAATTAAAGGATGAAATGTGGTGATTGTGAAAAAGAATTTTGCTGATTTTAAGCGATTCAATTGATTTCTTAATTTTTCAAGCCGCTTTTGTGTTTTTGTGTATTTGTTTTGCTCAGTGTTGGGCTGTTAACACAAACTAAACGTGTTAAAACATAAAGTCTCTGCCATTTCAGCAGGTCTCACACTGTAAAGAAAAGTACTTTTTACTCATCAGTCCATGTCTAAAATGTAGTGGAGTAGGAAGTACAGATACCTGCTCTCAAATGTACTGATATAAAGAAAAAATGTACTGCAAAATGTACTTAAGTAAAGTACAGATACCTAAAATCTGTACTTAAGTATTGTACTTTTACTTTCATACTTCACTACCTTCCACCACTGGTTTAAGGTTTGAACTAAAGTCTAAAGAGTCTAAAGAGAAATGAGTTGAAGTTGTGGGGACTTGGTGCAGTGAATGACAAATAATGTGTAAACAATGGAGAAAACCTGTCATATAAGATGTATAACCACATCATTTGTTATTTATTCAGATTGTGGGGCTGTGGTTTGTCAGAGAGGAGCTGTTCCTCTCTGGCCTCAGCTCTGAAGTCCAACCCCTCACATCTCACATACCTGGAGCTGGGTCGTAACAAACTGTGTGATTCAGGAGTGTCTGATCTGTGTGGTTTTCTGCAGAGTCCAGACTGTCGACTGGAGGCTCTCGGGTCAGTTCTGTCTCTTATTTGTGTCGTGTTTCACTAAAGAGCTCGGCCATAATAAGCTCTAGGATTTACTCTGGACTTGGACTCAGAGGTGGACAATAATTATATTCAAACAAAGTTCACTGTAACTTTTCTGGTGGGGTTCTGCCACCTGCTCATCTCCATGGAGATGCTGTTGTGTTGTCTAGAATGTTCCACAGTTTAGGCTTAAACATATTTATCACACATTTATTCAGTTATTGGCGTTTCACTGCTAAAAATACCTTTAAAAACATGTATTCTTACTGTGAGTGGGTTCGCCTCTCCACAGATCTGACTTGTTATTTGGCCTGGTGGTGTTAGCTGCTTGTCTCCATGGCGATAGATAAGTTTAATTAAAGCGCACACATGAAGAACTCAACTATTACATGAAAAGAAATGTGTTGTGTATTTATTTGGCATTAAAACCAGAAAAGACTTTAAACATTATTTCATATGTTTGTATTATTATTAATGCTATATTATCATGTCTTTATTTGATTATTCACAATGTCTCTATAAGCACCATCTATATTTCTATGGAGGTCTGTTACCATAACACATTTTGAAGTACGATATATCGCTGAAGAAAATAGAGACGATAAACGATAATATTGAGACACATTTATGCCTCTGACACAAAAACCCAAGAGCAGATTTAAACCACAAAAACTATTCTAAATCTACAATATTGTTAAAAAAAAACCTGAGCTGCAACAAATAAACATCAGAAAGAAACACTTTAGTACTTTGCATCTGTAATGAGTCCGAGAAGTGATGAATTCAACCTTCTTCCATTAAAGTTGAAGTCCGGCACGTTTGAAGCTAAAGTCCATTTCTAGAGGAGGTCGAATTCTGTCAGAAGCCAAAAAACGGCACAGATCAGTGTTTCCTCGGTGGAGATCTCACTGTGGCAGTGAGTCTGTCAAGGCAACAAACTAGTGTAGTGATGGGGGCAAGTTCTTAACTTCCACGTAAAACGACAATTTGCTTCACACTGAAGAAGCTTAACACCACTTTAACCCATCTTACAACAGCCACGAGTCTAACAAACAAAACGCTCTGCCTGGTTCACTCATTAGTGTCTGGAAATGTTATAAAACTATAAATAAACTGCAAAAGCTCGAAAGCACTTCCCAGTGCCTCTCCATGTTGTTACAGGCTCTGCAATATTGTGGTGATGATTTAAATAATTAACCACAGTGTTTTTCAAAAAGTAGAATTCACTCGTAAATAAATGCCTTGACAGGCTCGCGAGCACGGCGAGATCTCCACCAAGGAAACACTGATCTGTGCCGTTTTTTGGCTTCTGACAGAATTCGACCACCTCTAGAAACGGACTTTAGCTTCAAACGTGCCGGAGTGAAAGTTTAAGGTACCTGTTTAAAAATGTACTTAAAAAATAAAAAGTAAAAGTCTTTTGTAGTTGTTTTTAGAACAATTAAAGGATGAAATTTGGTGATTGTGAAAAATAATTTTGCTGATTTTAAGTGATTCAATTGATTTCTTAATTTTTCAAGCCGCTTTTGTGTTTTTGTGTATTTGGTTTGCTCAGTGTTGGGCTGTTAACACAAACTAAACGTGTTAAAACATAAAGTCTCTGCCATTTCAGCAGGTCTCACACTGTAAAGAAAAGTACTTTTTACTCATCATTCCATGTCTAAAATGTAGTGGAGTAGGAAGTACAGATACCTGCTCTCAAATGTACTGAAATAAAGTAAAAAATGTACTGCAAAATGTACTTAAGTAAAGTACAGATACCTAAAATCTGTACTTCAGTATTGTACTTTTACTTTCATACTTCACTACCTTCCACCACTGGTTTAAGGTTTGAACTAAAGTCAAGTTTTGGAGAAATGAGTTGAAGTTGTTGGGACTTGGTGCAGTGAATGACAAATAATGTGTAAACAATGGAGAAAACCTGTCATATAAGATGTATAACCACATCATTTGTTCTTTATTCAGATTGAGGGACTGTGGTTTGTCAGAGAGGAGCTGTTCCTCTCTGGCCTCAGCTCTGAAGTCCAACCCCTCACATCTCATAGAACTGGAGCTGGGCGATAACAAACTGTGTGATTCAGGAGTGTCTGATCTGTGTGGTTTTCTGCAGAGTCCAGACTGTCGACTGGAGACTCTCAGGTCAGTTCTGTCTCTTATTTGTGTCGTGTTTCACTAAAGAGCTCGGCCATAATAAGCTCTAGGATTTACTCTGGACTTGGATTCAGAGGTGGACAATAATTATATTCAAACAAAGTTCACTGTAACTTTTCTGCTGGGGTTCTGCCACCTGCTCGTCTCCATGGAGATGCTGTTGTGTTGTCTAGAATGTTCCACAGTTTAGGCTTAAACATATTTATCACACATTTATTCAGTTATTGGTGTTTCATTGCTAAAAATACCTTTAAAAACATGTATTCTTACTGTGAGTGGGCTCGCCTCTCCACAGATCTGACTTGTTATTTGGCCTGGTGGAGGTCAGAGAAGTGTCACTTCTAAATGATACGACACAAACACAGGCCAAAAAGTGCAAAGTGCAAGAGTGAAAAGTATTGATGATTTAAATGATGCAGAAACATTCAGTTGTGTTTCATATGTTTTATTATTGCCGTGTTATATTTGAGTTCTTTAATTATTCAGAATGTCTCTATAAGCACAGTTTATATTTGTTTGGACTTTAACCACATCATTTGTTCTTTATTCAGTTTGTGGGACTGTGGTTTGACAGAGAGGAGCTGTTTCTCTCTGGCCTCAGCTCTGAAGTCCAACCCCTCACATCTCAAATACTTGGAGCTGTTCTCGAACAATCTGAGAAAATCAGATGTGAAAGAGCTCCTGGACCTTAAACGGAGTCCTCACTGTCGACTGGAGACTCTGAGGTGAGTAGTGACTTTATGGGGCTGTTTTGAGCCTGGAGCAGTCGCACACATTTCCTTCTGTTCTCAAACTGACACATGGACTGGCTCCTTATGCCCCAAACACACTGCAAGAGCGTTTAGAAGCAGAACGGCGAGCAGAGGCCCTGCACCAGGCTCGGGTCACTTGTGCTCCCAGTTCCCAGCAGGCCAGAGCAGCAAACTGCCGCACGCCCTGGGTCACAGTCTAGGACCCTCGTCCATCCAAAATACAATCCAAGTTTACATTTTTGTCTCACACACACAGACCCTCGCCGCCTGTGTGTGTGAGACAAAAATCGACTCAAGTAAAAGCAGGTTTTCATCTGAGTTATTTTTATTGCACTGGAAAACTCAGAAAAACATGTGCCCGACTGTTCCTTGTCCTGGAGAAGAGCCTCCACCTGTGCTTCCTTTTTCTAGAATATTCCACAGCAAACACTTCCTCATCTTAAAGGAGAATGAAATCATATCAGTGACATTTATGTGGCTGTAGTGAAGTGTATTTTAAAGACATCATTTTGCTCAGACAAAAGGGCCGAGGCTTAGGGTTGGGGCCTGGGCGATATGGGGACAAAAGAATCACAATATTTGTCCCCCATATTGAACAATCTCAATTTCCCATTCGATCTTTTTCCATCTTATCAAAAACACAGACAGGATCGGAGTGTCAGGATCATCACAGTTTTTATTTCCAATAATTCAGGGGAAATTCACATTTAGAGGTTGGAATGACTTTGTACAATATATTAAACCTAAAATAATGCACGCTACTGCAACAGAAACACGTGCGATGTCCCTGCACTAAATTAGGACTTAAGATTCACTCATAAATGGTGAGAAAATAGTTGTTTACTTTTATAACTTGAATTATAATGAAAAGAAGCACAAAAGGAAAGAAAGAGGAGAAAAGGTGAAGAGCTGTGACTGGATCAGAGAAAGAGAGGAGCAGGGGAGAGATCGACCAAAGCAGAGTCGTGATCTATCGAGCTTCGATCTTTGGCACAGCTGTACTTAGGGCAGATTGGGCGTTACCTGAGCTCTGGACTCACTGCACTTGAATCCACTGAAGCCTTTACACTTTGTACGCACGTTCTCCTCGATGTGTGTTATGTTTCACTGCTCTGTGTGTGCTGTATCCATAGACTGTATAAAAAAGTGGAGTATGTGAGTGTGTCACCCACAGCATTCGGCTCCACTCAAATGGAGCTCGTGATGCTCACGGTTACAGGGTGAATCTGGAGTCAGACTCGATTATGAACAGGATTTTTTTGACAGACAAAATAGTGAAAGAAAAAACAGGATCATGTAGAGCGCGTTAATACGAACATTTTAAGCCCAAAATAACGAGGCCACAGCAGCAGGTGCAGTGAGAGGAGCCACAATATTCTAATGTAAGTCAATGGGAGCCAGAGTCAGAAGGAGCCGGAAGAGCCACATGTGAACTTCCTGTTTGTGTGTGAGCTCGGTCCATTTATGCTTCCACCTGCACTGTGCATCTAAGGCTGTGCTCAACACTTGTCCTGGTTTGGTCCTGGTTTGATCCTCGTCTAGTCCTGGTCCAGTCCTGGTTTAGTCCTGGTTTAGTCCCATTTTAGTTGAGTTTTGGACGTGATGTGTTTCCAGGTGTGAACACAGCCTAACACAGTTTTAAGTGAATCATTTCTGACCTCTGCTTCTCCACAGTTGGTGGCGCTTGTGATGTTGTGTGCAGACGCCTCAGACGCAGCCCAGGGACAAGAAACACAAATTAAAATGAAAGAATGTGTGTCATTTCAACACAATTCCTTCATTATGAGTTTGTTTCTACTCAGTGCATTTACAGTGGTCATTTTGTGTGTAAATATGAGCTCAATCCAAATACTCTGTGTGGCATTATGGTATTTTGACCACATCATGATTTTTATGCATATTCTCCAACTCCAAGCTGTATAAACTTGAATTCTTCTTGGATTTAAGCAGATCTGGTGATGTGTATTTGTCTAACGAAGGAGGGTGTGGCCTAAGGAGATCAACACCCTTTATCAACGTGTGCAGAATTATTACACCGCTTTTTTTATTCAGGCGAAATGGGCCAAAAAATAGATTTAATTCACTGTGAAAGGTCAAAAATTGTAGAAACGTGTTGAGAAAAAAAGACGCAGATGAACTTATAACTACTTATGTAACGGCCACAGAGCTCCACTTCGACTCACACCGTGTAGAAGCAGATGTTTTTTGTACAAATAAACTTTTAACAACATGTTTTTCTACAGATGACGTTAATAATGATTCCAAATATGACTAGACAACTTCAGCCTGATTGTGTGGCTCATTTTACACCACATGAGAAAAGTATCGTAGCCTGAAGCAAAAAACAAGTTGAGTTCACTGATCATGTGTGTTTATGAATAAAAAAGAGCCTGGGAACCGTGTGAAACTTCCAAAGACTCTTTCAGACATGTTCGTCCTGTTATTTTTCTGCCCCCTAGTGAAACAATCAGGCAAGTGCACTTTCTTTTGATTTATCAGAGAGAAACATTAGGACACGGACCATGTTTATAATAGTTTCATCTGCAGGCCTGTAGTACAGATTGTTTTTTAAAATTATTATTGTATTTCATTTTTCTACATAGCCTAGTACATATCCTATCCGGATGTTTTGGTTCTAAGAATGGACCAAAAAACGTTCAAGTCGTCCTCTGGGATCAGGTCCTTCTGACACTGATGGAGTTCTGGCTGAGTTTGCAGCAATGAAATGTTTGAATGTTATTGAATGTTAAATAAAATAAATGAGAGACGCAATTTTGTTTTATTATTCATACATTTTATTAGACGTGTAGTATTTGTATGGGGTCAGGTGTCCCAGTACCGCAAACACCACACACCGCGGTGCAGAGACCCACAAAAAGAGCACTGGGGAAATCCCTTAACTGACAGCTCCAGGTATAATAATGTTTCCTCGTCAAAAATACGCCTGAAGAGGTGAGTTCAAGGGGTAAGAAAGAAAAAGAAAAGTGGGTGTGAAAGAAGAGATTACGGTCACTCGTATGATGGGTTCATTTGTTCTACTCCCATTATATCCCTCTGAGTGGCGTAAGGACCCACTACCTGTTGACCCACTGTTGGGTTTTGTTGGCTGAGTTTAATTACTTACTGAAGCCTTACAACGTGTAAGCTAAATTGGACTGATGGGAAGTTTACCTAGACCTGTTCTGTGTTTCTCTGGAGTTAGGCTACTGTTACTGTCTAGTCTATTCATTCGTCCCTTTTTTATTTTATTTTTTTAATGTTACGCTGTGTATGATGGTTGAAATCACTTTTGTATTCAATAACACTTCATGATTGTTGTGTGGTGGGGCAGAGGAGAGTGAGTGCTGCCCCGGCAGAATTTTGCTAAGAGAAGACGGCACGTTTGTGCAGGGTTTGTGGGTATACGGGGTCGGAGGGATGGGTTTGGGCTGGGGACGGGTTTTTTTTTTTTTTTTTTTTTTTCCTTTTTTTTTTGTTTTCTTCATTTCTCAGACACTGTGCTCCTACATGTGCTTACTTTCCATGCATGCTAATATTATGGCCTATAACGCATACATCGCGCAGAGCTCATGGCCTGCATGGATAATAACAAGTCAGTGACTGATATTCGTTTTATTTCATGGAACGTCAAAGGGGTAAACCAAGCAACAAAAATAAATAAGATTATGTCTCATATTCAAGGGTTGAAGGGGGATGTGGTGTTTCTACAAGAGACACATCTGCGTACAGAGGAAACTTTGCGTATTAAAAGGGGCAAGTTCAACCAACTATATCATTCTAAGTTCAGGGACAGGGCTAGGGGGGCTGCAATCTTGATTCAAAGCCATATTCCCTTTAAACTTGAAAAACTTGTAGCTGACTCATCTGGCAGGTTTGTTATAGTGTCAGGGCAATTGTGTAACACCCCAGTCATCCTGGCCAGTATCTATGCACCAAATTGGGATGATGATCAGTTCATATCCAGGTTTTTCACCTCCATGCCCGATATTGAGACCTACCATATAATTATAGGGGGAGATTTCAATTTTGTTCAGCATCCTACTTTAGACAGATCTTCAACCAGACCATATGCCCTTACGAAATCTGCCAAACAACTTTCGTCCACAGCATCTCGGTTGGGTCTTTCAGATCCATGGAGGTTCAAATTTCCAGACAAAAAGGCCTTTTCTTTTTTCTCACCTGTCCATCATTCTTACTCTAGAGTAGACTTCTTTCTCTTAGATAGCAGACTACTTTCTAATATACGCACATGTGACTACCATAGTATTATAATTTCAGATCATGCTCCCACTTCTCTAGACATACATTTTCCTACTTACAGACGTCCTCTAAGGCCATGGAGATTCAGCTCAACTCTACTAGCTAATGACCCTTTTGTACAGTCCGTGACAGCCACCTCTCAATTATTTTTTACAATTAATGACACTCCAGATGTGTCAAGGGGCATTTTATGGGAGACCTACAAGGCATATCTGAGGGGCCATGTAATTTCTTATGCAGCTTACCTTAAAAAGACGAATGTGAAGAGACAGTCAGAGTTGGCACAAATGATCTTGGAAGTTGATGATGAATATTCTACAAACCCAGATCCTGTTCTCTACAAAAGACGGTTACAACTTCATTCTGAGCTGTCTCTTTTAACCACCAATGAAGCAGAACTGCGACTGCTGAAATCTCAACAAAAAGTCTTTGAATCAGGGGACAAGGCTGGTAAACTCCTCGCCCAGCAATCCAGAGCTGCTGCTGCCTCTAGACTAATCACAAGCATAAAATCGCCGTCGGGTGTCACCCTTACTGACCCAAAAAGCATAAATGAAACATTTACAGAATTTTATTCTGATCTATACACTTCTGATCGCCCTCAGTTTAATACACCCAATATACTTAACAATATTGTATTTCCCACAATAGATGAGAAATGGGTGCAGCATCTAGCCAACCCAACATCTCCAACCGAGGTTGCTAGTGCCATCAGAGCTTTACAAAGCGGTAAGTCACCGGGTCCAGATGGTTTCACAGTAGAATTCTACAAGGAATTTGCCCCACTTCTTTCCAAGGTGTTAAGTGATGTATATAACGAAGCACTGTCTACAGGCCGACTACCATCAACTTTGAATAATGCCACCATTTCCCTTCTGTTAAAAAAGGATAAGGATCCTTTACTTTGCAGTAGTTTCAGACCCATATCACTATTAAATGTCGATTACAAGATACTTGCTAAACTTTTATCCCTTCGTCTCCAAGAGATTTTGCCAAATATTATTTCTTCAGATCAAACAGGTTTTATGTTAGGCAGACACTCTTTTCATAACACCAGAAGGCTTCTCAACATACTTGCCACCCCCAGCACCAGCGTCCCAGAAGTTGTGGTGTCGCTGGACGCAGAGAAAGCTTTTGACAGGATAGAGTGGGACTTCCTGTACGAGGTAATGGATAGATTTGGGTTGGGTTCTGGCTTCATTTCATGGGTAAAACTGCTATACTCATCCCCAGTTGCATCGGTTCAAACAAACAATACATTCTCACCTTCTTTTCAACTTCAGCGTGGCACAAGACAAGGCTGTCCACTATCCCCTTTACTGTTTGCCATAGCTATTGAACCATTAGCAATCTGGTTGAGATCTGAACCAAGATTTCAAGGTATCCTTCGCCACAACACTGAACATAAACTATCTTTATATGCGGATGACTTGCTCCTCTATGTGGCCAACCCATCCACATCACTCCCAATCATCTTAGACATCTTTAAACAGTTTAGCCAACTTTCTGGCTACAAACTCAATCTCGGGAAAAGCGAATTATTTGCTTTGAATGAGTCGGTTGGGGTTCTACCGGACAGCGTGGCTCCTTTTAGAAGGGCAGACAATAGTTTTAGATATTTAGGTATAATCATGACCAAGACCCTGACCGACACTTTCAATAAAAACTTTGTTCCCTTGCTGGGTAAGGTCAAGGATGACTTTGCCAGATGGTCCACTCTGCCCTTATCACTGGCTGGCAGGGTAAACCTCATTAAGATGGTCATATTGCCCAAGTTTCTTTACCTTTTTCAACATATTCCTGTATTAACTTCAAAAAAGTTTTTTGATAAACTGGACAAATCAGTGTCTAAGTTTCTTTGGGCTAGTAAACCTGTGCGAATACGGAAAAAAATATTGCAGCTTCCTAAAGGAGTGGGGGGTCTTGCTCTCCCTAATTTTCTACATTATTACTGGGCAGCCAACATTCACAAACTGTTATATTGGACCAACACATCTGTGACTAACCAACCTGCATGGGCAAAAATTGAAATATCTTCATCTCAGTCCTCATTGAGGGCATGGCTCTGCTCTTCCCTTACTCTGTCACCTGCTGAAGCAAGTGAAAACCCAGTGGTCAAACAGTCACTCAAAATCTGGTTACAATTCAGGAGGCATTTTGGCTTGAAAGTTTGCTCGATCTTTGCGCCAGTATTAAGTAATCACAACTTTAAACCATCTATTATGGATTCTGCCTTTAAATTGTGGTCTGAGCGGGGCATTGCCTCAATCAATGATCTTTATGATGATGGCACTTTTATGTCTTTTGCTGGCTTGTCGACGAGATTTGGGCTTCCTTCTTCCCACTTTTTTCGTTTTCTTCAAATCAGAGACTTTGTTCAGAAAAATTACCCCGACTTCCCAAATCTTCCTGCACAAACTTTATTAGACAAACTTTTGTTAATTGATCCCAACCAAAGAGCAACTATTTCACATATTTTTAGGGTATTGGATTCCACTACTTCTATCTTCCCCCAACAAACAAAAAATCTATGGGAACAGGATCTGGGTCTGACCCTTGGGGAGGACCAGTGGGCCAATATTTTAAGACTGGTACACAACTCCTCTATCTGTGCACGACATGGTCTAATCCAATGCAAATTAATACATAGGATCTACTATACAAATCATAGACTGTCAAAATTCTACCCCAATGTTGCAGACACCTGCAATAGATGCAACCAATCTCCTGCTGACCTCATGCATATGTTTTGGTCTTGCCCCAAATTGAGGAACTTTTGGTCTGGAATATTTGAGACCCTCCACAGGGCCTACGATGTTGGGGACGAACCCCATCCTCTTCCAGCTCTTTTTGGTTTTCTTCAAACTAGACCCTTTTCAAGTAAAGCCCAACACTGTATGGCTTTTTGTTCTTTACTGGCAAGGCGCTTAATTTTGCTTAACTGGAAACATGCTGCACCTCCTTCTCATAGTCGATGGGTCAGGGAAGTTCTGTTCAATTTGAGGCTGGAGAGGCTTAGATTCTCTCTCAAGGGTTCATTGAGTAAATTTGAGAGGACTTGGGACCCCCTGCTGTCCATCTTGGACACACTGACTGTTGAACCAGAGGAGTCACAATAGGTCTGAGGTTTTTTTTTTTTTTCTCTTTTTTTTTCTTTCCCTAGGTTGTTGGTAAATTTGTTCTATTTTCATTTCTTTTTCTTTTCTTTTCTCGGGGATGTTGATGGGAAGGGTGGGAGGGTTGGGTGGCTGGGAGGGGCGGGTTGGTGGGGAGCGGGAGGGATGTGGTTGATGTTTTTCTTTTTTCTTTGTCTGATTCAAAACAAAATGAGCCTTTACATGTTCTGTTCATATGTCATGTTGCACTTGCTCAATAAATATATTCTAAAAAAAAAAAAAAAAAAATACACCTGAAGAGGTTTTAGATGTCATCCTTGCATGTTTGAGTTATCTAGCGATCTCTCTCGGGCCCTATTCAAACCCTCCTTACAGGCAGTTGTAAGATCCTGTGCGATGGCCGTGCTCCCACAGGACAAATCTCCATAAAAATACAAAAACATGATACAAAACTGTACACTACAACTTCACAAACCTGATGTGATGTGCAGTAGTTTCACACTGCTCACTGATTGTGTTGTGATGGCGCTCTGAAGGGGGAATGACTTCATGTGGAGACGAAGGGACAAGAGCTTCAGAAATGCAAGTGAAGCTTAGAAAACATGTGAGTATGTAGTTTTCAGCAAAAACATTTTCAAAACAATAAACGGTAACATGGTGATCTAAATATGTTCTGTGTTTGCAGTTAAAGGGGAACTCTGGTACGTTTGAAGCTAAAGTCCTTTTCTAGAGGTGGTTGAATTCTGTCAGAAGTCAAAAAACGGCACAGATCAGTGTTTCCTCGGTGGAGATCTCACTGTGGCAGTGAGTCTGTCTAGTGTAGTGATGGGGGAAAGTTCTTAACTTCAACATAAAACGCCAATTTGCTTCACACTGAAGAAGCTTAACACCACTTTAACCCATCTTACAACAGCCACGAGTCTAACAAACAAAACGCTCTGCCTGGTTCACTCATTAGTGTCTGGAAATGTTAGAAAACAACTTTATAAGCAGCCTTACACTTCCCTCTGTTGATTTCCCACTGCACAGGCCAAAGCCCAAAAGACTCGATTGTCGATTCCAGCCCCGGTGAAGAAGAAGAGAAACTGAAAGTTGTTGGAAAAAAATGGTTCGGGGATGTTTGTTTTTTTTTAGCGTTTTTCCAAAAATATAATTCACTCGTAAATAAATTAAGGGATTAGAAGCAACATTGGCAATCGAAAAACATTACTAAACCATTACTAAAACAGGACTAAACTAGGCCTAAAACCATTACTAAAAAAGGACTAAACTAGGACTAACACCAGAACTAAACCAGGACTAAAAACATTACTAAAACAGGACTAATCTAGGACTAAAACAAGGACAAAAACCAGGACTAAACCTGGAATAAACTCAGGACTAAAACTCAAAATAAACCAGGACTAAAACATTACGAAAACAGGTCTAAACTAGGAGTAAAACCAGGACTAAACTGGGACTAAACAGCGTGTGAAGTGGTTTATTATTTACTGAAAGAACATCAGCGAATGCATGCAAGCTTACGGCTATAAAAACTATCACAGCGACGTGCACTGAACTAAAAAGGGTGAGCTGTGCACATAAAGAAACAGTCTGCCCTCGTGTGGCCGAACAAGGGATTACAGCAACTGCCTGTATGAGGGTGGATGCAGGTGTTACATGATTATGAGAGCTTTACTTGCTCATGGACATTTCTGCCTGTTTCTTTTGAGATTATCAAACCTAATTAGGCCTACAAGACACACAAATTACTTATTTTTTAATCGGGACATGTAGGTGATTCCATTATGGTTAATACAGAAAAAATAACAGGCAAAAACAGATTTTCAGGTTTAGATTCACTGAGGAAAGATTCACTAAAAAGTCTCCTCACGCTGTGCTGCTGCTTTGCCTCCATTTTAAAGTAGATTCTTTTTTACTTTTACTTCACTACATCTGAGAGCAGGTGTCTGTACTTTCTACTGTACTACATTTTTAACTGGACTGAAAAGTTAAAGTATTTTTATATAATAGTTTGAGGCCTGTTGAAAAGCTTGAGGTTTTATTTTTAACACGTTTACAGTTCGAGCAAACAAAAATATACACATAAAAACAGCAAAACAAATCTCTGCAAAATACTGTTGAAGTACTTTACTGTTACTTTAGTAGTTTTTCATGTGATAAACTTTTACTTTTACTCTTTTTTTTTGGTCCAGAATCTGCACTTTTACTTAAGTAACCAAACTGAGCACTTCCCATCACTGTGATACTTGACTAAACTGTGGTAAAATTACCAGATCCTTTAGCCCTGCATAAACAGCATTTTTCTTTAAATTTTTAGTACCAAGTCCAAATTTTGCATTGAAGGCTGCACAGTGTTGGGTGACTGTGTGCGAGCATATTCCAAAACACAAAATGACTTGAAAACAGAACAAAAATAAAACATTAAATATAAAATCTTGATCTGTTTCTGTACATTCTGTGAAAATTATTGGACTGCGAAATTATGTTAAATTTTTGGGACATCCTGTATCCATATTTATTTGACTTATTTATTATTGCTGTTGCATTAACATGACTTTCACCTGGAGCTGTTGCCATGGCGAACATGCTGATGTCTCTAGGGAAACGGGTGACCATGGTAACGGACCGGATAGACAGCATCCAGAAGTCAGTGAGCTCCAGTGAGAGAAACGTGAACATGTTTATTATTGTACTAAAAAAGTGTTTAGTGCCACAGTTTGTACAGAAGTTTACCCTCAAACTGGAAGGTCCCAGAGTAGAGTCACCAGGCCTCCCTATTTACCCACTTTTGAGCCCTGTGTCCCCTGTCCCAGCAGATTTATCCAAAACCTGTGATTTGTCCCAATTTTACACAAGAAATGTCCAAGATGTCCCTATTTTTGATCAATACGACCCTTGCTAAGAGTAAAGAGAGGCATACATTGTCATTTGTTGAGGTGAAATACAGAAAAGCTGCTTAAAAATGACCAAAGCACAAGAAAATCTGACTATACTGACTCGCGTTACTGCAATTTTCCTTCACTTTGAAAATCTGGTCACCCTGCCCCAAAGGCAATAAAACGAGAACCCAAAACATATATTAGCTCATGTATTTTAGAAAATGTGTCTTTTATTTTATTTTGGGCAATTAAGAAGTTTACATTCTTTTACAATGGAACATAACATTAGAGAAATCATGATAGAAATAACAGAAAAACAACAATAACAAAATAACTTATTCTGTTTTATTTTATTTATCATTTAAAGGTACAAAATGTAATTTTCTGGAGGTGAGATGTTACCCTTCCATGGAAAAGTTAAAATCATACTTCAGGACATTTGCCATTGAGACAGACTTAGGGTTTATCCCAAACTGTGGAATATTATAACCAAAGGAACATTTCCATGGAAAAAAGCAGGTAAAATGAGAGTCAGGGTTGAGACACAAGCCCACGCAGAGTAAGGATGAAACTTTTCAACGTTTTTCATCACACAATCAAAACGAGACATGCTTTTATTTTATTCTATTTTACGCTAAAAAGTTACAAAGTGTGGCTTTAAACAGTTGTAGACACACTTAAACAAAAACGATCCCACTGATCAGCCAATACCACCTATTTTATTTTATTTTTTCCAATATTATTATTTTTTATTCATAGTCTCTGTGATCTAATAATCTCAACTAAACACACATCAACACAACAAATTAAACAACACAAATAAAAACAATAATATTTCAACAAAAATTACAACCAAACATTAAACCGCAATGACAAAAAAGATACAAAATATAGCAATAATTAAAAAAAAAAAAAACTCCCATTTTTATTTGTATGTTTTTATTTTATGATTTTATTTTATTATTTATTTTTCTGATGGTTTAGTCCTGTTTAGTCTTCATTTAATCCTGGTTTAGTCTTTGTTTAATCCTGGTTTAGTCTTGGTTAAGTCTTAGTTTAGTCTCGTTTAGTTCTGGTTCAGAATTGGTTCAGTCCTGATTTAGTCCTGGGTTCATTCCTGGTTCAGTCCTGGTTTAGTCCTGTTTAGTCTTCGTTTAGTCCTGGTTTAATCTTTTCTAATCCTGGTTTAGTCCTGGTTTAGTCCTGGTTTAGACCTGAGTTCAGTCCTGGTTTAGTCCTGACTCAAAATATAACAAAACTAATCAGAAATTGCAGACCTCTAAAGACGCACTATGTCACTTTTCTGCTTGTCTCTATGGTAATGTTATTGCTTGGCTAGGGAATTTTCACAATAATACAAAATATAACAATAAGTTAAAAAAACTCCTTTTATTTATGTTTTTACTTTATGATTTAATTTTTTGTTAGTTAGTAGTTAAATAAGTTAGTTTTACGGTTTAATTTCCCATTTTGATGTGAGCTGTCGAAACAAGTCGCCTTTGAAGATGGACCAGACTCTGCCCTGCACTTCCTGTGTTAAAAGGAGAAGTCTGCACACTAAAGTACATTAGTCTGATCATATGTGCAGCGAATAAAGGAGCCGAGTTTAATATTGAGTGTTCTTTGTTGTTGTAATACCAGATATGACCATGTGGTGGCGGTGTATCCCAGTGAAAACGCTGTCACGACGAGACGAAAGAGGAAACAGACCTGGGATCAACACAACGGGTGAGTTCAGACGCATAAATATGGAACTGCGAGCACTTTAAAGCCACACTGTGTAACATTTCTTTTGGAGGAGGCTTGCGCGACACATCAAGAAGTTTCCAGGTTCGACACTTTCTATAGATTGCACTTTTCCCCCCCCATGTAAATCCTCCAGCAAAGATAAAATGCCTTATTTTTATATGAAAACATTACACGATGAAAAACTTGTAATGCATTTTTGTCTTACATTTATGTGCGGAAACTACAGCAGAAGTTTCAAAACGATATCTCTAAATTTAAGATTGTTTCCTATTCACCTTACAAAAGAACTCAAGTTTAATAAAGCCGTACATGAAAAAAGGCCATATAAATTCTAAGTAAACGTGTAAGTATTTGATAACTAATTATAAAAACTGCCCAATTAAGATAATTTTTTGTAATTCAGCCATTTTAACTCATGCATAAATGTTTGTTTTGTACAGTCCGGAGAGGGAGCACAGTGTGGAGGACTTGGACGTAAACAGCTCAGGTTGGTTTCCTAAGTGACTTCTCAAAACCATAAATAAAATGAGTCTTCTGTGTATTTCTGGACCTGTGGGCGTGTGTCTACAGTAAGTAATCAAGCCGTCTGGACGCAGGAAAAGACCTGAAAATGTAATTACAGCACAAAAAACAGTTTCCATGGTCGTCCTTTCTCCACGAAACACAAAGGAGAGAACAGTTTTCAAGCTGCAAAGTGAAGCAGGTTAAAGTCTGCAAATGGCAACAAAGGAGAGACCAGTATTTAAAATATTGTGATGTTTTTTTTTTTGTTTTGTTTTTTACAATCTCGACACAGTAAATTTTATCTAACAAAAACAAAAATGTGATTCCACAATATAAGTTTTTGGTTCTTTGCCTTGAATGTTCCACAGTATGACACAGTTGTGGACTTGTTTAAGACCAGAATTAGTCCTGTTTAGTCCTGGTTTAGTCCTGGTTTAGTCTTCGTTTAGTCCTAGTTTAATCTTGGTTTAGTCCTGGTTGAGTCTTGGTTTAGTCCTGGATTAGTCCTGGTTTAGTTTTAATTTTGTCCTGATTTAATCCTGGTTTAGTCTTCGTTTAGTCCTGGTTTAGTCTTGGTTTAGTCCTGGTTTAGTCCTGCTTAAATCTGGGTTCAGTTCTCGTTTTGTCCTGGTTTAGCCCTGGTTTAGTCTTCGTTTAGTCCTGGTTTATTTCTGGTTTTGTCCTGGTTTAATCTTTGTTTAGTCCTGGTTTAATCCCTGTGTATTTCCGGTTAAATCTGGATTTAGTCTTGGTTTGCCGTGATTTAGTCCTGGTTTAGTCTTCGTTTAGTCCTGGTTTAGTCTTTGTTTAATCCGGGTTTAGTCTTGGTTAAGTCTTGGTTTAGTCCTGGTTTAGTCTTTGTTTGATCCTGGTTTAGTCCTGGTTTAGTTGTGGCTTTGTCCTGGTTTAGTCCTGGTTTAGTCTTTGTTTAGTCCTGGTTTAGTCCTAGTTTGGTCCTGGTTTAGTTGTGGTTTAGCCCTGGTATAGTTCTGGTTCAGACCTGATTTAGTCCTGGTTCAGTCCTGTCTCAAAATAACAAAACTAATCAGAAATCACAGACAATCTAAAGCCGCACTGTTACTTTTCTGCTTGTCTCTATGGAGATGCCGTTGCTTTGTTTGGGACGATTCACTGTATTGAGAGACCTGCCGTAGAAAAGTTCCATAGTGCATCTTTAAAGGCAATAAAAATCCAGATGAGTTAAAACACAACACAAATAAACATGTCTTCTTACTGTATATTTTTTATAAAACAATTTTCACTTTCACGTATGTCCGACAAACACTTGCACGGCAAAAATAAAAGTCCGTAAGAGTTAAAATGACCAGAATTACACACAAAAATCTAAATTTAAGTAGTTTTGACTAGTTTGGATCGGTAAATATATGTTTTTCTATCATTTGACTTTCTTATTTCAACATATTTCCAAGCAAAGTATAAAAAAAATGTGAAATTATAAAACAAATACCCATAAGAACTGAACATACACTTTATATTAAACCAGTCAAATAAACTAGTCAAATGACTCAAATGTAAATCAATGTTCTTAATTCAAGTCGATTTAACTCGTATAGACATATTTTTTTGCAGTGCGATGTGATGTTGCCATGGTAACAAAATATATATCATGGTAGCATTTGTTTCTTTTCCTTTGTTCACATCGAACACGACACCGAACAAACACATTTAACATTATCAAGTAAACTTCAGACTTAATACAATGAGACGTTTAATTTAGACCAGATTCATTATTAACTGTGACGTCTTAATATTGAAAATTACACTTTACAGTTGCGTTTGTGTGTTTTTTAACATAAACATTTAATACATTTCCCTTAATTATAGTGAAAACCTGATGCCTGACCACCGTATGCTTAAAGGAGCCACATTACGCTATTCGGCTTCTAAGTGTGACGTCACACACGACTTCCGGGTCCATCGAAACATTTGTTCATTACAGTCTATGGTTCGAAATGACAAAACCAGAGCACATTTTCACCACCACCTCCTTTATTTAGTGAGGTTTCAACTAGAGCGTGGAAACCCGGCGATAACCCGACGTGTTCGGCAGGTACGGACAGATATTTAGAGCACATCAGCGCGTCAGCTGTAAAACCACTCGCTCTGAGACTCTGAATTGTTTAAAGATCAGAAACTGTCAAAGTCCAAACCGTGTTATTATTATTTGTGAAATGTGGCGCAATACTTCAGATACGGGATTTTTAAAGCATAAAAGAGACGTTAAAGACCACATGAAGAAGAGTCACTGTCGCTGATCTGCAGCTTCACCTCGATCCGTGCGCTGTGTGTGTAAGGCTCATAGTAAGGATTTAAATATGCTAAAACTGGTAAAAACAGATCAAATTGAACAATACAATTCATGTGTAAAGTTAAGGTAATTAAAAGAAAAAAAACAGACACCCACATTTTTTTCAAATATTGCATTGTCTGGAAGAAGTAAAGCAACTTAACTACAATGCAATACCTTGAAGTGTCGCTAGGGGGCGCACCAGTAAAAGGAGTCAGGATTCCAAGGGGCAGCGCTGCAGAATAAACCCTGCAGTCTTATGATGCACAAGACAATCATCTGTCCCTTGTAATCTTTTCTCAGGTTGGTATAGAGTTAATTGTGTCACAAACAAACAGTCCAGGTGTTGAGATAAAACCTTTAATATGTATCTGTGGAAGTGTGAACAATAGTTGAAGCGAAGTTGTGTGTAAAAAACGGTTGGAGGCGATAGCTAGCATAGGCTAGGCTAGCGCGGGCTAGGCTACCGCGGTTCTGGGATTGCAGCCGTGGGGAAGTAGTGCAGGTGTATTTTGGGTTCTGGGTTAGACAGTAGGAATTGGTCACATGTTTGTTTGAACATTTGTTTTGTACAGTTATGTAAAGCTTTAGCACAGAATGTACAGGTTAATGTGGCCGTTCATGTACAAGTGCAGTCCAAGTGTGAGTGCTGCTGTTACGGACTGGCCGCCATTTTGAGTTCGAACTCAGGCCCAATTTGTTTCGTTATTATTAAATGTAAAATTTGTGACATGTTAATACTACATGAAAACTATTGTTGTTAAAGCAGAATAAACCCTGCAGTCTTATGATGTGCAAGACGAATCATCTGTCCCTTGTAATCTTTTCTCAGGGTTCACATTCTCACCGCTCTCGTGCACGGGAGGGGCAACATGTGGATGTAAACAGACAGGCGTGAGGAACTACTCTTGCTGTTTTACTTTTAAAGAATGACTCAAACTGGATGAATAGCGCTGTTTTGTGGACTGAATGTCATTATTTACGGAGGACAATTTCTATGGATAATGTGGGTGAGACGCTGCACTTTAAATGTGCCACTTTACGAGAGGTGAGTCGGCTCATAAAGGCTTCTCATCATTTTCGCTATATCCCGAGTTTGTGTTTTGCGTCTCCGTGTGGTCGCCTAGCCAGAAATGATAAGTTTGTCAGTAATTTAGTAAGTTAATACAGTGTTTCGAGTGCTCAGATATTTCTCTTTGGCTGTTGTGGACATAAATAGTGACGGGAGAACGTGTAATGTGGCGATTTGGAAGAATAATTACGGCAGATATGACGGTTTCTCCTCCCCATTTGTGTTGGTTTCTGATCTGTTCAAACAGCGGGGACACGACACTGCGGCATTTTTACGTGTAGATCAGTCAGGCCAAATTCTGCGTGGCTCCGACTTGGACCCGGAAATAGAACGATGACGTAGGGACTTACAAGACGAATTCTCTGTGTTATAATGTTTCCTCATCACAAACAGACCTGGAGTTGTGTTTTGTTTCATTCACCCATGTTTAACACACAAACCTGCGTATTTAGGCTTTATGGGGGTTCTTCTCTCAAACAGAAAACACTCTGTTCCACCTTGTGATGTCATGTGGTAATACAAGCAGTGCTCCACTGTGTTTTTAAACCATATACACCTTCACTAGAATCATTTGGGTCATTTCAAACCTGAAATGGACAATCTCTACTGAACGAAAGGTAAAAAGTTGCTGTTAACAGGGCATCTCCAGGCTTGACGACCATGACTTAAATCAAAATTAAAACCAACATCGCAGCCATTATGCAGCGAAAAACACCAGATCCAATTCTAATAATGACCATTTCTCACTGCTTTAAATAACAAAAAACACTTTAATTATAAAATCTCCTTCAGAACTCATTTATAGTCGTATGTGTTGCTGTAAAATGGCCAAAAATCATTTATAACATTCTAACAAGACAAACTAAACTTTCACATGTTCTTGTCTCACATTGCACTGCCGCCCGGTTGAGTTTACAAAAAAATAGGCTAATGAAATTTAAGACCTTTGTGAAAAAAATTAGACTTGGACAACATAATTTAAGACTTTTTAAGGAATTCATTTAGGAACATGACACTGAAAGACCTTTTTAAGACTTTTAAAACCCCGTGGCCACCCTGGTTTACTACCAAAAACTACCACTTCATGACATCACAAGGGGGAACAGAGCATTTTGAGCTTTGGAAATGTAAAAAGACTAATAATAATAAAGGATTCAAAGATGTGTGAATGAAACAAAACACAACTCCAGATACACAGCAAAAGTGGAGTGTTAAAATGGACTCTTACAAATCAATGTTAACTTCTCAGGGTTTATATGAGTCCAATCCTGTGAGTGAATTTTACATTTTTGGAAATGTTAATTAAGAAACACTGGACCAAAGTTCCTGTTTAACCCCGAAATCAAGAGTTATTTTAACGTTTTAAGAGTAAACGGAGAACACTTTGTAGGGTTATCCTGATTTAGCTAAACAACACACAGAGGTGTTTGATTTTTACACTTTATTTTAGTTCATTTAAGATGAAATTATGTATAAAACTGGTTCAAACTGGTTTTCTCTCGTGGGAGTTTTAAGTGGAGGGTGGGAGGAGCCAAATTAACACTAAGGGAAGTTGAATTAACACTAAGGGAGGTTGAATTAACTTCAATCATATCAACTCTGTCAAATAACCCCAACTCAAACTCCCATTTAACTTTCAAATAGTTAAAATAACACTTTTTGTGTTAGAAACAACTCTGAAATATTTTACCCTGAAATTTTAACCCTCTAGTTTTTGCTGTGTATTAGGTATAGGTTATGGATCATTAAAATATGGATCTCTTTTTGATTCAAGTGTATTTTGCAGAATCTTGTGTTTTAAACGTCCTTTTGAACTTATTGCGTGGCTGTTTAGCCTTCACCATGTCTTTGAACTCTGAATATTTTACATTTTCCAAAAGTCTATGAGAAAAATGAATGGAAGTTTTACTTCCAGAGTCAGAGCAGGCTGTTACTGCTGAGCTCCATAACTGGGGTTTTACAAAAAGTCATATTTTGTTTCCAGCTGAACTCAAATGTGACTCTTATGTGTCATGATGTGGCTCAGGGAAATGACAAATGGACGCCAGACGAAAGAAATACCAAAATTAGTTAGATTTATTTAAAATAATTGCAACCGAAGTAAAGAAAATTATATAACAATGAGATGTGGCTGTCTGTAGTGTCAGTAGTGTAGAGGGGTGAATGAGTGAGTGGTCATCGTGTATGAAGTGTTGTATGTGTAAAACTAAAGTAGAAAGCTAACAAAGGACTAAGGCGGTGCAGCACAGGTGGCAGCCAGGGAGAGAGAGAAAGAACCCGGCAGTAGGCGGGCCTTTAATAGGTGCAGCGCGTCAGGCCCAGACGCACCACACACTGAGGTCCGCCCTCAGCTCCACCTGCAAAGAGATCAGAAAAGATGCACAGGCAGCGCCACACACACGTTCACTAGTCGGAAGTGATCGTGACGTATGTCTTTCTTCACAGAAATTGTGCCAACCTAAATAATTATAGAGCTTCATAAGTGCATTTTCTCACAAAGAGATCACAAGCAGAGATATTAAATACATGTCGTGTGGGTGCGGTAAGTGTTTTTACCTGTTCACATTCCACAGAGGCTGGTGACATGACTGAGCTTTGTGCTCAAAGTGAAAGTGTTTGGAGCAGAGACGTCGTCTGAACCAAGGTGAGTTTCTACTTTTTCTTAGTTGCAGCTCTGCCTTTAAATAATTCTGTCTATTTTAATTTAATTATTGTTTGTTAAAGTAGTTTCAGGATTATCGTTTATCGTTATATTTCTCTGTTGCAATATGTCAGTATAATGTGTTATCATGACAGGCCTAAGTACTACTAATACTCACTTTGGTCCAGCAGAACTGGGTCACAGGTTCCCCTAAAGTCGTGACCAGAGCTACTGTCACTTTAGTAAAAGTGCTGTTAAAATGACTAAAGCCTGTTTCAAATGGAGCAGAGTTAAATGTAAAGAGGGAAACATGTCTCTCTGTGGATTCTCTTCCAGGCTGAGCGAGTGGGGAAATGGCTTCAGGGACTGAGCAGATAAAAGGACGTCCCATCAGAAAAGAAGCTCCAGGGGGCAGCACTGAGCCGGATCTCTGTGGGACAAAGTGAGTCCAGTCATTTGACATTCACTGTTAAACCCATCAGCTTATGTACTGATTTATTTTGGGGACAGTGCCTAAAACCAAAAAAGGATCCAATACAGCAGTAGGCTTATATTTATTTACACTGTTTACATATTTTACTGTTTGTATTTACACAGTCCAACAGAGAGACACCTCAGAGAACAATTACACTCACAACAGTGGAGACCATCTTTTTTATTATGTGTGAAATAACAATAGAAGTACAATAATATAACGTACACAGTTTTTCAGCTACAGAGGGCTTCCTTTTATAGACACCCTGAAAATCAAAGTGAAATACTGATGTGGCAGTTTGTCCATTTTGACAAACTAATTTCTGTAACCCAAAATCTTTCTCATTATCTTGTGTGATCCCCACGTGCTTGTGCACATGTTTGACAACATCGTGGCCGCTCCTGATGAGACGATGGATTGAGTCTTGTGGGATGTAGGAGGAACCTGACGGCGTCTCATGGACCCAAACATAATGTCCCAGAGGTGTTCTATTGGGTTTAAGTCAGGTGATCGTGAGGGTCATTCAGTTGTGTCAATCCCTTCATCCTCCAGGTTCTGCCACATGAGGCTGGCCATTCATCAGGAGGAGCCCAGGACCTACTGCACCAGCGTAGGGTCTGACAGTGGGTTCAGTGATTTCACCCCGATACCTAATGGCAGTCAGACTGCTGTTTTCTAGCCAGTAGAGTTCTGTATCTCCATGTATGCAGACCACTGATCACTGACCCACCACCAAACCACTCATGCTGAACCATGTTGCAGCAGCAGAGCGTTTTCCTTGTTTACTTCAGACCTTTTGACGTCTGTCACAGGTGCTCAGGGTGAACTCGCTCTCATCTGTGATAAACACAGGGTACCAGTGGAGGTCTTGCCAATTCTGGTGTTCTCTTTAAACACCAATGGAGCTCTGAGGTGCTGAGCGATGGGCAGAGGGCCCACGACAGGATGTGGTGCCTTCAAGCCAACTTCATGAAGTGTGTTTCTGATTTTTTGGACAGAGATGTTCACACCAGAAGTCTGCTGGAGGTCATTCTGTACGGCATTTCATTTCCATTTCATTTTTTATTTATTTGGTAAGAGGGACAATGTACATTAATAAACATTACAACAAATGTAAATATACCCGAGTTAGCCGAAAAGGATATTTTTCATCAGTAGTCCCCATGCCAGATGTTAATAGGCATCCTAAAAATAACAGTCATAAAAATACACAATAACAATACTAATACAGTGAGAAATTCATGAAAAACAGTACATTGCTCAGGATGTTCTATGAGTCTATGGTGACCAGTGCATCATGTACGCTGTAGTCTGCTGGGGCAGCAGTCTGCGCGTGAGGGACACTAATAGACTCGAGGAGATCATCAGGAAGGCTGGACTCTGACTGTGGTGTTGGACAGGAAAATCCATCCATCCATCCATCTTCTCCCGCTTAATCCGGCTGGGTCGCGGGGGCAGCGTGCTGCCCAATACTCATAGCACCTGACCCCCCCTATGAACCCCTCTGCAGGTGGTGAGCCCACAGGAGGGCCACAGTGGGGCGCCAGTCGCAAAAACTGTCGTCGTGTCCTTAGGCAAGGCACATCACCCACATTGCCTAGTATGAAAGTGGTGTGTGCGTGATTGTTGGTGGTGGTCGGAGGGTCCGATGGCGCAGATTGGCAGCCTCGCTTCCGTCAGTCTGCCCCAGGGCAGCTGTAGCTACAATAGTAGTTTACCACCACCGGGTATGGAGTGAATGAATAATGCTCTGTAAAGCGTCTTTGAGTGTCCAGAAAAGCGCTATATAAAACTGATGCATTATTATTATTATTATTATTACCACCTCCACAAGGTGCTGGCCAATCAGAGGAGCTCTTTCAGCCATAGACTGCGGCTGCCGCTGCTCCACTGAGAGACACAGGAAATCTTTCCTGCCTGTCGCCATCAAACTGTTGAACTCTGCACTTTAAATCACAAACTACTCAATCCTTTTTTATCCTATTCCCGGCTCACTCATGTATATAGTCGTAAATTGTCACTGATGTAAATAATTTCCCAGAGAGAGCTATTTTATCTTTTATCTTATTGTATTTATCTTATCTTATTTTTGTAACTTGTTTCTATCTACATGCTATTGGTCGGTTGCATCTGTAACAAAGAAAATTTCCCCTCGGGGATGAATAAAAGCAATTCTGATTCTGATTTGTAGAAGCAGTAACAGTGAGTAAAAACAACAGTATCATCAGCAAACATTATGGTGTCACACTGATCACAGATGGAGGGCAGTTCATTAACATATAAACTGAACAAAACTGGCCCAAGTATGGATCCCTGCGGAAGGCCTGTATGTAGCTGTAAAAATGTTGATTTAGTATTATTAATCCTTACAAACTGTGAGCGACTGGACAGGTAGGACTTAATCAGTTGTATAAAATCATTGGAGAAGTTGAAATTAATTAACTTATTCAGTAGGACTGTGTGATTTACGGTGTTGGAAGCTTTCCGTAAATCAAGAAAGACCCCCCTACCACCCTCCCCTTATCCATCATTGCTTTTACTTTTTCAATGAATAGACATGTTGCAGTCTCAGTTGAATGGTTCTTTCTAAATCTGAACTGCATTGGATGTAGTGAAACAGAATTATTGTTGAGGTGATCAATACTTTGCTGAGTGATTACTTTTTCGAAAACCTTGGATACACATGGTAAGATGCTGATGGGTCTATAGTTGGAGGTAAGGAGATGGTCGCCACCTTTAAAAAGTGGAGACACCACTGCAGGTTTCCATAAATCTGGGAATGTCCCCTGTCTCATTGAGATGTTAATAATATGTGTTAATGGTGTGGCTATTGACACACTGATTGCCTTCAACATGAATGTATCCCTGCCATAAATGTCCTTAGCTCTTGTCAATCTGAGAGATGAAATTATTTTCATAATTTGATTTACAGACACTGCATTTAGCCTCAGTACAGGCTCAGTAATATTAACAGAATTGATAGTGTTCTCATTACTTTGTTCAACAGAGAAACTCTGAGCGATGGTGGCAACTGAATCAACAAAGTAATGGTTTAATGTTTGTGCTACTTCAGCTGGATCCTGTAACAATGTACCATTTATCTTTAACTCAGTTGGCTTAGTAATCTTATTTTATTGCATAGTCAATTTCTTGATTTGAGTCCAAATTAGTTTTGAAATAATTTGCCTTTGCTTTTCTCAATGCATTGGTCACTCGATTTCTCAACATTGCAAATTTAAGCCTGTCATGAGACAATTTCGATTTTGTGGCTATTTTTAAAGCTCTGTCTCTCATTCTTGAGATTTTTTACCTCTTCATTTACCCATGGAAGGGTTTGTTTTTTGTTTTTATGTTTAACTGTAACTGAAAATTCATTAATTGTGGAGCATAATTTTCCTATGAAATTTTGGCTTATTATTTCTACGTTGTTATCAGACAGTAAGTCACTCCATTTTATGACTCTCATCGCTGCTTTGAACTCCTCTTGCTTATTTTTAGGGATACCAAAATGTTCAGTTTTACCAGAATATGTAGTGAACCTTTTACCAATTAGTTTTCTTGAGATGAGCTCCATGTTATGGTCTGACAGTCCAGTTATCATATGATCTGATTTTGTGATCCTTTTGGGCCTGTTGCTAAAAATCAGGTCAATTTGTGTACTGGAGATATTTGTGATTCGAGTTGAGCCTTTAACAACTTGAACTAAATTGAAGTCACTTGCTTGAGTTTTTTCCTTGCAGTCTTTTTTTCCCAGTTTATGTTAAAGTCGCCCATTACAATTACCTCTTTTTTGAAGTCACACTGGCTTAACACATTTTTTAATTTATCATAAAAGCATTTGATGATGGTGGCCGATAAATGACTAAAACTGTGAAGGTCATCTGTGGTGCTAAGATAATTTTTAGTCCTATGCCTTCAAAATCACTTGGTAAGTCCCATTTAATTTCACTGCAACAAATTGTGTCTTTAAGATAGACAAGGACCCCGCCCCCTTTTGCATCAGTACGGTCCTTTCTATGAATGACGTAACCCGGAACTAGTACAGCAGCAGGTGGTGAGTTTTTGTGGAGCCAAGATTCCGAAAGACAAAGAAACTCTAGGTTTGAGTCCACCAGTAAATGTTTAATCTGATCAATTTTTGGTGTCAGACTACGTATATTTAGGTGTCCACCTAATATACCCGGTGGCTTTGCTTTGCGGTCCCAAATCGTTGGAAGACCTTCAATTCCGGTTCATCTGGATCGCTTTGTTTACAATTCGAGGTTTGTTGTTGCTGCACACGTGTTTGTTACTAGTAGTGTTTAGAGACACTTTTTTGCTCTTCTGAGGATTACTTTGACTCACCAGCATGTTGGATGGAACCGTGGATATTATCCTCACCATAGCCGGCCTGAGTGGCGAAGACACATTTGTTTTTACCGCTTCCCACCTGGGGCAGGCAGTGCTGTGCGTCTACGGGAATCTCCAACGGGCTTTGTTCCAGTGTCGCTCGATCAAGATGAGTATGATGGTAAAATCTATTGTGATGTCCAGCGTTGAGATCTGCCGTGCTGAGTGACAGACCAGCAGGACAGGGCTGCAGTGATGATTCCTGCTGAGGATGGCTAAACGGACAACCCTCGTCTGGACAGCGATCCCACCCATCTGGACACCGGTAAATACATCAGTTGCACCCGGGAACATCTGGACAGGGTAAGTTTGTTGTGGAAATTTTACTTGTGGGTAACTTTTGGGCAAATGGCAGGACTGAACAGAAGTAGTAGTAATGCTGGAAATGTCACATTCTACAGTATGTGTTGTAGGGGTGGGTATTACCAACAACCTTGCGATACGATACGATTCGCGATACAGGGGTCTCGATACGATACGATTCGCGATACAGGGGTATCCCGATACATGGTCTTCAAGGCGATACGTATCCCGATATTTTACATTACGTAACCTATAATTTAAAAAAATGTATTTTTATTTTGGTGTAGCGCATCAGTTACAATGTAACAGAAGAAGGCTGTAAGGCAGAAACTGCCCTTGATTAACCTGTTAACACCCGCACTCGGCACAAGTGTTCAAATATGTACCAGATGTTCCAAACTGTAATAAGATGTAATGTATAATAAATAAACCATCTTCTGAAATTTAGGCATGTTTTCTTAAGATCAATAACTAAAACAAGCCAAAAAATTTCGCTCCATATGTCTCGTGTGCCTCCATCAGTGAGTGTGCGTAAAAGGAGGAGAGAGAGAGTCTCCATACACAGAGCGCATGGAGCTAGCCTATCACTACAGCACCTCTGCCCCACAAGGGGCCCACCGCTGAAATCGTTTTTGAGGTTTTGCCGTGGAACTGTCCCTCGGTCATGCGTAATACGCCGCTAACTGGACGCACTCGTTTTGTTCCCCAAGCTGTAGCGCGGCGCCCCGTAGCCGGACTGAAGCCCGGATACACTTGTTTTGTAGCTAAGATTGTGGAGAAAACAAACATACCCCACACTGCTAACAGGAGCTAGGCGCTTAGCTATGCTAAGGACCAAGAGCGAGAGTAGTAGAGAGATGCGTCGCTCATCCATTCAGACAAACTTGGACTTTCTGGATTATTTCTCCACATGGAATTATTTTATGAAAAAAGCAACTGGATATTCTTTTTCTGTGGACTGTTATGGACTAATTGAGCACAGCTATTCCTGGATTGGACCCGTTTCGGACCGACAACCGGCTCAAAGGTAAGAAATGCGATGAATATTTTCGGGAATTATAAGTTACGGCTCTTTGGGCTCGCTGTGTGGCATAAAATGAATGATATGGTTGTTTTACTGAGGAATTAAGCTTTCAAACGATGTCTAGCATGTCAATATTGGAAAAATAAGTACGGTGAATATCTGGCTTGACTTTTTAATGTTGTGTAATCGCCCGCCGGCGGGCGGGTGGGTGTTAAGTGGGTTTAATGTAAACATGGCTTAACAAGGCTGTATGCTGACATGCAGCTACCTTTGATGAAAGTAAACTTAAGATATGGCCTTAACAAGGCTGTAGTGCAGAAGGAATGCTGCCTTTGACAATACGAAATGCGCATTGCAAGCAAGGATCACTTATCAGACGCAGTTTGCTGAAGCTTGATAAATAATGTTTGTTGCATGTAAAATATCGATACTGACGCCTCCGTATCAATATGTGTATCGCCAAGAGGCCCACGACGATGTATCCCCGTATCGATTTTTTGAACACACCCCTAATGTGTTGATTCAGTTCAGGGCTCTACAGTGCGCCCATTTCACTCCATTTGCGAGCAAATATTTCGTCGTGCGAGCGAGGAAAACAAAACAGTCGCACCAGTGCGAGTGCTTCTGCAGCCACAATAAGGAGCTGCGCACAGACGTAACGCGACGAGTTAAACGTTCTAAATGTATCAAACATTAGGGACAAACTCACAACAGGACTTCAGAATCGTGCCCAAGCACGGATCGCCCCTAAAGCGCGGCACGCAGGCCCAGCGCGAGTGCGACCGAACCAAACCGTGCCCGGGCACGACACCTCCGACCGCGCATGACTCCAGCATAAGAGCTCCGCGTGTGGCCGATATCACTTATATGAACAAACTTCGCTTCAAAACACACCCACGCCCATATTAACCGAGGAGCGCGCACCGCAGCAGGACCCACAACTGTCCCTCCACTCAATAGATACCCCCGTGCCGCTGGATCGCTGGACTCGAGCGCATTTGGACTCGGTCTCGTCACGGACTCAAGGTCTGAATACTGAGTGCTTCATATTTCATTACGGCCGCTGCTGTCGACACTAAACTTGTACTGGTGTGCGGGACCTGTGCGCTGGAGTCCGGGGACACTGCATGGCACCACCAGCACGCGGCTTGTCCACAACGCGCACCCTCGTGTACCAGCATGCGTCACAGGGCAGGTTAAACCACGTAGAGCACTGAGGCTCTACGTGGGGAAGCGTTGATTAGAAGAGCAGGATGAAACGCGAAGCAAAAACTAATTTTCTGTCAGTGTCCACACAGAGCAGAGCTACAGCACAGAGCAGGTGACGTGGGCTGAATTTTGCTTAAGAAAATGCCAAATTAATCTGTTTGTCACAATGTGCGTTTGGTTTAGTAAATGTGCAGAGGCTAAATACCACTGTAAAACCAGTGAGAGAATCTAACTCCAGGAATTTGAAAATACAGGTTTAAAAATTCTACCCACTTTTTTCACTTTGAAGCAGTTTTCTGTAAAGTGCCAGTGGAAGTTCTCTCAAAGAAGAGGTTCTTAAACTGTGGGTGAGGGTCCAAAAAAGGGGCGCAATGTTTAAGTGCAGTACAGTTTGCTTGGCGTATTTTAAGTCTAAATAAATATTAATCAGATAAAATGGAGATAGACTGATTAAAAACACTTCGATCATACAGGAAAAGTACAGTCATAATTCTTTTGTTTTGTTTTTTTTGTATAAAATTCATTCATATAAGTTGGTGTTGGTGTGCGCAAGTTCTGCACTGAAATAAACGTTCAAAACGAAAACTTACTTGTGCCCCCATTTTTTTTTCTGTGCTCCTAAAATTTTTAACTTAGGGGCACGTGTGCTCTTGAAAAAAAAGTTCGCGTAGAGCCCTGATTCACTTGGACCCGGGCATCTATGAATATCACCCGACAGGAGCAAACTGATGGATATTATTATAGCATTGCTGATTTGTTGTTTGCATGCTGTGACAGCTTGTTTCCCCTTTCGATTGTAGCGGCGTGGAAGTATGGGAGCAATAGCATACAGGCCATATCCCAGGGGGCTGTAGATCTTGGTTGTTTGTGCAAACCAGAGGATGTGCGGATTTAATCAAACTGTCACATTTTGAGAACAAGTTATTCTAATAATTCTAATCCACATTTTATGGCTAAAATATTGCTGTTCCTCCAATACATCTAAAATAGGCTAAATTACATTAAAGTTTCAAAAACAGTGATGAGATATGCATTAAGTATTTTTAAATTGATAAGGGATTACATGTATACAGGGAATGCATTTAAGTCATTTTATAAAGACTCTCCTTTGAGAAAAAAATGTTTCATTAAACAATCAATTCTTTATTTGTATTTTCATTCTGGAAATACTTTGTCATAATATGAATAGTCAAACATTAAACCCATCACACACATAATGCATTAAAAGGTTAATATTAAATAAATAAAACATGTCAGTGTACTCCCAAGGTGTAACTTTTTTTTTTTTTTACAGAAGCAGGTGCCAATCCAAAATGAACAAATTATCTTTGCCAAATATGATCAGATTGAATACTGCTTAACTGCAGTACAATATTGCATTCTTATAGTACATGTAATTATAGTTACTATTAAAAGACACATCAGATAATTGGGACATCTCACCCTGAATCCAAATGTCACAGTGAAAAACGTTCAGATAAACTTATTCTGAACCTAAACTGCATGGAGACATCACTATTAGGACACATTCAGGACAGCAGCAGACAGCGGGTGCAGGAAGCCAGATGCAACCAGAGGCCCCACAGGTCTTCTGCAGGTTGTGACTCAGAGGTTGTGACTCAGAGGTTGTGACTCTGCAGAAGTCCTCAGTGACTCTGGACATGGACAGTGGAGACATCTTGTATCTTCTGAAGGAGGAAGAGCAGAATGAACCTTACGTCTGATTGGTTCTGTTGGTTCAAAGTCCTGTCCTGCAGAGTGAAAACCTTTAATGACACATTAAGAAAACTACCAACTATTACAGGAAAATGAGGTCCACAGAGCAAAGTACATTCACATCCAAAGTGTGTTGTGTCCTCATCCAGGAAGTTGCAGATGAGAAAAGAAAATTCATATAAAACATTTCAAACAGTTTTCTCATCGTTATATTAAATGTGACTGGCCTAACAGACACAGGTGTCAATACAATGTATTCCCAGAATGAAATGCATGTGTGGGAGGCTTATATTACGTGATTTACAAGTAAATATTATTATACTGCATGAAATAATGCGTGTTTTTACCTTACCTCCGAGCTGCGCCTGTCCATGAAAACGTGGCGTTTCTTCCTCTTTAATCACTCCATGGTCTTTTCCCCTAACAGTAAAAAAAATTAGTGTTTGATGGAAATCTGTCCAAATATGAAAGTCTGAGCGGACTTGCTTAGCTGTAAATTACTAGCCAAACTTTTAGCTCAAAGCTCCAAAGTTCACGCAGTTAAAAACAAACTTTTTTGACAGTTTTGTGGGAGTTATGGCCGTATTTTAAGTTTACCGTTGTGTTAGTGATGATTTCCAATAGTTAAAAGTGTGTACTCACATGAATCCATGTATCATTTGTTCATTCGTTTTTCAATATAAAACCAAAAATAAGAAAACGAAAAAATAACATTTTTTTTTTCATTATTTGTCTCTAAAACCAAAATTTAAAAAAAACTGATAACTATTCGTTTTTTTTCCAGTTTTCGAGTTTGTGTTTAAATGAAAAATGGAAAAAAAACGGATAACAGCCATTTCCCGTTTTATCCGATTTTTATCCTTGAGCAAGTTGCGTAAACCGGAAATGAACCTTTACTAGGAGCACAGACACACGTATACGACAAGTGCGCAAAACAAACCTAATGACTGCTGGACTTGAGGATCATTTTCATATGATTAAACAGCTTTTTGAGGATGGAAAAACGCTGAGATTTCTAACACGCTGCAACAGTTCAGTATTAAGAGATCCTCGGAAATGTCGGTGAGAAGATTCTGTATTCAACACCAACTCCAGTGTAAAAGAGGTGTATCAGGCGCCAGAACTGGAAACTGCACCTGTCATCAGTACATAAGGTAAGTACCTGAATTCTTTAAAATATTTTTTAAAAAGCCACTGTAACTGATAATCGATGTGTAACAGACGTCTTTTTTCCGGTTTTGGTTTACTTACGGATGGGTGCGCTGTGTGAACCCTCCTCCCATAAGCGCACACCGCATCTCCTCCCGTGCGCGCGACAAGCGAAAGTGTGACAAAACAGGAAAGCGGCCGTTATCAGTTTTTCCTTTTTCATTTAAACACAAAATCGACAACTGAAAAAACGAATCATTATCTTTTTTGTTTGTTTTTTGGGGGAGGTTTGGAGACAAATAATGAAATAAAGTTGTTTTTCGCTTTTATTTATTTTTATTTTATATTGAAAAGCGAATAAAGCGATTGATACATGATTGGCTCTTGTGGTTGCTATGATACTCACGGCCGGATTTCCAAATATGGAGCCTGACTCCAAATTGGCTCCTGTAACTGTGAGCATCGGAGCCTCATTTGAGCGGCGCTGGACATTGTGGGTGGCCTTGCGTATCGACAGGTCAATTTAGCCATCGAATGATGCTCCCGTGGTGTAGAATCACCGTTATTCGCTCATTTATATGAATTTGGGTGGAGGAAGCAAATCTTGACTATATCTTCTCCCAAATAATGCATCCACTAGAGGGCGCATATCTCATCTTTGTGATACCGGGACACTGAAAATGGGACAATTCCTGCAATTCAGTTTTATTTATGCAGCGTCAATAAGAAGGGACTTGTCTCTTAGTCGTGATGGACGAGGACAGAAAAGGACAACAGAAGAAACATCATAACAAACATTTATTTCAAAAATATATGCACACGGAGGGAAATTTATCCCGTCTGTGCCAAGGGAGCTCAAATCGACGGGACACCGGCTCACTCACTTTTGACTGTTCTTAGCTTTAGATCTGAGCTAAACACAGAACTGGACGCACTTCTGATCTAGTTTAGTATGGAGGCTGTGACAAGCGCAATGCTGCCCCCTACTGTTACTCCATGAACATCACTTGTTTTTGAGGTTTGTGGAGAGAAAAGAAGTAATTTTACCACAGTTTAGTCAAGTATCACAGTGATGGGAAGTACTCAGTTTGGTTACTTAAGTAAAAGTGCAGATTCTGGACCATAAAAAAAAAAGTTCAAGTAAAAGTTTATCACATGAAAAACTACTAAAGTAACAGTAAAGTACTTCAACAGTATTTTGCAGAGATTTTCTAGATGTTTTTATGTGTATATTTTTGTTCAAACTCAAACTATAAACATGAAAAAAAAAAACTCAAGCTTTTCAACAGGCCTCAAACTATTATATAAAAAATACTTTAACCTTTCAGTCCAGTTAAAAATGTAGTGCAGTAGAAAGTACAGACACCTGCTCTCAGATGTCGTGACGTAAAAATAAAAAAGAATCTACTTTAAAATGGAGGCAAAGCAGCGGCACAGCGTGAGGAGACTTTTTAGTGAATCTTTCCTCAGTGAATCTAAACCTGAAAATCTGTTTTTGCCTGTTATTTTTTCTGCATTAACCATAATGGAATTACCTACACGTCCCGATTAAAAAATAAGTAATTTGTGTGTCTTGTAGGCCTAATTAGGTTTGATAATCTCAAAAGAAACAGGCAGAAATGTTCATGAGCAACTAAAGCTCTCATAATCATGTAGCACCTGCATCCACCCTCATACAGGCAGTTGCTGTAATCCCTTGTTCGTCCACACGAGGGCAGACTGTTTCTTTATGTGCACAGCTCACCCTTTTTAGTTCAGTGCACGTCGCTGTGATAGTTTTTATAGCCGTAAGCTTGCATGCATTCGCTGATGTTCTTTCAGTAAATAATAAACCACTTCACACGCTGTTTAGTCCCAGTTTAGTCCTGTTTTAGTAATGGTTTTAGTTCTGCTTTAGTCCTGTTTTAGTCCTAGTTTAGTTGTGGTTTTACTCCTGGTTTAGTCCTGGCTTTAGTCCTAGTTTATCCCTGTTTAGTAATTGTTTTAGTCCTGGTTTAGTCCTGCCACCTGCTTGAGATGTTATTTCTTTGCCTGGGTTTTTCCACAATATAATTCAGCTTTTCTATAACCATAAATACAAGCAGATGACAGGTTACAGGTAAGATCTGTGGAGAATATCTTATAATGGATAGGCAGTCAAAATATATCCATCCATCTTCTCCCACTTAATCCGGCTGGGTCGTGGGGGCAGCTTGCTGCCCAATCCTCATAGCACCTGACCCCCCCTATGAACCCCTCTGCAGGTGGTGAGCCCACAGGAGGGTGGACGTCATGGTCCTTGATGTTAGTTCATAGGTGCTGCATGTTTTGGGTTGATGGGGGAAACCGGAGTGCCCGGAGGAAACCCATCCAGACACGGGGAGGAATATGCAAACTCCACACAGAAAGGCCCGGGCGACCCAGGGATCGAACCCACAACCTTCTTGCTGTGAGGCCTGAGTGTTGCCACTCAGCTGCCATTTGTAATTTGTTTTTTTAAATACCCCTGATTCTAGCCTCGTAGTTGTAAACTCACCTGGAATGACGAGGATGAGAGTGTCGTGTCTGGACTGTTGTAACGTGCAGCGTCCATATTTCAGCACCTCCGTTATGGCCCCATTACAGTAAAAAAAACTCAGTGCTTGGTCTGTCAGTGGCGTCTGTCTCCAAGCTCCCCATGTCTGGATAAACATACAGTCAGTACAATGCAAACATATAATGAAAATATTTAAAGAGTCCTCGCTATTTTCTGATCTATTATGATGTTGATTACTCATCGCAAACAAGCCTGGAGTTGTGTTTTTCATTCACACATGTTGAACACACAAACCCTGCAGATTTAGACTAAGTTCTTCTCTCAAACAGAAAACACTCTCTTCCACCTTGTGATGTCATGTGGTAATACAGGAAGTGCTCCGCTGTGCTTTTAAACTCAACTTCATTAGAATAATTTGAATAATTTCGTTCCTGGAATTATTGAAAAAAGGCTAAAAGTAAAGTTTATTTATAGCACTTTTCAAAGACATATGTCACAAAGATGCTTTACAGATCATTATTTTACAAATCATTATTCACTCCATACCCTGTGGTGGTAAACTATTACTGTAGCCACAGCTGCCCTGGGACAGACTGACGGAAGCGCGGCTGCCAATCTGCACCACCAGCCCCTCTGACCACCACCATCACTTATGCACACACCACTGTCATACTAGGCAATGTGAGTGAAGTGTCTTGCCTAAGGACACAACGATAACAGTTTTTAACCACTAGCGCCCCACTGTGCCACCTTGAATTACCAGTGGTCTCACATCCAAGTACTAACCAGGCCCGGCCTTGCTTAGCTTCTGAGATCTGATGGGTTCAGGCTTTGACAACCTGGTATGGCCATATTAAAGGAGCTGTTAACTTAAAAACTACCACTACATAACATCACAAGGTGGAGCGGACCATTTTGAGCTTTGGGGATGTAGACAGGGTAATAATCAAGGGTTACTGAAACATAAATAAAACACAACTCCAGGTGTGTTTTTGAGGAAATAACAACATTATAACATGGCCTAAAGCTCACAAGAGTTAATTTTGTGCAATATTGATATGTTGAATATTGATATTGATTAAAAGTGCTTACCTTAAAACTACAACTTAAGAGGTAGAGAAACGTAAAAAGTTCACATAGAAATGTACTGGGGATTCTTCTTTTCTTTTTTTCTTTCGTTGGTCTGACAACACAGAGAGCAAAGGTTCAACATTTATCAATGACAAGGTTCAGCTCGAACTAACAAAGATAACTCATGAGACTAGGAGCTAAAAGAAAAGGACAGTTACATAAGTAAAAATACATAGAACAATACATAGAATTCTGTTACAATTTTGTTACATGTCATTGCATTATAAATCAAACAAAACATACTTATAATCTATAAGGTGTTTTATGATTAATAAACTCTATAAATGTCTCTAGTAATCATGTTTATATTAGTAGTTTCAAAAAACAAAAGCATCTCTGGCCTTTTTACGATTATAATAATTAGATAAGAGTAAAAACTTAGGGATAAGAAATGTTATGCCGAAATAGCTAGATGGCAATGTTATAATGCTGCTTACCTTTTTATAAATAGTATATTTGAGGTTAAAAGATAATTTCATTCAAATCCTGTCCATGGTACTTCCGGTGTTCACCCGGAAGTTCGTATCTGGTTGGTCAGGACTGTAACTTGTGCGCCCTCTGGCGGATTGTTTTATTATAGTTCTTCTGCAGCCAGACCCTCTTGGAAATAACAACGGCAGGTTTTGAACAAAAACAGCATCTCAGTAACATAGCAACCGTAAAATTTGAACTTCATTAACTTTATTAAACTATAGCATTCGTAGTAATAATATTTTATTTATATATTGATTGATTTGTAGGAAAAGTATCGTTATTAATATATTATAAACATAGCCAAATTGTTAACCAAATAAATTAAACACAAATGACAATAACAACAGTAGATTTGAACAATAACAAAAACAGCATCTCAGGGAGACCAACATAGCAACCGTAAAATTTGACCTTCAATAACGTTATTAAACTATAACATTAATGTCAAAATGCAGTAATGGGTGAAGAAAGTGGTGCTGTGGTTGTTGACAGTGGATCTGGACTGTGTAAATGGTTTTGCCGGAGAACTGACTCCTCACACCGTGATTACCCGTGCATAATCTGCGTGGTACGTGTTGTTAGCATTAGCATTAGCGTTAGCATTAGCATTAGCATTAGCAGCGTGCCTCGGTTGCTGGGCGACGGGCTCCGTGAGCTAGACATAGAACTATAAGAAAATCATGGGGCTAGACTTGTCCCATTTCGGCAATGGCCTTGCGGCCCTTGGTGAGACACGGCTAATGTAAAAGAAAAATAAAGGTCTATGCTAAATGTGAAGTGTTTGGGGAATATAAATAAAAAATAAAAGTCTACGGTAGATGTGACGTGTTTCAGGTGGAGATCACGTCTTTCCGGTCTAGAGTAGAGCTCCACTTTCCCCATGGTCTGCAGCCGGACCATAGACCGTATATATAAGCATTGACTTGTAATGATATTTAATATTATTCAACTTGCCTGTTCATGACTATTGTGATCAAATCAAATTTATAGGAGATGATCTTATAAGGCTGAAAAGGTCTTCTCATTCTCTCCTGCAGTCATTCTTTGTTGTTGTTGTTTCTACCTTTTTGAAATGTTTTACTATATGTGCAAATAAAATCTAAATCTGTAATCAACCTCTTCTGCTCTCCTGTTTTGTTTTATTTTTAATCATCCCTCTATGATAACTGCTATGTAATGAAATGGACTATTGAAACATAAAAGAAAAACACTGTTTTTTAATAGATGTTTAATTGATATACAATTAAGTTTCAATTAAGACTTTAACAATGGTCACATCATTCCATGAAATCTGTGCTTTTTCAGTCCTTATAATCACAAATGTGTGTTTTTGAGCTTGTCCCTAAATAGGATCATTGTTTTTAAAAGATTACATTTTGGCAAAACAGAAACCACTTTTCTTATAGTTCACAATTTAAAATAAAATAAATTATTTCCATTAAATATTCAACACTTTAAACTTGTTAAATCCTTCATCGTTTAAGATCACTGAAATATTTTACATATATTTAACACAAAATAAAATATCTAAAACAATTCATAATTTCACTTTACATAGAAGCATCAGTGTCAAACCACTCCTCGGTAACGTTGGCCATTCGCTAAACGATTTCCACAGAAGCAGTAAAGGAATTTCAATCTCTACTCTTTTCCGGTCATTTTGACATAAGGCGCTGTGCTCTCGAAGCTTTTGACATAAGATCAATGCTATTTTTGAGTCCACTGTGAAGTTTTGACTGCAAAAATCCCACAAAGTCTTTAACCTCTTTGTTTACATTGTCCATTTCAAACGAGATGTAAAGATTGTGTATAACTTCTTTAGTCGAGTCCTTGTATTCTGCTATCACGCCACTTGCCTTCCCGATTTGCTCTTTTGACAATTGTTTAAGCTCCACAAATACATTTTCAATTTTAGGTGCAATTTTCTTGTTTTCGTTATTAAGATAATTAATAAAATCCTGACCCTTTTCAACAATTAAACTGAATAACTCATTAATCTGTCTGAACTGATCCTCGAGTGCAAAACTTAGTTGATTCAAAATCTTTTCCGCACTTACAAAACTATCTGGTATCGTGAACCCAATTTCTTTAAAGCGCTCGAGAATATCTGAAAGCTTCAAAATTAGTTGCATCGCGATCTCTGTGATTTGATCAGAAACCGTGCGGATTTTATCGGAAATGTCCAAACCTGAAATCGGCTCTTCGTAACCTGGAATTGTGATCTTTAAGTCCCTTAAAAATATGTGGAGTTTTGGCTCTATTTCTGCTATCTGTGTCCATAGGAACTTGTCAATATTTAAAAGCTTTTCTTCCAATTTATCGACAAAATCTTGCACATTGAAAGACATAAGATCATCCGACACTTTCTTGTGCATGTCTACCCCTTTTTCACTCATCTGTTCTACCGTATTCTGCAGTTCATTGAAAGAAACAGGACATTCATAATAGGCTCTCTCCACTGCATTGGACAGAGTGTTTTTAAGTTTTATACCCCCGCGGTTCAGGTCGAATCCAAAGTGTGAGACGTGGTATTTGTTGATAACTTTAAGAATAGCTTCGTTTATAGAATTCGGTCTTTCATCGCTTCCATTACGTCGGCGCCAGAGCGTCCACGTTAAGGGCGACTGCAGGGAGAGCTTTTCCGGAGTTTCGCAGAGTGGCTTTGAACGTGAGGAGATCCGTGTCTTTCTCTGGAGTTGCCTAAATTGAGAAAAAAAAATAGATAAGTTGATAATGTGCATTGTTCTGTTTTGTAATTTTTCTGATAGAGGGTTCGTCAAATGCTTTTCTCCTTGGAGATGCTATTGCTTTGTCTGGAATGTTTCACAGTGTGGTATTAAACGTTTCTATCTTCATGGAGACCAAACCAGACCAAGTTACAAGTCAGATCTGAGGAGAGGCGACCCCAGAATGCCTGTGTTTTAGGGTAATATGATATACCGAGGTATCAAAAGGAGCAGCGGTATCAGTTTCATTATCGTCATTAAAAAAATCTGCATTGCATAAGGACCTAATATAATATTCTGTAGCATTTTGGCTTCAGGCCGCTCTTTCTCCTCTTCAAACGTCGTTACGCTCGGAGATTTCCATCCACACGCAGCGAGGAAGAAGAAAAAAACCTGACTGACGCTTCTTGTGTGACGTTGAGCCCAAAAGTTTGCGACGGAGACGTTTTATCGAACGCCGAGAGTCGAGAGGGGACAAGGCGCTGGAGAGGAGAAAGTTCCCGCTCGAGGGCGAAGTCAGACTTTCACGGAGGAGACGGGAACTTCTCCGAGTGCCGAGAGCGCGGGTCTGTCAGATACAACATGCTGCAGTGGGAAATATCACACACCGTGGACTGTCGCCTTTTACTTTTTAACTTTTACTCCAGAATCTGCCTCTTCTGCGCTTTTCTCGTCTCGACGTGTCCCAGATCATTAAATGGAGGGAGATACGCGCTGGTGAAGTTTGGTTTGATCAGAACTTGTGCCTCATCTTCAAATATAATGTTTGATATTGTGTTTTTGAATGGTTTAGGTGCAAAGCTGAGAAGGTTTAACCGTATCAAAATTTGGATAACGCCCAACCCTACTGTGTTTCCAGGTGTTTTTTCTGTAATGTAATAAATATAAGGTAGAGCTGTTTAATGTCACACTGTGGGATATTCCAAGTAGATCAATGGCATCTCCTTAAGCTTAAATCTGCTTTTCATTGCACTTATCAAGACCCAAGTGTTAAGGTTTGATACTAAAATGTCAAAATTGATAAGGAGAATGATCGATACCACATAATGATTTAGATATCAATGGTTTTAGAAAATTTAAGAAAAATCTGTCAAAGAATAAAACTAAAATAGCTGGACTTACTCAGTTTAGGATACCAACCAGACTAAAAATGACTATGGCTATTACGGTATATATATGACTCTGAATTTGTCGAATAATAAGTCTAGGGCAGTGGATGGAAATTAAAATTAGAAAATAGAAATTCCCAAATGCCTCAAAAGCAGGACGATACACGACTACTCAAACATGCACGAAGCAATCAAAATATCACTTTGAGTAAGCCACAGTTGACGTTAAACCGTTATAATATGGTTAAATTTTGCGTAATATGTCCCCGTTAAAGTTAGTTCACGTCTTACCAGATAACGGATGAAGACTTTTCCAAACAGCTGGGATGGGGACCTCCTCTGCAGCTGGAGTCCGAGGAAACCTGTCGTAGGAGATGAGACGGACGCGGTGACGCCGTCTTTACGAGCAGCCATTCGGTATCCCACGTCAGCGAATAACGGACTGGTGACGTCGACCGTGAGCGTGCCGGAATATACGCTAAAAACAAGGTGAAAACAGGTTAGACGGGTTTATTTAAAGGTCCTAAGTTACACAAAATATCTTTAAGTCGTGTTATAATGTTGTTACCTCATCAAAAACATGGAGTTGTTTCGTTTCATTGAGACATGTTTGAGTAACACTTTTATTAGTCTATCTACATCTCCTGTGCAGGGTTTGTGTGTTAAACATGTGAAAATGAAACAAAACACAACTCTACAAATGTCTTTGACGAGGAAACATAACATAAATCAGAAAATAGCGTAAGTAACATAATGGAAGATGATTGTTGCACTTACTAAGGATCAGATGTTGAGGCTTGACGGTTCATTCTGTCGAAACAAAAAAGCAATTTAAAGAAGATTATACAGTTCAGAGGTCAAAAAGCACATTTGAATTCACAGAAAATCAAAATACATACCTAAAAATAGTACTAACTGTTTGCTGTGTCTATTCTTAATATTTCAGGCCATAGAAAATGAACTAAAATTAGACTCTAAAGAAATGTATTTGATTAAACCGGTAAATAATCGTCATGATTATCTCTCTTACCTTGGGGATCTGAGGAAGTTATGTTGCCATTTCACATTAACGTCACTGTGAACAAAGTCAATATTCCCCTTGAGGTTGAAAGTTTTATCGTTAAATCCAGCAGTTGCAGAAGCTAAGGGGAAAAAATGGCAAAATATTAGAAAAGTGACTATTAGCAAAGGTAACCGGATTGGCTATAAATACAGTCGGGGTGGGAGATAACGTGACTGTGATGTTATTTGAGAGAGACTTGTTTAACAACACGAATCATCTCACCTGTTATAGCTCTAACTAAATCAGCTATTTCTGGTCAGATTGTGTTAAAATAAAGCTCAGATTCAAATCTAACAAGCCTCAGATAGAGCAGTGCTTACAGTTAGCATCAGACCCCCCGGAAATGTTGACGACATCAGTTCAAAACAGAGGTCACCGCTCGGCCCTGAGGGGTCTGGGCCATGCGCTCAATGGTGGGGAACAACATCACAGCCTTTAAGACCTGAAAAACATGAGGAAGTAACAGATTAAAGCCGTGAAAAAACAGAACGAGTCCATTTTAAAAACCGTTTGCAGTGGTCCAAAGTTATTCCTCATCCTAATAATTCACCACAATGAGTTTAGAAATGTTTTTCACAACTTTCAGGAGGCCGATGCAGAGTTTTGCCATCATGGTAAAGGTAACAACAACAACAACATTTCCTGTTTGCTTTGTAATAGTAGTTTATTTTCTTCACTCATGTACTTTTAATAAACTGTCACAAACATTTCACATAAAACTAAATTAAACTAAATGAAAATTAAAATTAGATGTAGACAATGCGCTGCTACACTACTTACTTTGACCTCAAGAGCTGCTATACAAAATATCTTTACTTTTATTTATTTTATTTGTTTATTTACTTATGTATTATTATTAGTAGTAGTAGCAGTAGTAGTAGTAGTAGTAGTAGCAGTAGTAGTAGTAGTAGTAGTAGTAGTAGTAGTAGCAGCAGTAGCAGTAGCAGTAGCAGTAGCAGTAGTAGTAGTAGTAGTAGTAGCAGTAGTAGTAGTAGCAGTATCATTATTATTATTATGATTAATCTATATTTTGACTGCATATCCGTTATAAGATATTTTGATTGCTAAATGTTACCTTGAAAATTATGCATTCTTGCTCTGAGCTGGGGCGCCTCTCCACAGATCTTACCTGTAACCTGTCATCTGCTTGTCTTTATGGTTATAGAAAAGCTGAATTATATTGTGGAAAAACCCAGGCAAAGAAATAACATCTCAAGCAGGTGGCAGACTTTAAAATGTGAAATCTTTACCTTAAGTTCTGGGTCTCTCTTCATCATTTCCAGGATGATGTAGCAGCCGATGGAGTGACCGACCAGAACGAGGCGAGTTTCTCTGGGCACGTGTTTCCTGAGGAAGGCGAGTTTGTGTTCGATCTGTCCGTTTATCCCAAACACGTCCAACTCTGCAGCTAAAGACGAGTCTCCAAAACAAGGAAGAGACTGTAAATAAGAGAATCCATGAGTGATAACTGGCAGGGATGAGAAAATGCAAAAAAATAAATAAAATAAAACAAAACAAAATAATAATGGCCAAATAGTTCACAAAGAATCATGGGAAACCAACTTCTTGACAGTATCCCAGACACTTTATTCTCTGTCACGCATTTCAAGAGTTACACACATTTACACACTTTTACAAACCTTTATACCCTTTTACAAACCTTTAAAAACCTTTGCAAAACCCCAAAAAATGCAATTAGGAGGAGACTGGAGAATTATAGACCCTTTTAGAGTGGAAATGATTTTAAAAAAAGCTGCACATGCATATTGGTAACGGAAGTGTCATTGTTCCCCATTCATTCCGATTCATTCAGACTGAACATGGACAGAAAAAGACGGAGATAAAAACATTTCCAGCACCAAAATGTCTGGTTGTTTTGTGTGTGGTTGTCAGAATCGATATTCTACTGGTGGACTAAAGTTTGAAAGTTTTACTCACTGATCGCACAAGGATCTGGCAGTCGGACACCGTTTGTCAAAGTCGACTTGTTGAGGAAATATTCTCGATCTTTTGACGATAATCCTTTCGCAGAGCTCGACAAGCTGCTGAGTTCTGCCGTATTTCTGGTGCCAAAATGCACAACCGAGCCTACGTCATCACTGTTTACTAACACTAAAAGGGTCTATAAAAAACAGCAATACACGAGACTCTCCCAGTAGTTTCTGGGTGGACTGAGCGGGGTTAAACCTTCACACGAAAAGATGATCCTGACCCATGGTTTAATGGTTCAAAATGAGCTATAGGCCCTTTAATATTGTAATAATAATAATTAACTATGTGGTTTTAATATGATATGATGACACAATAGTACAGGGCAACCACACTGTTTTTTGTTATATCTACATGTTTTTTGCTGAGTAGTTCTAAAATGGAGAAAAAAATGCTAATTTTGAGGCATTATGAACATTAAAACAACACCACAAACTTAAGTCATCTATATTTAGTTTGATTAATCTGAATTTTAATAGGTTGTTTATTTTATATTTTACGATTTTAATAAAAGTGACTGTTAGCTCTGAGCCTCAGCGAGCTAAGCGATCATGCTGGTGTGTAAAGAGACAATTTCAACCCTAATAACTGTTTGTATTTTTAGTATTTTTAGTTGTACCTCCCACCAGCTGTTATTAATGAACCAGCCTTTGAACTTAGTCCTGTATCACTTTCACAAATTGAGAAGATAGTCAGCGGCCTAAAAAATTCTAAAGCTAAAGATGCTTTTGGATTGACCACAATGTTTATAAAAAATCATAAACAATCACTTCTCTTGCCCATTACTTGTATTATAAATGAATCGATAAATACAAATACATTTCCGGATTTTTGGAAGATATCTGCAATTTCACCAATATTCAAATCTGGAGACCCAACAGAAACCAGTAACTACAGACCCATAACCATCTTGCCAGCAGTATCTAAAATACTGGAAAAGTGTGTAGCAGGGCAACTCACAAGATATCTAAACAACAGTCCTTTCAATCTTCACCAAACACAATTTGGATTCAGAAAGCATTATTCTACAGAAACAGCTGTATGCTTCTTTCTGGAAAAATTAAAACTGAACATCGATAGAGGAGGCGTTGTGGGAGCAGTTTTCCTCGACCTCAAGAAAGCATTCGATACAGTCAATTGCCAAATCTTATTAGAAAAATTATCTTGTTTCAACCTCTCTCCAAACACTGTGCACTGGGTGGAGTCATACCTCACACAAAGAAAACAATCTGTTAGAGTAACAAATGCTTCATCTTCGATTTGCGAAAACCAGTTAGGGCTACCTCAAGGCTCAGCTTTATCACCATTATTATTTTGTCTTTATATAAATGACTTTCCTGATAGCTGTCCACCGAATGTGCAGTGTCAGTTATATGCAGATGACGCAGTTCTCTATGTACATGCAAAAAACAAAGCTCAAGCTGCTCAAGAATTAACATCTGCTATGAGTAAAGTTTCTGAATGGATGCAAAGGTCACATCTGATCCTAAATGTATCAAAAACTGTTAGCATGTTTTTTTCTAAAAGTATCATTAGTGAAGATAATCCTCCAATATTGATTAACGGAACAATAATTCGAACAGTTAACGAATTTAAGTATCTTGGAGTCACCATTGACTCCAAACTCAACTTTAAACAACATATTAACAAAGTTGTTAACAAAATGAAATTCAATTTGTCTAATTTTAAGCACATAAGAGACAGCCTAACAACAGAAACAGCTAATCTATACTTTAATTCAATGATTGTCCCACACTTGACACACTGTATGACGAGCTGGGCGTCAGCATGCAAGACGACTTTGAAACCTATTGAAACCATATACAAACAAGCATTAAAAATTCTTGATAGAAAACCAAAGACTCACCATCATTGTTTAATTCTGAAAAAATACAACATATTAAGCTGCGACAATATGATCAAACTCGCAGACTGCACCCTTGTTTACAAAATTCTACATGGACTGGCTCCCACCTCACTCCAGGAATTTGTCAAAAAAAGTCATAATAGAGCAACAAGAGCAACTTCCAGAGGTGACTGTGTAATCCCATCTAGAAAAAGCACCTTTGGACAAGCAGTATTCTCTTTTCGAGCCTCTCAAACCTGGAACACTATTCCGGCAATAATACGAGAGCTGCCCACACTTGGCTCTTTCTCTCAACAACTCAAGTCATGGCTGTTGGAAAACCAAAACTGTCCACATTAGACTCAAACTGATTTGTGCACTTTTGTAGTTTTAGCATTGTAAATTCTGCTATGAAGTATGTGTGATAGTATTTGGATAGGTGAAATGAAACCTCATGAATTGGTCTGTGAACGGAGAAGCACTTTAACTTTAATGTGGTAAATTATAATCGGTAGTGTGTGATGCCATGTGGATATGAATGAAAGTGAATTATATGAATAGGTCGAGATAATGAAGTGATTGGCACCTTATATTAGATATTGTAACTTTGTTGTTAATGCGGTTGCATCTGCTTTGTGGTGAGTGCAGCGTGTGGTTATGATTGAATGAGTGGATGAATTGACTAATATTAGTATATCTTTGTATGTGGTAAATTGTGCATATTTTTTGTAATGTTTTTATGAACTGTGGGGGTCGTGTGGCTGGTTCACACCAGCAGGGACTGAGGATGGAAATTAGCTTTGGCTATAATCCTGCGTATTTACAGATATGTGATTTTTCCATATATTCCTGTTTTGATATGCATTGTCCCTTCATAAATAAATAAATACAAAATACAAAATACCATGTCCATGTGGTCTGGAGGCTCACAGTGTCCCGCGTGGGAAACGGCCCAAACAGGGACGCTGTGGCTGAACGCTCGGTGCAGAGTTCGCATGAAGGTCGCGTAGAAGCCGACCACACCTGGATTACCTGTCCATGAAAATAATGAATCATTAGAGGCACAATATCTTAGCCATGAGTTTTCCTGCATATTATTAATACTAGTGATGTAACGGGTCCCAAATTTCTCTGTACAACACTTTCGCAATACACATCTCACTAGACCTGTCATGATAATGAATATATCGACTTATCGTTCAATATATCAAAGCTGGTAGAATATAGTTTTTGTTTTCTAGCACTTTTCAAAGACATATGTCACAAAGATGCTTTACTGATCATTATTTTACAAATCATTATTCACTCCATACCCTGTGGTGGTAAACTATTACTGTAGCCACAGCTGCCCTGGGACAGACTGACGAAAGCGCGGCTGCCAATCTGCAAATTGTTAACCAAAGACACAAACACAAATGACAATAACAACAGTAGATTTGAACAATAACAAAAACAGCATCTCAGGGAGACCAACATAGCAACCGTAAAATTTGACCTTCAATACCGTTATTAAACTATAACATTAATGTCAAAATGGAAAGTACTTCAACAGTACTTTGCAGAGATTTTCTAGCTGTTTTTATGTGTATATTTTTGTTTGCTCGATCTATAAACATGTTAAAAATAAACTCTCAAGCTTTTCAACAGGCCTCAAACTATTATATAAAAAATACTTTAACCTTTCAGTCCAGTTAAAAATGTAGTGCAGTAGAAAGTACAGACACCTGCTCTCAGATGTAGTGAAGTAAAAGTAAAAAAGAATCTACTTTAAAATGGAGGAAAAGCAGCGGCACAGAGTGAGGAGACTTTTTAGTGAATCTTTCCTCAGTGAATCTAAACCTGAAAATCTGTTTTTGCCTGTTATTTTTTCTGTATTAACCATAATGGAATTACCTACACGTACCGATAAAAAAATAAGTAATTTGTGTGTCTTGTGGGCCTAATTAGGTTTGATAATCTCAAAAGAAACAGGCAGAAATGTCCATGAGCAAGTAAAGCTCTCATAATCATGTAGCACCTGCATCCACCCTCATACAGGCAGTTGCTGTAATCCCTTGTTCGTCCACACGAGGGCAGACTGTTTCTTTATGTGCACAGCTCACCCTTTTTAATTCAGTGCACGTCGCTGTGATAGTTTTTATAGCCGTAAGCTTGCATGCATTCGCTGATGTTCTTTCAGTAAATAATAAACCACTTCACACGCTGTTTAGTCCGGGTTTTAGTCCTGGTTTTAGTGCTGGTTTAGTTGTGGTTTTACTCCTGGTTTAGTCCTGGCTTTAGTCCTAGTTTATCCCTGTTTTAGTAATTGTTTTAGTCTTGGTTTAGTTCTAGTTTTAGTCCTGAGTTTATTCCTGGTTTACTACTGGTTTAGTCCTGTTTTAGTAATGGTTTAATAATGTTTTTTTCGATTGTCGATGTTGCTTCTAATCCCTTAATTTATTTACGAGTGAATCATTCTTTTGGGCTTTGGCCTGTGCAGTGGGAAATCAACAGAGGGAAGTGTAAGGCTGCTTATAAAGTTGTTTTCTAACGTTTCCAGACACTAATGCGGTACTGGGACACCTGACCCCATACAAATACTACACGTCTAATAAAATTTATAAATAATAAAACAAAATTGCGTCTCTTATTTATTTTATTTAACATTCAATAACATTCAAACATTTCATTGCTGCAAACTCAGCCAGAGCTCCATCAGTGTCAGAAGGACCTGATCCCAGAGGACGACTTAAACGTTTTTTGGTCCATTCTTAGAACCAAAACATCTGGATAGGATATGTACTAGGCTATGTAGAAAAATGAAATACAATAATAATTTTAAAAAACATAATCTGTACCACAGGCCTGCAGATGAAACTATTATAAACATGGTCCGTGTCCTAATGTTTCTCTCTGATAAATCAAAAGAAAGTGCACTTGCCTGATGGTTTCACTAGGGGGCAGAAAAATAACAGGACGAACATGTCTGAAAGAGTCTTTGGAAGTTTCACACGGTTCCCAGGCTCTTTTTTATTCATAAACACACATGATCAGTGAACTCAACTTGTTTTTTACTTCAGGCTACTATACTTTTCTCATGTGGTGTAAAATGAGCCACACAATCAGGCTGAAGTTGTCTCGTCATATTTGGAATCATTATTAATCGTCATCTGTAGAAAAACATGTTATTCAAAGTTTATTTGTACAAAAAACATCTGCTTCTACACGGTGTGAGTCGAAGTGGAGCTCTGTGGCCGTTACATAAGTAGTTATAAGTTCATCTGCGTCTTTTTTTCTCAACACGTTTCTACAGTTTTTGATCTTTCAGAGTGAGTTAGATTTATTTTTTGCCCATTTCGCCTGAATAAAAGAAGCGGTGTAATAATTCTGCACATGTTGATAAAGGGTGTTGATCTCCTTAGGCCACATCCTCCTTCGTTAGACAAATACACATGACCAGATCTGCTTAAATCCAAGAAGAATTCAAGTTTATACAGCTTGGAGTTGGAGAATATGCATAAAAATCATGATGTGGTCAAAATACCATAATGCCACACAGAGTATTTGGATTGAGCTCATATTTACACACAAAATGACCACTGTAAATGCAGTGAGAAGAAACAAACTCATAATGAAGGAATTGTGTTGAAAAGACACACATTCTTTCATTTTAATTTGTGTTTCTTGTCCCTGGGCTGCGTCTGAGGCGTCTGCACATGACACACATCTTCAGGGTCAAAACCTGTGGAGAAGCAGAAATCAGAAATAATTTATTGTAAACTGGACCAGGACTAGACGAGGACCAAACCAGGACCAAACCAGGACAAGTGTTGAGCGCAGCCTTAGATGCACAGTGCAGGTGGAAGCATAAATGGACCGAGCTCACACACAAACAGGAAGTTCACATGCGGCTCTTCCGGCTCCTTCTGACTCTGGCTCCCATTGACTTACATTAGAATATTGTGGCTCCTCTCACTGCACCTGCTGCTGTGGCCTCGTTATTTTGGGCTTAAAATGTTCGTATTAACGCGCTCTACATGATCCTGTTTTTTCTTTTTTTCACCATTTTGTCTGTCAAAAAAAACACCTGTCCTCACGTGTTCACAAATATGAACTTAAATCTGCACAATTTGACTAAAAGTCCAGTGTCTCTCCCTCTGTCTCTGTGTGTGTGACCCTAAGCCTTTGAGCAAAATGATGTCTTTAAAATACACTTCACTACAGCCACATAAATGTCACTGATATGATTTCATTCTCCTTTAAGATGAGGAAGTGTTTGCTGTGGAATATTCTAGAAAAAGGAAGCACAGGTGGAGGCTCTTCTCCAGGACAAGGAACAGTCGGGCACATGTTTTTCTGAGTTTTCCAGTGCAATAAAAATAACACAGATGAAAACCTGCTTTTACTTGAGTCAATTTTTGTCTCACACACACAGGCGGCGAGGGTCTGTGTGTGTGAGACAAAAATGTAAACTTGGATTGTATTTTGGATGGACGAGGGTCCTAGACTGTGACCCAGGGCGTGCGGCAGTTTGCTGCTCTGGCCTGCTGGGAACTGGGAGCACAAGTGACCCGAGCCTGGTGCAGGGGCCTCTGCTCGCCGTTCTGCTTCTAAACGCTCTTGCAGTGTGTTTGGGGCATAAGGAGCCAGTCCATGTGTCAGTTTGAGAACAGAAGGAAATGTGTGCGACTGCTCCAGGCTCAAAACAGCCCCATAAAGTCACTACTCACCTCAGACTCTCCAGTCGACAGTGAGGACTCTGTTTAAGGTCCAGGAGCTCCTCCACATCTGATTCTTCCAGACTGTTATCGCCCAGCTCCAGTTCTGTGAGATGTGAGGGGTTGGACTTCAGAGCTGAGGCCAGAGAGGAACAGCTCCTCTTTGACAAACCACAGTCTGACAAACTGAATAAAGAACAAATGATGTGGTTAAAGTCCAAACAAATATAAACTGTGCTTATAGAGACATTCTGAATAATTAAAGAACTCAAATATAACATGGCAATAATAAAACATATGAAACACAACTGAATGTTTCTGCATCATTTCTGGGCTTAATGTCATTCAAATCATCAATACTTTTCACTCTTGCACTTTGCACTTTTTGGCCTGTGTTTGTGTCGTATCATTTAGAAGTGACACTTCTCTGACCTCCACCAGGCCAAATAACAAGTCAGATCTGTGGAGAGGCGAGCCCACTCACAGTAAGAATACATGTTTTTAGAGGTATTTTTAGCAATGAAACACCAATAACTGAATAAATGTGTGATAAATATGTTTAAGCCTAAACTGTGGAACATTCTAGACAACACAACAGCATCTCCATGGAGACAAGCAGGTGGCAGAACCCCACCAGAAAAGTTACAGTGAACTTTGTTTGAATATAATTATTGTCCACCTCTGAGTCCAAGTCCAGAGTAAATCCTAGAGCTTATTATGGCCGAGCTCTTTAGTGAAACACGACACAAATAAGAGACAGAACTGACCCGAGAGTCTCCAGTCGACAGTCTGGACTCTGCAGAAAACCACACAGATCAGACACTCCTGAATCACACAGTTTGTTATTGCCCAGCTCCAGGACTGTGAGATGTGAGGGGTTGGACTTCAGAGCTGAGGCCAGAGAGGAACAGCTCCTCTTTGACAAACCACAGTCTGACAATCTGAATAAAGAACAAATGATGTGGTTATACATCTTATATGACAGGTTTTCTCCATTGTTTACACATTATTTGTCATTCACTGCACCAAGTCCCCACAACTTCAACTCATTTCTCTTTAGACTCTTTAGACTTTAGTTCAAACCTTAAACCAGTGGTGGAAGGTAGTGAAGTATGAAAGTAAAAGTACAATACTTAAGTACAGATTTTAGGTATCTGTACTTTACTTAAGTACATTTTGCAGTACATTTTTTACTTTATTTCAGTACATTTGAGAGCAGGTATCTGTACTTCCAACTCCACTATATTTTAGACATGGACTGATGAGTAAAAAGTACTTTTCTTTACAGTGTGAGACCTGCTGAAATGGCAGAGACTTTATGTTTTAACACGTTTAGTTTGTGTTAACAGCCCAACACTGAGCAAAACAAATACACACAAACACAAAAGCGACTTCAAAAATTAAGAAATCAATTGAATCGCTTAAAATCAGCAAAATTCTTTTTCACAATCACCACATTTCATCCTTTAATTGTTCTAAAAACAACTGCAAAATACTTTTACTTTTTATTTTTTAAGTAAATTTTTAAACAGGTACCTTAAAGTTTCACTCCGGCACGTTTGAAGCTAAAGTCCGTTTCTAGAGGTGGTCGAATTCTGTCAGAAGCCAAAAAACGGCACAGATCAGTGTTTCCTTGGTGGAGATCTCGCCGTGCTCGCGAGCCTGTCAAGGCATTTATTTACGAGTGAATTCTACTTTTTGAAAAACACTGTGGTTAATTATTTAAATCATCACCACAATATTGCAGAGCCTGTAACAACATGGAGAGGCACTGGGAAGTGCTTTCGAGCTTTTGCAGTTTATTTATAGTTTTCTAACATTTCCAGACACTAATGAGTGAACCAGGCAGAGCGTTTTGTTTGTTAGACTCGTGGCTGTTGTAAGATGGGTTAAAGTGGTGTTAAGCTTCTTCAGTGTGAAGCAAATTGTCGTTTTACGTGGAAGTTAAGAACTTGCCCCCATCACTACACTAGTTTGTTGCCTTGACAGAGTCACTGCCACAGTGAGATCTCCACTGAGGAAACACTGATCTGTGCCGTTTTTGGCTTCTGACAGAATTCGACCTCCTCTAGAAACGGACTTTAACTTCAAACGTGCCGGAGTTCAACTTTAATGGTAGAAGGTTGAATTCATCACTTCTCGGACTCATTACAGATGCAAAGTACTAAAGTGTTTCTTTCTGCTGTTTATTTGTTGCAGCTCAGGTTTTTTTTTAACAATATTGTAGATTTAGAATAGTTTTTGTGGTTTAAATCTGCTCTTGGGTTTTTGTGTCAGAGGCATAAATGTGTCTCAATATTATCGTTTATCGTCTCTATTTTCTTCAGCGATATATCGCACTTCAAAATGTGTTATGGTAACAGGCCTCCATAGAAATATAGATGGTGCTTATAGAGACATTGTGAATAATCAAATAAAGACATGATAATATAGCATTAATAATAATACAAACATATGAAATAATGTTTAAAGTCTTTTCTGGTTTTAATGCCAAATAAATACACAGCACATTTCTTTTCATGTAATAGTTGAGTTCTTCATGAGTGCGCTTTAATTAAACTTATCTACCGCCATGGAGACAAGCAGCTAACGCCACCAGGCCAAATAACAAGTCAGATCTGTGGAGAGGCGAGCCCACTCACAGTAAGAATACATGTTTTTAAAGGTATTTTTAGCAATGAAACACCAATAACTGAATAAATGTGTGATAAATATGTTTAAGCCTAAACTGTGGAACATTCTAGACAACACAACAGCATCTCCATGGAGACGAGCAGGTGGCAGAACCCCACCAGAAAAGTTACAGTGAACTTTGTTTGAATATAATTATTGTCCACCTCTGAGTCCAAGTCCAGAGTAAATCCTAGAGCTTATTATGGCCGAGCTCTTTAGTGAAACACGACACAAATAAGAGACAGAACTGACCCGAGAATCTCCAGTCGACAGTCTGGACTCTGCAGAAAACCACACAGATCAGACACTCCTGAATCACACAGTTTGTTATCGCCCAGCTCCAGGTATCTGAGATGTGAGGGGTTGGACTTCAGAGCTGAGGCCAGAGAGGAACAGCTCCTCTCTGACAAACCACAGCTCCACAATCTGAATAAAGAACAAATGATGTGGTTATACATCTTATATGACAGGTTTTCTCCATTGTTTACACATTATTTGTCATTCACTGCACCAAGTCCCCACAACTTCAACTCATTTCTCTTTAGACTCTTTAGACTTTAGTTCAAACCTTAAACCAGTGGTGGAAGGTAGTGAAGTATGAAAGTAAAAGTACAATACTTAAGTACAGATTTTAGGTATCTGTACTTTACTTAAGTACATTTTGCAGTACATTTTTTACTTTATTTCAGTACATTTGAGAGCAGGTATCTGTACTTCCTACTCCACTACATTTTAGACATGGACTGATGAGTAAAAAGTACTTTTCTTTACAGTGTGAGACCTGCTGAAATGGCAGAGACTTTATGTTTTAACACATTTAGTTTGTGTTAACAGCCCAACACTGAGCAAAACAAATACACAAAAACACAAAAATGGGTTGAAAAATTAAGAAATCAATTGAATCGTTTAAAATCAGCAAAATTCTTTTTCACAATCACCACATTTCATCCTTTAATTGTTCTAAAAACAACTGCAAAATACTTTGACTTTTTATTTTTTAAGTACATTTTAAACAGGTACCTTAAAGTTTCACTCCGGCACGTTTGAAGCTAAAGTCCGTTTCTAGAGGTGGTTGAATTCTGTCAGAAGCCAAAAAACGGCACAGATCAGTGTTTCCTTGGTGGAGATCTCGCCGTGCTCGCGAGCCTGTCAAGGCATTTATTTACGAGTGAATTCTACTTTTTGAAAAACACTGTGGTTAATTATTTAAATCATCACCACAATATTGCAGAGCCTGTAACAACATGGAGAGGCACTGGGTAGTGCTTTCGAGCTTTTGCACTTTATTTATAGTTTTCTAACATTTCCAGACACTAATGAGTGAACCAGGCAGAGCGTTTTGTTTGTTAGACTCGTGGCTGTTGTAAGATGGGTTAAAGTGGTGTTAAGCTTCTTCAGTGTGAAGCAAATTGTCGTTTTACGTGGAAGTTAAGAACTTGTCCCCATCACTACACTAGTTTGTTGCCTTGACAGAGTCACTGCCACAGTGAGATCTCCACCGAGGAAACACTGATCTGTGCCGTTTTTTGGCTTCTGACAGAATTCGACCTCCTCTAGAAACGGACTTTAGCTTCAAACGTGCCGGAGTTCAACTTTAATGGTAGAAGGTTGAATTCATCACTTCTCGGACTCATTACAGATGCAAAGTACTAAAGTGTTTCTTTCTGCTGTTTATTTGTTGCAGCTCAGGTTTTTTTTTAACAATATTGTAGATTTAGAATAGTTTTTGTGGTTTAAATCTGCTCTTGGGTTTTTGTGTCAGAGGCATAAATGTGTCTCAATATTATCGTTTATCGTCTCTATTTTCTTCAGCGATATATCGTACTTCAAAATGTGTTATGGTAACAGGCCTCCATAGAAATATAGATGGTGCTTATAGAGACATTGTGAATAATCAAATAAAGACATGATAATATAGCATTAATAATAATACAAACATATGAAATAATGTTTAAAGTCTTTTCTGGTTTTAATGCCAAATAAATACACAACACATTTCTTTTCATGTAACAGTTGAGTTCTTCATGAGTGCGCTTTAATTAAACTTATCTATCGCCATGGAGACAAGCAGCAAACACCACCAGGCCAGATAACAAGTCAGATCTGTGGAGAGGCGAGCCCACTCACAGTAAGAATACATGTTTTTAAAGGTATTTTTAGCAATAAAACACCAATAACTGAATAAATGTGTGATAAATATGTTTAAGCCTAAACTGTGGAACATTCTAGACAACACAACAGCATCTCCATGGAGACGAGCAGGTGGCAGAACCCCACCAGAAAAGTTACAGTGAACTTTGTTTGAATATAATTATTGTCCACCTCTGAGTCCAAGTCCAGAGTAAATCCTAGAGCTTATTATGGCCGAGCTCTTTAGTGAAACACGACACAAATAAGAGAAGAACTGACCCGAGAATCTCCAGTCGACAGTCTGGACTCTGCAGAAAACCACACAGATCAGACACTCCTGAATCACACAGTTTGTTATCGCCCAGCTCCAGGACTGTGAGATGTGAGGGGTTGGACTTCAGAGCTGAGGCCAGAGAGGAACAGCTCCTCTTTGACAAACCACAGTCTGACAATCTGAATAAAGAACAAATGATGTGGTTATACATCTTATATGACAGGTTTTCTCCATTGTTTACACATTATTTGTCGGTCACTGCACCAAGTCCCCACAACTTCAACTCATTTCTCTTTAGACTCTTTAGACTTTAGTTCAAACCTTAAACCAGTGGTGGAAGGTAGTGAAGTATGAAAGTAAAAGTACAATACTTAAGTACAGATTTTAGGTATCTGTACTTTACTTAAGTACATTTTTGCAGTACATTTTTTACTTTATTCCAGTACATTTGAGAGCAGGTATCTGTACTTCCTACTCCACTACATTTTAGACATGGACTGACGAGTTAAAAGTACTTTTCTTTACAGTGTGAGACCTGCTGAAATGGCAGAGACTTTATGTTTTAACACGTTTAGTTTGTGTTAACAGCCCAACACTGAGGAAACCAAATACACACAAACACAAAAGCGGCTTGAAAAATTAAGAAATCAATTGAATCGCTTAAAATCAGCAAAATTCTTTTCATCCTTTAATTGTTCTAAAAACAACTGCAAAATACTTTTACTTTTTATTTTTTAAGTACATTTTTAAACAGGTACCTTAAAGTTTCACTCCGGCACGTTTGAAGCTAAAGTCCGTTTCTAGAGGTGGTCGAATTCTGTCAGAAGCCAAAAAACGGCACAGATCAGTGTTTCCTTGGTGGAGATCTCGCCGTGCTCGCGAGCCTGTCAAGGCATTTATTTACGAGTGAATTCTACTTTTTGAAAAACACTGTGGTTAATTATTTAAATCATCACCACAATATTGCAGAGCCTGTAACAACATGGAGAGGCACTGGGAAGTGCTTTTGAGCGTTTGCAGTTTATTTATAGTTTTATAACATTTCCAGACACTAATGAGTGAACCAGGCAGAGCGTTTTGTTTGTTAGACTCGTGGCTGTTGTAAGATGGGTTAAAGTGGTGTTAAGCTTCTTCAGTGTGAAGCAAATTGTCGTTTTACGTGGAAGTTAAGAACTTGCCCCCATCACTACACTAGTTTGTTGCCTTGACAGAGTCACTGCCACAGTGAGATCTCCACCGAGGAAACACTGATCTGTGCCGTTTTTTGGCTTCTGACAGAATTCAACCACCTCTAGAAACGGGCTTTAGCTTCAAATGTGCCGGAGTGAAACTTTAATGGTAGAATGTTGAATTCATCACTTCTCGGACTCATTACAGATGCAAAGTACTAAAGTGTTTCTTTCTGCTGTTTATTTGTTGCAGCTCAGGTTTTTTTAAACAATATTGTAGATTTAGAATAGTTTTTGTGGTTTAAATCTGCTCTTGGGTTTTTGTGTCAGAGGCATAAATGTGTCTCAATATTATCGTTTATCATCTCTATTTTCTTCAGCGATATATCGTACTTCAAAATGTGTTATGGTAACAGGCCTCCATAGAAATATAGATGGTGCTTATAGAGACATTGTGAATAATCAAATAAAGACATGATAATATAGCATTAATAATAATACAAACATATGAAATAATGTTTAAAGTCTTTTCTGGTTTTAATGCCAAATAAATACACAACACATTTCTTTTCAAGTAATAGTTGAGTTCTTCATGAGTGCACTTTAATTAAACTTATCTATCACCATGGAGACAAGCAGCTAACACCACCAGGCCAAATAACAAGTCAGATCTGTGGAGAGGCGAGCCCACTCACAGTAAGAATACATGTTTTTAAAGGTATTTTTAGCAATGAAACACCAATAACTGAATAAATGTGTGATAAATATGTTTAAGCCTAAACTGTGGAACATTCTAGACAACACAACAGCATCTGCATGGAGACAAGCAGGTGGCAGAACCCCACCAGAAAAGTTACAGTGAACTTTGTTTGAATATAATTATTGTCTACCTCTGAGTCCAAGTCCAGAGTAAATCCTAGAGCTTATTATGGCCGAGCTCTTTAGTGAAACACGACACAAATAAGAGACAGAACTGACCCGAGAGTCTCCAGTCGACAGTCTGGACTCTGCAGAAAACCACACAGATCAGACACTCCTGAATCACACAGTTCGTTATCGCCCAGCTCCAGTTCTGTGAGATGTGAGGGGTTGGACTTCAGAGCTGAGGCCAGAGAGGAACAGCTCCTCTCTGACAAACCACAGAGCTCCAATCTGAATAAAGAACAAATGATGTGGTTATACATCTTATATGACAGGTTTTCTCCATTGTTTACACATTATTTGTCATTCACTGCACCAAGTCCCAACAACTTCAACTCATTTCTCTTTAGACTCTTTAGACTTTAGTTCAAACCTTAAACCAGTGGTGGAAGGTAGTGAAGTATGAAAGTAAAAGTACAATACTTAAGTACAGATTTTAGGTATCTGTACTTTACTTAAGTACATTTTTTTCTTTATTTCAGTACATTTGAGAGCAGGTATCTGTACTTCCTACTCCACTACATTTTAGACATGGACTGACGAGTAAAAAGTACTTTTCTTTACAGTGTGAGACCTGCTGAAATGGCAGAGACTTTATGTTTTAACACGTTTAGTTTGTGTTAACAGCCCAACACTGAGGAAACCAAATACACAAAAAGCTAAAAGCAGCTTGAAAAATTAAGAAATCAATTGAATCGCTTAAAATCAGCAAAATTCTTTTTCACAATCACCACATTTCATCCTTTAATTGTTCTAAAAACAACTGCAAAATACTTTTACTTTTTATTTTTTAAGTACATTTTTAAACAGGTACCTTAAAGTTTCACTCCGGCACGTTTGAAGCTAAAGTCCGTTTCTAGAGGTGGTCGAATTCTGTCAGAAGCCAAAAAACGGCACAGATCAGTGTTTCCTTGGTGGAGATCTCGCCGTGCTCGCGAGCCTGTCAAGGCATTTATTTACGAGTGAATTCTACTTTTTGAAAAACACTGTGGTTAATTATTTAAATCATCACCACAATATTGCAGAGCCTGTAACAACATGGAGAGGCACTGGGAAGTGCTTTCGAGCTTTTGCAGTTTATTTATAGTTTTATAACATTTCCAGACACTAATGAGTGAACCAGGCAGAGCGTTTTGTTTGTTAGACTCGTGGCTGTTGTAAGATGGGTTAAAGTGGTGTTAAGCTTCTTCAGTGTGAAGCAAATTGTCGTTTTACGTGGAAGTTAAGAACTTGCCCCCATCACTACACGAGTTTGTTGCCTTGACAGACTCACTGCCACAGTGAGATCTCCACCGAGGAAACACTGATCTGTGCCGTTTTTTGGCTTCTGACAGAATTCGACCACCTCTAGAAACGGACTTTAGCTTCAAACGTGCCGGAGCTCAACTTTAATGGTAGAAGGTTGAATTCATCACTTCTCGGACTCATTACAGATGCAAAGTACTAAAGTGTTTCTTTCTGATGTTTATTTGTTGCAGCTCAGGTTTTTTTTTAACAATATTGTAGATTTAATATAGTTTTTGTGGTTTAAATCTGCTCTTGGGTTTTTGTGTCAGAGGCATAAATGTGTCTCAATATTATCGTTTATCGTCTCTATTTTCTTCAGCGATATATCGTACTTCAAAATGTGTTATGGTAACAGGCCTCCATAGAAATATAGATGGTGCTTATAGAGACATTGTGAATAATCAAATAAAGACATGATAATATAGCATTAATAATAATACAAACATATGAAATAATGTTTAAAGTCTTTTCTGGTTTTAATGCCAAATAAATACACAACACATTTCTTTTCATGTAACAGTTGAGTTCTTCATGAGTGCGCTTTAATTAAACGTATCTATCGCCATGGAGACAAGCAGCTAACGCCACCAGGCCAAATAACAAGTCAGATCTGTGGAGAGGCGAGCCCACTCACAGTAAGAATACATGTTTTTAAAGGTATTTTTAGCAATGAAACACCAATAACTGAATAAATGTGTGACAAATATGTTTAAGCCTAAACTGTGGAACATTCTAGACAACACAACAGCATCTCCATGGAGACGAGCAGGTGGCAGAACCCCACCAGAAAAGTTACAGTGAACTTTGTTTGAATATAATTATTGTCCACCTCTGAGTCCAAGTCCAGAGTAAATCCTAGAGGTTATTATGGCCGAGCTCTTTAGTGAAACACGACACAAATAAGAGACAGAACTGACCCGAGAGTCTCCAGTCGACAGTCTGGACTCTGCAGAAAACCACACAGATCAGACACTCCTGAATCACACAGTTTGTTACCACCCAGCTCCAGTTCTGTGAGATGTGAGGGGTTGGACTTCAGAGCTGAGGCCAGAGAGGAACAGCTCCTCTCTGACAAACCACAGCTCCACAATCTGAATAAAGAACAAATGATGTGGTTATACATCTTATATGACAGGTTTTCTCCATTGTTTACACATTATTTGTCATTCACTGCACCAAGTCCCCACAACTTCAACTCATTTCTCTTTAGACTCTTTAGACTTTAGTTCAAACCTTAAACCAGTGGTGGAAGGTAGTGAAGTATGAAAGTAAAAGTACAATACTTAAGAACAGATTTTAGGTATCTGTACTTTACTTAAGTACATTTTGCAGTACATTTTTTACTTTATTTCAGTACATTTGAGAGCAGGTATCTGTACTTCCTACTCCACTACATTTTAGACATGGACTGATGAGTAAAAAGTACTTGTCTTTACAGTGTGAGACCTGCTGAAATGGCAGAGACTTTATGTTTTAACACGTTTAGTTTGTGTTAACAGCCCAACACTGAGCAAACCAAATACACAAAAACACAAAAGCGGCTTGAGAAATTAAGAAATCAACTGAATCGCTTAAAATCAGCAAAATTCTTTTTCACAATCACCACATTTCATCCTTTAATTGTTCTAAAAACAACTGCAAAATACTTTGACTTTTTATTTTTTAAGTACATTTTAAACAGGTACCTTAAAGTTTCACTCCGGCACGTTTGAAGCTAAAGTCCGTTTCTAGAGGTGGTCGAATTCTGTCAGAAGCCAAAAAACGGCACAGATCAGTGTTTCCTTGGTGGAGATCTCGCCGTGCTCGCGAGCCTGTCAAGGCATTTATTTACGAGTGAATTCTACTTTTTGAAAAACACTGTGGTTAATTATTTAAATCATCACCACAATATTGCAGAGCCTGTAACAACATGGAGAGGCACTGGGAAGTGCTTTCGAGCTTTTGCAGTTTATTTATAGTTTTATAACATTTCCAGACACTAATGAGTGAACCAGGCAGAGCGTTTTGTTTGTTAGACTCGTGGCTGTTGTAAGATGGGTTAAAGTGGTGTTAAGCTTCTTCAGTGTGAAGCAAATTGTCGTTTTACGTGGAAGTTAAGAACTTGTCCCCATCACTACACTAGTTTGTTGCCTTGACAGAGTCACTGCCACAGTGAGATCTCCACCGAGGAAACACTGATCTGTGCCGTTTTTTGGCTTCTGACAGAATTCGACCTCCTCTAGAAACGGACTTTAGCTTCAAACGTGCCGGAGTTCAACTTTAATGGTAGAAGGTTGAATTCATCACTTCTCAGACTCATTACAGATGCAAAGTACTAAAGTGTTTCTTTCTGCTGTTTATTTGTTGCAGCTCATGTTTTTTTTTTAACAATATTGTAGATTTAGAATAGTTTTTGTGGTTTAAATCTGCTCTTGGGTTTTTGTGTCAGAGGCATAAATGTGTCTCAATATTATCGTTTATCGTCTCTATTTTCTTCAGCGATATATCGTACTTCAAAATGTGTTATGGTAACAGGCCTCCATAGAAATATAGATGGTGCTTATAGAGACATTGTGAATAATCAAATAAAGACATGATAATATAGCATTAATAATAATACAAACATATGAAATAATGTTTAAAGTCTTTTCTGGTTTTAATGCCAAATAAATACACAACACATTTCTTTTCATGTAATAGTTGAGTTCTTCATGAGTGCGCTTTAATTAAGCTTATCTATCGCCGTGGAGACAAGCAGCTAACACCACCAGGCCAAATAACAAGTCAGATCTGTGGAGAGGCAAGCCCACTCAGAGTAAGAATACATGTTTTTAAAGGTATTTTTAGCAATGAAACACCAATAACTGAATAAATGTGACAAATATGTTTAAGCCTAAATTGTGGAACATTCTAGACAACACAACAGCATCTCCATGGAGACGAGCAGGTGGCAGAACCCCACCAGAAAAGTTACAGTGAACTTTGTTTGAATATAATTATTGTCCACCTCTGAGTCCAAGTCCAGAGTAAATCCTAGAGCTTATTATGGCCGAGCTCTTTAGTGAAACACGACACAAATAAGAGACAGAACTGACCTGAGAGTCTCCAGTCGACAGTCTGGACTCTGCAGAAAACCACACAGATCAGACACTCCTGAATCACACAGTTTGTTATCGCCCAGCTCCAGGAGTGTGAGATGTGAGGGGTTGGACTTCAGAGCTGAGGCCAGAGAGGAACAGCTCCTCTCTGACAAACCACAGCTCCACAATCTGAATAAAGAACAAATGATGTGGTTATACATCTTATATGACAGGTTTTCTCCATTGTTTACACATTATTTGTCATTCACTGCACCAAGTCCCAACAACTTCAACTCATTTCTCTTCAGACTCTTTAGACTTTAGTTCAAACCTTAAACCAGTGGTGGAAGGTAGTGAAGTCTGAAAGTAAAAGTACAATACTTAAGTACAGATTTTAGGTATCTGTACTTTACTTAAGTACATTTTGCAGTACATTTTTTACTTTATTTCAGTACATTTGAGAGCAGGTATCTGTACTTCCAACTCCACTACATTTTAGACATGGACTGACGAGTAAAAAGTACTTTTCTTTACAGTGTGAGACCTGCTGAAATGGTGAAGACTTTATGTTTTAACACGTTTAGTTTGTGTTAACAGCCCAACACTGAGCAAACCAAATACACACAAACACAAAAGCGGCTTGAAAAATTAGGAAATCAATTCAATCGCTTAAAATCAGCAAAATTCTTTTTCACAATCACCACATTTCATCCTTTAATTGTTCTAAAAACAACTGCAAAATACTTTTACTTTTTATTTTTTAAGTACATTTTTAAACAGGTACCTTAAAGTTTCACTCCGGCACGTTTGAAGCTAAAGTCCGTTTCTAGAGGTGGTCGAATTCTGTCAGAAGCCAAAAAACGGCACAGATCAGTGTTTCCTTGGTGGAGATCTCGCCGTGCTCGCGAGCCTGTCAAGGCATTTATTTACGAGTGAATTCTACTTTTTGAAAAACACTGTGGTTAATTATTTAAATCATCACCACAATATTGCAGAGCCTGTAACAACATGGAGAGGCACTAGGAAGTGCTTTCGAGCTTTTGCAGTTTATTTATAGTTTTCTAACATTTCCAGACACTAATGAGTGAACCAGGCAGAGCGTTTTGTTTGTTAGACTCGTGGCTGTTGTAAGATGGGTTAAAGTGGTGTTAAGCTTCTTCAGTGTGAAGCAAATTGTCGTTTTACATGTAAGTTAAGAACTTGCCCCCATCACTACACTAGTTTGTTGCCTTGACAGAGTCACTGCCACAGTGAGATCTCCACCGAGGAAACACTGATCTGTGCCGTTTTTTGGCTTCTGACAGAATTCGACCACCTCTAGAAACGGACTTGAGCTTCAAACGTGCCTGAGTGAAACTTTAATGGTAGAAGGTTGAATTCATCACTTCTCGGACTCATTACAGATGCAAAGTACTAAAGTGTTTCTTTCTGCTGTTTATTTGTTGCAGCTCAGGTTTTTTTAACAATATTGTAGATTTAGAATAGTTTTTGTGGTTTAAATCTGCTCTTGGGTTTTTGTGTCAGAGGCATAAATGTGTCTCAATATTATCGTTTATCGTCTCTATTTTCTTCAGCGATATATCGCACTTCAAAATGTGTTATGGTAACAGGCCTCCATAGAAATATAGATGGTGCTTATAGAGACATTGTGAATAATCAAATAAAGACATGATAATATAGCATTAATAATAATACAAACATATGAAATAATGTTTAAAGTCTTTTCTGGTTTTAATGCCAAATAAATACACAACACATTTCTTTTCATGTAATACTTGAGTTTTTCATGAGTGCGTTTTAATTAAACTTATCTATCGCCATGGAGACAAGCAGCTAACGCCACCAGGCCAAATAACAAGTCAGATCTGTGGAGAGGCAAGCCCACTCAGAGTAAGAATACATGTTTTTAAAGGTATTTTTAGCAGTGAAACACCAATAACTGAATAAATGTGTGATAAATATGTTTAAGCCTAAACTGTGGAACATTCTAGACAACACAACAGCATCTCCATGGAGACGAGCAGGTGGCAGAACCCCACCAGAAAAGTTACAGTGAACTTTGTTTGAATATAATTATTGTCCACCTCTGAGTCCAAGTCCAGAGTAAATCCTAGAGCTTATTATGGCCGAGCTCTTTAGTGAAACACGACACAAATAAGAGACAGAACTGACCTGAGAGTCTCCAGTCGACAGTCTGGACTCTGCAGAAAACCACACAGATCAGACACTCCTGAATCACACAGTTTGTTACCACCCAGGCTCAGGAGTGTGAGATGTGAGGGGTTGGACTTCAGAGCTGAGGCCAGAGAGGAACAGCTCCTCTCTGACAAACCACAGCTCCACAATCTGAATAAAGAACAAATGATGTGGTTATACATCTTATATGACAGGTTTTCTCCATTGTTTACATATTATTTGTCATTCACTGCACCAAGTCCCCACAACTTCAACATTTCTCCAAAACTTGACTTTAGTTCAAACCTTAAACCAATGGTGGAAGGTAGTGAAGTATGAAAGTAAAAGTACAATACTTAAGTACAGATTTTAGGTATCTGTACTTTACTTAAGTACATTTTGCAGTACATTTTTTACTTTATTTCAGTACATTTGAGAGCAGGTATCTGTACTTCCTACTCCACTACATATTAGACATGGACTGATGAGTAAAAAGTACTTTTCTTTACAGTGTGAGACCTGCTGAAATGGCAGAGACTTTATGTTTTAACACGTTTAGTTTGTGTTAACAGCCCAACACTGAGGAAACCAAATACACAAAAACACAAAAGCGGCTTGAAAAATTAAGAAATCAATTGAATCGCTTAAAATCAGCTAAATTCTTTTTCACAATCACCACATTTCATCCTTTAATTGGTCTAAAAACAACTGCAAAATACTTTTACTTTTTATTCTTTAAGTACATTTTTAAACAGGTACCTTAAAGTTTCACTCCGGCACGTTTGAAGCTAAAGTCCGTTTCTAGAGGTGGTCGAATTCTGTCAGAAGCCAAAAAACGGCACAGATCAGTGTTTCCTTGGTGGAGATCTCGCCGTGCTCGCGAGCCTGTCAAGGCATTTATTTACGAGTGAATTCTACTTTTTGAAAAACACTGTGGTTAATTATTTAAATCATCACCACAATATTGCAGAGCCTGTAACAACATGGAGAGGCACTGGGAAGTGCTTTCGAGCTTTTGCAGTTTATTTATAGTTTTCTAACATTTCCAGACACTAATGAGTGAACCAGGCAGAGCGTTTTGTTTGTTAGACTCGTGGCTGTTGTAAGATGGGTTAAAGTGGTGTTAAGCTTCTTCAGTGTGAAGCAAATTGTCGTTTTACGTGGAAGTTAAGAACTTGTCCCCATCACTACACTAGTTTGTTGCCTTGACAGAGTCACTGCCACAGTGAGATCTCCACCGAGGAAACACTGATCTGTGCCGTTTTTTGGCTTCTGACAGAATTCGACCACCTCTAGAAACGGGCTTTAGCTTCAAATGTGCCGGAGTGAAACTTTAATGGTAGAAGGTTGAATTCATCACTTCTCGGACTCATTACAGATGCAAAGTACTAAAGTGTTTCTTTCTGATGTTTATTTGTTGCAGCTCAGGTTTTTTTTTACAATATTGTAGATTTAGAATAGTTTTTGTGGTTTAAATCTGCTCTTGGGTTTTTGTGTCAGAGGCATAAATGTGTCTCAATATTATCGTTTATCGTCTCTATTTTCTTCAGCGATATATCGTACTTCAAAATGTGTTATGGTAACAGGCCTCCATAGAAATATAGATGGTGCTTATAGAGACATTGTGAATAATCAAATAAAGACATGATAATATAGCATTAATAATAATACAAACATATGAAATAATGTTTAAAGTCTTTTCTGGGTTTAATGCCAAATAAATACACAACACATTTCTTTTCATGTAATAGTTGAGTTCTTCATGTGTGCGCTTTAATTAAACTTATCTATCGCCATGGAGACAAGCAGCTAACGCCACCAGGCCAAATAACAAGTCAGATCTGTGGAGAGGCGAGCCCACTCACAGTAAGAATACATGTTTTTAAAGGTATTTTTAGCAATGAAACACCAATAACTGAATAAATGTGTGATAAATATGTTTAAGCCTAAACTGTGGAACATTCTAGACAACACAACAGCATCTCCATGGAGACGAGCAGGTGGCAGAACCCCACCAGAAAAGTTACAGTGAACTTTGTTTGAATATAATTATTGTCCACCTCTGAGTCCAAGTCCAGAGTAAATCCTAGAGCTTATTATGGCCGAGCTCTTTAGTGAAACACGACACAAATAAGAGACAGAACTGACCTGAGAGTCTCCAGTCGACAGTCTGGACTCTGCAGAAAACCACACAGATCAGACACTCCTGAATCACACAGTTTGTTATCGTCGAGGTCCAGTTCTGTGAGATGTGAGGGGTTGGACTTCAGAGCTGAGGCCAGAGAGGAACAGCTCCTCTCTGACAAACCACAGCCCCTCAATCTGAATAAAGAACAAATGATGTGGTTATACATCTTATATGACAGGTTTTCTCCATTGTTTACACATTATTTGTCATTCACTGCACCAAGTCCCCACAACTTCAACTCATTTCTCTTTAGACTCTTTAGACTTTAGTTCAAACCTTAAAACAGTGGTGGAAGGTAGTGAAGTATGAAAGTAAAAGTACAATACTTAAGAACAGATTTTAGGTATCTGTACTTTACTTAAGTACATTTTGCAGTACATTTTTTACTTTATTTCAGTACATTTGAGAGCAGGTATCTGTACTTCCTACTCCACTACATTTTAGACATGGACTGATGAGTAAAAAGTACTTTTCTTTACAGTGTGAGACATGCTGAAATGGCAGAGACTTTATGTTTTAACACGTTTAGTTTGTGTTAACAGCCCAACACTGAGCAAACCAAATACACAAAAACACAAAAGCGGCTTGAGAAATTAAGAAATCAACTGAATCGCTTAAAATCAGCAAAATTCTTTTTCACAATCACCACATTTCATCCTTTAATTGTTCTAAAAACAACTGCAAAATACTTTGACTTTTTATTTTTTAAGTACATTTTTAAACAGGTACCTTAAAGTTTCACTCCGGCACGTTTGAAGCTAAAGTCCGTTTCTAGAGGTGGTCGAATTCTGTCAGAAGCCAAAAAACGGCACAGATCAGTGTTTCCTTGGTGGAGATCTCGCCGTGCTCGCGAGCCTGTCAAGGCATTTATTTACGAGTGAATTCTACTTTTTGAAAAACACTGTGGTTAATTATTTAAATCATCACCACAATATTGCAGAGCCTGTAACAACATGGAGAGGCACTGGGAAGTGCTTTCCAGCTTTTGCAGTTTATTTATAGTTTTATAACATTTCCAGACACTAATGAGTGAACCAGGCAGAGCGTTTTGTTTGTTAGACTCGTGGCTGTTGTAAGATGGGTTAAAGTGGTGTTAAGCTTCTTCAGTGTGAAGCAAATTGTCGTTTTAGGTGGAAGTTAAGAACTTGCCCCCATCACTACACTAGTTTGTTGCCTTGACAGAGTCACTGCCACAGTGAGATCTCCACCGAGGAAACACTGATCTGTGCCGTTTTTTGGCTTCTGACAGAATTCGACCACCTCTAGAAACGGACTTTAGCTTCAAACGTGCCGGAGTTCAACTTTAATGGTAGAAGGTTGAATTCATCACTTCTCGGACTCATTACAGATGCAAAGTACTAAAGTGTTTCTTTCTGCTGTTTATTTGTTGCAGCTCAGGTTTTTTTTAACAATATTGTAGATTTAGAATAGTTTTTGTGGTTTAAATCTGCTCTTGGGTTTTTGTGTCAGAGGCATAAATGTGTCTCAATATTATCGTTTATCGTCTCTATTTTCTTCAGCGATATATCGTACTTCAAAATGTGTTATGGTAACAGGCCTCCATAGAAATATAGATGGTGCTTATAGAGACATTGTGAATAATCAAATAAAGACATGATAATATAGCATTAATAATAATACAAACATATGAAATAATGTTTAAAGTCTTTTCTGGTTTTAATGCCAAATAAATACACAACACATTTCTTTTCATGTAATAGTTGAGTTCTTCATGAGAGCGCTTTAATTAAGCTTATCTATCGCCGTGGAGACAAGCAGCTAACACCACCAGGCCAAATAACAAGTCAGATCTGTGGAGAGGCGAGCCCACGCACAGTAAGAATACATGTTTTTAAAGGTATTTTTAGCAATGAAACACCAATAACTGAATAAATGTGACAAATATGTTTAAGCCTAAATTGTGGAACATTCTAGACAACACAACAGCATCTCCATGGAGACGAGCAGGTGGCAGAACCCCACCAGAAAAGTTACAGTGAACTTTGTTTGAATATAATTATTGTCCACCTCTGAGTCCAAGTCCAGAGTAAATCCTAGAGCTTATTATGGCCGAGCTCTTTAGTGAAACACGACACAAATAAGAGACAGAACTGACCTGAGAGTCTCCAGTCGACAGTCTGGACTCTGCAGAAAACCACACAGATCAGACACTCCTGAATCACACAGTTTGTTACAACCCAGCTCCAGTTCTGTGAGATGTGAGGGGTTGGACTTCAGAGCTGAGGCCAGAGAGGAACAGCTCCTCTCTGACAAACCACAGTCCCTCAATCTGAATAAAGAACAAATGATGTGGTTATACATCTTATATGACAGGTTTTCTCCATTGTTTACACATTATTTGTCATTCACTGCACCAAGTCCCCACAACTTCAACTCATTTCTAGAATTATAGATTTATTCCAAGACATTCTGAAAAAAAAAGACATGATAATATGGCATCAATAATAATTAAAAATATGGCTGGGCATGTTAATGTTAAAAAATGTTATTATGGCCACGCCCCCTGACAAACCAGAAGGCGGCCATCTTGGATTGAAATAAAAAAGTTGCTGAGTCAGCATTTTCGCTCACGTCGCATTTGAACGAACTCCTCTGAAGGCGCTTCACCCACAGGGGTCAAAATCGGCGTACATCAACTAGAGAAGTGGGGCATCAAACGATAGCTGAATTTTAAAAATAACTATCACGGTTTACGTGCGGCGAACCTGCAAAATTTGTTCAGATTTTTTTCTATTTTCTAACGTCAAAATTTGCTCCCGTTCGGCCATACAAAGTCCGATTGGGCTCAAATTTTAATCACTTGTAAAACTTTTGTGCCAAAGCCCACTAATTGTGACACGAGCGAAAATGGTGTGATAGCGCCCCCTACAGAACACCACAAAATTTTGCATGGAGGGCCAAATTTTAGTTTTTCGAAAATGTACCAAATTTGCCCCAAAATTACTTTAGGTCATCTCAATCAAAAAAGCCAATGTAAACCATATGGTATTTTTAACCGTGTTGCCATGGTGATGCCCAAAAGCTCCAATGTTATCCTAATGGGAAATATCAGATAAATTCCCATTCATGAAAAATATTTTACTTTCACAGAATATTCTCAAATTTGGCACAATGACTCTTCATGTCATCCCGATCCAAAAAGTCAATGACAACCATATGGTATATTTCACAGGGTTGCCATGGCGATGCGCCAAATCCTCCATGTTATCCTTATGGGAAAATTTCAACAATTTCTTACTTTTCAAAGTGATATAGCGTCTTATTAGTTTCATTCAAGAACGTGAAATTTAGCACAGTGATTCTTCAGGTCAGTCCGAACAAAAAAGTCTGGGGGGCCAAAGTTGTATTTTGCACGGTGTTGCCATGGCGATGTCCCAAAGTTCCCATATTCGTCAATGTTAACACATCAGCATCTCCAGTGTGTGTGGACTTCATATGTTTGGTGGCAAGTTCAGCCCAAAGCCACAAACACACAGAGACAAGAGGCTCATCAGCGCCACCCGGGGGAGCGTCAGCGCCACCCGGGGGAGCGTCAGCGCCACCCGGGGGAGCGTCGGGACGGCCGAGTGCGACGCGCGGCGACACGGTCAAAATTTTACTTTTTCTAAAATGTACCAAATTTTGTACAAAATGACTTTGGGCCATCTCAATCAAAAAAGCAAATGTAAACCATATGATATTTTTAACCGTGTTGCCATGGTGATGCGCGAAAGCTCCAATGTTATCCTAATGGGAAAATTTCAACAATTTCTTACATTTCAAAGTGATATAGCGTCTTATTAGTTTCATTCAAGAACGTGAAATTTGGCACAGTGATTCTTCAGGTCAGTCCAAACAAAAAAGTCCGGGGGGCCAAAGTTGTATTTTGCACGGTGTTGCCATGGCGATGTCCCAAAGTGCCCATGTTTGTCTATGTTGGCACGTCAGCATTTCCAGTGTCTGTGGACTTTGTGTTTAGTGAGATATTCAACCCAAAGCCACAAACACACAGAGACAAGAGGCTCATCAGCGCCACCCGGGGGAGCGTCGGGTCGGCCGAGTGCGACGCGCGGCCCGCGAGGGCCGTTCGATGCCGCTTGCGGCTTTAATTAGGCCCGAGCCCCTACAGGGCGTAGGGCCTATTGCTACAGCGATGATGCCTGGGCGGCCCGAGCATCATCTTTCCTAACTGTCTTCCGAAGTTCAGCGCGAAGCGCTGAACTTCGTCACTCCCTCGCTCTCTCCGTGAACAGCAGTATCCTAGCAACCCATGCCGAAGGCATGGGACATGCATATTTGTTCTTGCTAACAAGTCATCGTCAACATTGAGTGAATGGGCGAAGCCCATTCACTCAATGTTGACAAAAGTAGCGCATGGCGCCTCCTGTTCCCAAAACACACTCCTGACTTCAAGCTGTATCGAAGCCCCCTTGCCGAAGGCATGGGCCATGTTTACAGCTGCTAAAATGAATGGAAATCAATGGGGGTCAATGGCGGACCCGGCGAGATGGTGAATGACGGCGCGTAAGCGCCGTCATTCACTAATGATTTCTGTTGACGTGGGGAAGCTCGAGAGCTTTCAAAAAATGTATAATATGTCTTTCCTATGTAAAAGGATATATTGTTTTTGCTAAAATTATTATTATTTTTATTTGTTTATTTATTAGGCCCGAGCCCCTACAGGGCGTAGGGCCTATTGCTTCCGCAACGATGATGCCTGGGCAAAGCCCAGGCATCATCGTTGCTAACTGTCTTACGAAGTTCAGCGCGAAGCGCTGAACTTCGTCACTCCCTCGCTCTCTCCGTGAACAGCAGTATCCTAGCAACCCATGCCGAAGGCATGGGACATGCATGTTCTTGCTAACAAGTCATCGTCAACATTGAGTGAATGGGCGAAGCCCATTCACTCAATGTTGACAAAAGTAGCGCGAAGCGCCTCCTGTCCCCAAAACACACTCCTGACATCAAGCTGTATCCAAGCCCCCATGCCGAAGGCATGGGCCATATTTACAGCTGCCAAAATGAATGGAAATCAATGGGGGGTCAATGGCGGACCACGACGAGATGGTGAATGACGGCGCGTGGCGCCAGTCATTCCTGTATTTCTGGTGACGTGGGGAAGCTCGAGAGCTTTCAAAAAATGTATAATATGTCTTTCCTATGTAAAAGGATATATTGTTTTTGCTAAAATTATTATTAGGCCCGAGCCCCTACAGGGCGTAGGGCCTATTGCTTCCGCAACGATGATGCCTGGGCGAAGCCCAGGCATCATCGTTGCTAACTGTCTTACGAAGTTCAGCGCGAAGCGCTGAACTTCGTCCCTCGATCGCGCTCACCGTGAACAGCAGTATCCTAGCAACCCATGCCGAAGGCATGGGACATGCATATTTGTTCTTGCTAACAAGTCATCGTCAACATTGAGTGAATGGGCGAAGCCCATTCACTCAATGTTGACAAAAGTAGCGCGAAGCGCCTCCTGTTCCCAAAACACACTCCTGACATCAAGCTGTATCTAAGCCCCCATGCCGAAGGCATGGGCCATGTTTACAGCTGCTAAAATGAATGGAAATCAATGGAGGGTCAATGGCGGACCCCGGCGAGATGGTGAATGACGGGCGCGTAAGCGCCCGTCATTCACCAATGACCCCACGGTGACGTGGAGAAGCTCGAGAGCTTTCAAAAAATGTATAATATGTGTTTCCTATGTAAAAGGATATATTGTTTTTGCTAAAATTATTATTATTTTTTTTTTTATTTATTAGGCCCGAGCCCCTACAGGGCGTAGGGCCTATTGCTTCCGCAACGATGATGCCTGGGCGAAGCCCAGGCATCATCGTTGCTAACTGTCTTACGAAGTTCAGCGCGAAGTTCGTCACTCCCTCGCTCTCTCCGTGAACAGCAGTATCCTAGCAACCCATGCCGAAGGCATGGGACATGCATATTTGTTCTTGCTAACAAGTCATCGTCAACATTGAGTGAATGGGCGAAGCCCATTCACTCAATGTTGACAAAAAAGCGTGGCGCCTCCTGTCCCAAAACACACTCCTGACATCAAGCTGTATCCAAGCCCCCATGCCGAAGGCATGAGCCATATTTACAGCTGCCAAAATGAATGGAAATCAATGGGGGTCAATGAGAGAGTCCGACGAGATGGTGAATGACGGCGCGTAGCGCCGTCATTCACCAATGACCCCACGGTGACGTGGGGAAGCTCGAGAGCTTTCAAAAATGTATAATATGTCTTTCCTATGTAAAAGGATATATTGTTTTTGCTAAAATTATTATTATTTTTTTATTAGGCCCGAGCCCCTACAGGGCGTAGGGCCTATTGCTCATAGCGATGATGCCTGGGCGAAGCCCAGGCATCATCGTTGCTAACTATCTTCTGAAGTTCAGCGCGGCGCTGAACTTCGCTACTCCTCGCTCTCACCGTGAACAGCAGTATCCTAGCAACCCATGCCGAAGGCATGGGACATCCATATTTGTTCTTGCTAACAAGTCATCGTCAACATTGAGTGAATGGGCGAAGCCCATTCACTCAATGTTGACAAAAAGCTGCGTGGCGCCTCCTGTTCCCAAAACACACTCCTGACATCAAGCTGTATCCAAGCCCCCATGCCGAAGGCATGGGCCATATTTACAGCTGCCAAAATGAATGGAAATCAATGGGGGGTCAATGGCGGACCCCGACGAGATGGTGAATGACGGTAGCGTAAGCGCCATTCATTCACTAATGACCCCACGGTGACGTGGGAAGCTCGAGAGCTTTCAAAAAATGTATAATATGTCTTTCCTATGTAAAAGGATATATTGTTTTTGCTAAAATTATTATTATTTTTATTTATTTTTTTTTTTGTTGTTCTTTTTTCTTCTGCTCTTTGAGCTCTAATTTGACCCCCTGAACACGCTCAAAAACTCACCAAATTTTGCCCAAAATTCAGAAGTGGCGAAAAATTTGATAAAATATATATTGCATGTATGGGTATAAAAAAGTGGCGCGACAGCGCCACCTGCAAAAGTCAAAATACATTGCGCCTATGGGAGACGTCCCGACGTAAAGTTTGTCGTACAGTCACGAAATTCGGTACAGACATTCTTCATGTGAAAACAGAAAAAAAATATTATTATGGCCACGCCCCCTGACAAACCAGAAGGCGGCCATCTTGGATTGAAATAAAAAAGTTGCTGAGTCAGCATTTTTGCTCACGTCGCATTTGAACGAACTCCTCTGAAGGCGCTTCACCCACAGGGGTCAAAATCGGCGTACATCAACTAGAGAAGTGGGGCATCAAACGGTAGCTGAATTTTAAAAATAACTATCACGGTTTACGTGGCGAAGCTGCAAAATTTGTTCAGATTTTTGCCAATTTTGTAATGACAAAATTTGGTCCCGTTCGGCCATACAAAGTCCGATTCAACTCAAATTTTAATCACTTGTAAAACTTTTGTGCCAAAGCCGACTAATTGTGACACGAGCAAAATTGGTGTGATAGTGCCCCCTGCAGGACACAATAAAATTTTGCATGGACGGTCAAAATTTTAGTTTTTCCAAAATGTACCAAATTTTGTACAAAATTACTTTGGGCCATCTCAATCAAAAAAGCCAATGTAAACCATATGGTATTTTTAACCGTGTTGCCATGGTGATGCGCGGAAGCTCCAATGTTATCCTAATGGGAAATGTCAGATAAATTCCCATTCATGAAAAATATTTTACTTTCACAGAATATTCTCAAATTTGGCACAATGACTCTTCATGTCATCCTGATCAAAAAGTCAATGACAACCATATTGTATATTTCACTGGGTTGCCTTGGCGATGCACCAAATCCTCCATGTTATCCTTATGGGAAAATTTCAACAATTTCTTACTTTTCAAAGTGATATAACGGCTTAATAGTTTAATTGAAGAATGTGAAATTTGGCACAGTGATTCTTCAGGTCAGTCCAAACAAAAAAGTCCGAGGGGCCAAAGTTGTATTTTGCACGGTGTTGCCATGGCGATGTCCCAAATTGCCCATATTCGTCAATGTTAACACATCAGGATCTCCAGTGTCTGTGGACTTTATGTGTTTAGTGAGAAGTTCAGCCTAAAGCCACAAACACACAGAGACAAGAGGCTCATCAGCGCCACCCGGGGGAGCGTCAGCGCCACCCGGGGGAGCGGCGGGTCGGCCGAGTGCGATGCGCGGCCCGCGAGGGCCGTTCGATGCCGCTTGCGGCTTTAATTTATTATTCTTTTTTCTTCTGCTCTTTGAGCTCTAATTTGACCCCCTGAACACGCTCAAAAACTCACCAAATTTTGCCCAAAATTCAGAAGTGGCGAAAAATTTGATAAAATATATGTTGCATGTATGGGCATAAAAAAGTGGCGCGACAGCGCCACCTGCAAAAGTCAAAATACATTGCGCCTATGGGAGATGTCCCGACGCAAAGTTTGTCGTACAGTCACGAAATTCGGTACAGACATTCCTCATGTCAAGACAGAAAAAAAATATTATTATAGCCACGCCCCCTGACAAACCAGAAGGCAGCCATCTTGGATTGAAATAAAAAAGTTGCAGAGTCAGCATTTTCGCTCACGTCGCATTTGAACGAACTCCTCTGAAGGCGCTTCACCTACAGGGGTCAAAATCGGCGTACATCAACTAGAGAAGTGGGGCATCAAACGATAGCTGAATTTTAAAAATAACTATCACGGTTTACGCGCGGCGAACCTGCAAAATTTGTTCAGATTTTTTTCTATTTTCTAACGTCAAAATTTGCTCCCGTTCGGCCATACAAAGTCCGATTGGGCTCAAATTTTAATCACTTGTAAAACTTTTGTGCCAAAGCCCACTAATTGTGACACGAGCGAAAATGGTGTGATAGCGCCCCCTGTAGAACACCACAAAATTTTGCATGGAGGGCCAAATTTTAGTTTTTCTAAAATGTACCAAATTTTGTACAAAATTACTTTGGGCCATCTCAATCAAAAAAGCCAATGTAAACCATATGGTATTTTTAACCGTGTTGCCATGGTGATGCGCGGAAGCTCCAATGTTATCCTAACGGGAAATATCAGATAAATTCCCATTCATGAAAAATATTTTACTTTCACAGAATATTCTCAAATTTGGCACAATGACTTTTCATGTCATCCCGATCAAAAAAGTCAATGACAACCATATGCTATATTTCACTGGGTTGCCATGGCGATGCGCCAAAGCCTCCATGTTATCCTTATGGGAAAATTTCAACAATTTCTTACATTTCAAAGTGATATAACGGCTTCATAGTTTTATTGAAGAATGTGAAATTTGGCACAGTGATTCTTCAGGTCAGTCCGAACAAAAAAGTCCGGGGGGCCAAAGTTGTATTTTGCACGGTGTTGCCATGGCGATGTCCCAAAATGCCCATGTTTGTCTATGTTGTCACATCAGCATTTCCAGTGTCTGTGGACTTTATGTGTTTGGTGGCAAGTTCAGCCCAAAGCCACAAACACACGGAGACAAGAGGCTCATCAGCGCCACCCGGGGGAACGTCGGGTCGGCCGAGTGCGATGCGCGGCCCGCGAGGGCCGTTCGATGCCGCTTGCGGCTTTAATTCTTTTTTCTTCTGCTCTTTGAGCTCTAATTTGACCCCCTGAACACGCTCAAAAACTCACAAAATTTTGCCCAAAATTCAGAAGTGGCGAAAAATTTGATAAAATATATGTTGCATGTATGGGTATAAAAAAGTGGCGCGACAGCGCCACCTGCAAAAGTCAAAATACATTGCGCCTATGGGAGATGTCCCGACGTAAAGTTTGTCGTACAGTCACGAAATTTGGTACAGACATTCCTCATGTCAAGACAGAAAAAAAATATTATTATGGCCACGCCCCCTGACAAACCAGAAGGCGGCCATCTTGGATTGAAATAAAAAAGCTGCTGAGTCAGCTTTTTCGCTCACGTCGCATTTGAACGAACTCCTCTGAAGGCGCTTCACCCACAGGGGTCAAAATCGGCGTACATCAACTAGAGAAGTGGGGCATCAAACGATAGCTGAATTTTTAAAATAACTGTCACGGTTTACGCGCGGCGACGCTGCAAAATTTGTTCAGATTTTTGGCAATTTTCTAACGTCAAAATTTGCTCCCGTTCGGCCATAAAAAGTCCGATTTGGCTCAAATTTTAATAACTTGTAAAACTTTTGTGCCAAAGCCGACTAATTGTGACACGAGCAAAAATGGTGTGATAGCGCCCCCTGCAGGACACAATAAAATTTGGCATGGACGGTCAAAATTTTAGTTTTTCTAAAATGTACCAAATTTTGTACAAAATTACTTTGGGCCATCTCAATCAAAAAAGCCAATGTAAACCATATTGTATTTTGAACCGTGTTGCCATGGTGATGCGCGAAATCTCCAATGTTATCCTAATGGGAAATATCAGATAAATTCCCATTCATGAAAAATATTTTACTTTCACAGAATATTCTCAAATTTGGCACAATGACTCTTCATGTCATCACGATCAAAAAAGTCAATGACAACCATATGGTATATTTCACTGGGTTGCCATGGCGATACGCCAAATCCTCCATGTTATCCTTATGGGAAAATTTCAACAATTTCTTACTTTTCAAGGTGATATAGCGTCTTATTAGTTTCATTCAAGAACGTGAAATTTCGCACAGTGATTCTTCAGGTCAGTCCGAACAAAAATGTCCGGGGGGCCAAAGTTGTATTTTGCACGGTGTTGCCATGGCGATGTCCCAAATTTCCCATATTCGTCAATGTTAACACATCAGGATCTCCAGTGTGTGTGGACTTTATGTGTTTAGTGACAAGTTCAGCCCAAAGCCACAAACACACAGAGACAAGAGGCTCATCAGCGCCACCCGGGGGAGCGTCAGCGCCACCCGGGGGAGCGTCGGGTCGGCCGAGTGCGATGCGCGGCCCGCGAGGGCCGTTCGATGCCGCTTGCGGCTTTAATTTTTATTTATTCTTTTTTCTTCTGCTCTTTGAGCTCTAATTTGACCCCCTGAACACGCTCAAAAACTCACCAAATTTTGCCCAAAATTCAGAAGTGGCGAAAAATTTGATAAAATATATGTTGCATGTATGGGCATAAAAAAGTGGCGTGACAGCGCCACCTGCAAAAGTCAAAATACATTGCGCCTATGGGAGATGTCCCGACGTAAAGTTTGTCGTACAGTCATGAAATTCGGTACAGACATTCCTCATGCCAAGACGGAAAAAAAATATTATTATGGCCACGCCCTCTGACAAACCCGAAGGCGGCCATCTTGGATTGAAATAAAAAAGTTGCTGAGTCAGCATTTTCGCTCACGTCGCATTTGAACGAACTCCTCTGAAGGCGCTTCACCCACAGGGGTCACAATCGGCGTACATCAACTAGAGAAGTCGGGCATCAAACAATAGCTGAATTTTAAAAATAACTGTCACGGTTTACGCGCGGCGAAGCTGCAAAATTTGTTCAGATTTTTGGCAATTTTCCAAAGTCTAAATTTGCTCCCGTTCGGCCATAAAAAGTCCGATTTGGCTCAAATTTTAATCACTTGTAAAACTTTTGTGCCAAAGCCGACTAATTGTGACACGAGCAAAAATGGTGTGATAGCGCCCCCTGCAGGACACAATAAAATTTTGCATGGACGGTCAAAATTTTAGTTTTTCTAAAATGTACCAAATTTTGTACAAAATTACTTTGGGCCATCTCAATCAAAAAAGCCAATGTAAACCATATGGTATTTTTTACCGTGTTGCCATGGTGATGCGCGGAAGCTCCAATGTTATCCTAATGGGAAATATCAGATAAATTCCTATTCATGAAAAATATTTTACTTTCACAGAATATTCTCAAATTTGGCACAATGACTCTTCATGTCATCCCGATCAAAAAAGTCAATGACAACCATATGGTATATTTCACAGGGTTGCCATGGCGATGCGCCAAAGCCTCCATGTTATCCTTATGGGAAAATTTCTACAATTTCTTACTTTTCAAAGTGATATAGCGTCTTATTAGTTTCATTCAAGAACGTGAAATTTGGCACAGTGATTCTTCAGGTCAGTCCTAACAAAAAAGTCCGGGGGGCCAAAGTTGTATTTTGCACGGTGTTGCCATGGCGATGTCCCAAAGTGCCCATGTTAGTCAATGTTGGCACATCAGCATCTCCGGTGTGTGTGGACTTGATGTGTTTAGTGACAAGTTCAGCCCAAAGCCACAAACACACAGAGACAAGAGGCTCATCAGCGCCACCCGGGGGAGCGTCAGCGCCACCCGGGGGAGCGTCGGGTCGGCCGAGTGCGACGCGTGGCGACACGGTCAAAATTTTACTTTTTCTAAAATGTACCAAATTTTGTACAAAATTACTTTGGGCCATCTCAATCAAAAAAGTCAATGACAACCATATGGTATATTTCACTGGGTTGACATGGCGATGCGCCAAAGCCTCCATGTTATCCTTATGGGAAAATTTCTACAATTTCTTACATTTCAAAGTGATATAACGGCTTAATAGTTTTATTGAAGAACATGAAATTTGGCACAGTGATTCTTCAAGTCAGCCTGAACAAAAAAGTTCAAGGGGCCAAAGTTGTATTTTGGACGGTGTTGCCATGGCGATGTCCCAAAGTGCCCATATTCGTCAATGTTAACACATCAGGATCTCCAGTGTGTGTGGACTTTGTGTTTAGTGACAAGTTCAGCCCAAAGCCACAAACACACAGAGACAAGAGGCTCATCAGCGCCACCCGGGGGAGCGTCGGGTCGGCCGAGTGCGATGCGCGGCCCGCGAGGGCCGTTCGATGCCGCTTGCGGCTTTAATTTGTTTATTCTTTTTTCTTCTGCTCTTTGAGCTCTAATTTGACCCCCTGAACACGCTCAAAAACTCACCAAATTTTGCCCAAAATTCAGAAGTGGCGAAAAATTTGATAAAATATATATTGCATGTATGGGTATAAAAAAGTGGCGCGACAGCGCCACCTGCAAAAGTCAAAATACATTGCGCCTATGGGAGACGTCCCGACGTAAAGTTTGTCGTACAGTCACGAAATTCGGTACAAACATTCCTCATGTCAAGACAGAAAAAAAATATTATTATGGCCACGCCCCCTGACAAACCAGAAGGCGGCTATCTTGGATTGAAATAAAAAAGTTCCGGAGTCAGCATTTTCGCTCACGTCGCATTTGAACGAACTCCTCTGAAGGCGCTTCACCCACAGGGGTCAAAATCGGCGTACATCAACTAGAGAAGTGGGGCATCAACCGATAGCTGAATTTTTAAAATAACTGTCACGGTTTACGTGCGCGGCTGCAAAATTTGTTCAGATTTTTGGCAATTTTCTAACGTCAAAATTTGCTCCCGTTCGGCCATACAAAGTCCGATTTGGCTCAAATTTTAATCACTTGTAAAACTTTTGTGCCAAAGCCGACTAATTGTGACACGAGCAAAAATGGTGTGATAGCGCCCCCTGCAGGACAGAATAAAATTTTGCATGGACGGTCAAAATTTTAGTTTTCTAAAATGTACCAAATTTTGTACAAAATTACTTTGGGCCATCTCAATCAAAAAAGCCAATGTAAACCATATGGTATTTTTAACCGTGTTGCCATGGTGATGCGCGGAAGCTCCAATGTTATCCTAATGTGAAATATCAGATAAATTCCCATTCATGAAAAATATTTTACTTTCACAGAATATTCTCAAATTTGGCACAATGACTCTTCATGTCATCCCGATCAAAAAAGTCAATGACAACCATATGGTACATTTCACTGGGTTGCCATGGCGATGCGCCAAAGCCTCCATGTTATCCTTATGGGAAAATTTCTACAATTTCTTACATTTCAAAGTCATAGAACGGCTTAATAGTTTTATTGAAGAACATGAAATTTGGCACAGTGATTCTTCAGGTCAGTCCAAACAAAAAAGTCCGAGGGGCCAAAGTTGTATTTTGCACGGTGTTGCCATGGCGATGTCCCAAAGTGCCCATATTCGTCAATGTTAACACATCAGCATCTCCAGTGTGTGTGGACTTTATGTGTTTAGTGACAAGTTCAGCCCAAAGCCACAAACACACAGAGACAAGAGGCTCACCAGCGCCACCTGGGGGAGCGTCAGCGCCACCCGGGAGCGTCAGTCGGCGAGTGCGATCTTGTGACCCGCGAGGGCCGTTCGATGCCGCTGCGGCTTTAATTCTTTTTTCTTCTGCACTTTGAGCTCTAATTTGACCCCCTGAACACGCTCAAAAACTCACCAAATTTTGCCCAAAATTCAGAAGTGGCGAAAAATTTGATAAAATATATATTGCATGTATGGGTATAAAAAAGTGGCGCGACAGCATACCTGCAAAAGTCAAAATACATTGCGCCTATGGGAGATGTCCCGACATAAAGTTTGTCGTACAGTCACGAAATTCGGTACAGACATTCCTCATGTGAAAACAGAAAAAAAATATTATTATGGCCACGCCCCCTGACAAACCAGAAGGCGGCCATCTTGGATTGAAATAAAAAAGTTCCGGAGTCAGCATTTTCGCTCACGTCGCATTTGAACGAACTCCTCTGAAGGCGCTTCACCCACAGGGGTCAAAATCGTCGTACATCAACTAGAGAAGTGGGGCATCAAACGATAGCTGAATTTTTAAAATAACTGTCACGGTTTACGCGCGGCGAACCTGCAAAATTTGTTCAGATTTTTGGCAATTTTCTAATGTCAAAATTTGCTCCCGTTCGGCCATACAAAGTCCGATTGGGCTCAAATTTGAATCACTTGTAAAACTTTCTTGCCAAAGCTGACTAATTGTGACACGAGCAAAAATGGTGTGATAGCGCCCCCTGCAGGACAGAATTAAATTTTGCATGGACGGTCAAAATTTTAGTTTTTAGAAAATGTACCAAATTTTGTACAAAATTACTTTGGGCCATCTCAATCAAAAAAGCCAATGTAAACCATATGGTATTTTTAACCGTGTTGCCATGGTGATGCGCGGAAGCTCCAATGTTATCCTAATGGGAAATATCAGATAAATTCCCATTCATGAAAAATATTTTACTTTCACAGAATATTCTCAAATTTGGCACAATGACTCTTCATGTCATCCCGATCAAAAAAGTCAATGACAACCATATGGTATATTTCACTGGGTTGCCATGGCGATGCGCCAAAACCTCCATGTTATCCTTATGGGAAAATTTCAACAATTTCTTACTTTTCAAAGTGATATAGCGTCTTATTAGTTTCATTCAAGAACGTGAAATTTGGCACAGTGATTCTTCAGGTCAGTCCGAACAAAAAAGTCCAAGGGGCCAAAGTTGTATTTTGCACGGTGTTGCCATGGCGATGTCCCAAAGTGCCCATATTCGTCAATGTTAACACATCAGCATCTCCAGTGTGTGTGGACTTTATGTGTTTAGTGACAAGTTCAGCCCAAAGCCACAAACACACAGAGACAAGAGGCTCATCAGCACCACCCGGGGGAGCGTCAGCGCCACCCGGGGGAGCGTCGGGTCGGCCGAGTGCGATGCGCGGCCCGCGAGGGCCGTTCGATGCCGCTTGCGGCTTTAATTATTTATTCTTTTTTCTTCTGCTCTTTGAGCTCTAATTTGACCCCCTGAACACGCTCAAAAAGTCACCAAATTTTGCCCAAAATTCAGAAGTGGCGAAAAATTTGATAAAATATATATTGCATGTATGGGTATAAAAAAGTGGCGCGACAGCGCCACCTGCAAAAGTCAAAATACATTGCGCCTATGGGAGACATCCTGACGTAAAGTTTGTCGTACAGTCAAGAAATTCGGTACAGACATTCCTCATGTCAAGACAGAAAAAAAATATTATGATGGCCACGCCCCCTGACAAACCAGAAGGCAGCCATCTTGGATTGAAATAAAAAAGTTGCTGAGTCAGCATTTTCGCTCACGTTGCATTTGAACGAACTCCTCTGAAGGCGCTTCACCCACAGGGGTCAAAATCGGCGTACATCAACTAGAGAAGTGGGGCATCAAACGATAGCTGAATTTTTAAAATAACTGTCACGGTTTACGCGCGGCGAAGCTGCAAAATTTGTTCAGATTTTTGGCAATTTTCTAACGTCAAAATTTGCTCCCGTTCGGCCATAAAAAGTCCGATTTGGCTCAAATTTTAATCACTTGTAAAACTTTTGTGCCGAAGCCCACTAATTGTGACACAAGCGAAAATGGTGTGATAGCGCCCCCTGCAGGACAAAATAAAATTTTGCATGGATGGTCAAAATTTTAGTTTTTAGAAAATGTACCAAATTTTGTACAAAATTGCTTTGGGCCATCTCAATCAAAAAAGCAAATGTAAACCATATGATATTTTTAACCGTGTTGCCATGGTGATGCGCGAAAGCTCCAATGTTATCCTAATGGGAAATATCAGATAAATTCCCATTCATGACAAATATTTTACTTTCACAGAATATTCTCATATTAGGCTCAATGACTCTTCATGTCATCCCGAACAAAAAAGTCAATGACAACCATATGGTATATTTCACTGGGTTGCCATGGCAATGCGCCAAAGCCTCCATGTTATCCTTATGGGAAAATTTCAACAATTTCTTACTTTTCAAAGTGATATAACGGCTTAATAGGTTTATTGAAGAACATGAAATTTGGCACAGTGATTCTTCAAGTCAGCCTGAACAAAAAAGTCCGAGGGGCCAAAGTTGTATTTTGGACGGTGTTGCCATGGCGATGTCCCAAAAATGCCCATATTCGTCTATGTTAACACATCAGGATCTCCAGTGTGTGTGGACTTTATGTGTTTGGTGGCAAGTTCAGCCCAAAGCCACAAACACACAGAGACAAGAGGCTCATCAGCGCCACCCGGGGGAGCGTCGGCGCCACCCGGGGGAGCGTCAGGTCGGCTGAGTGCGATGCGCGGCCCGCGAGGGCCGTTCGATGCCGCTCATCAGCGCCACCCGGGGGAGCGTCAGCGCCACCCAAGGGGAGCGCTGAGTGCGAAGCGCGGCCACCAATGGCCGATGCCACTTGCAATGTTGACAAAAGTAGCGCGAAGCGCTCCTGCCCCCAAAACACACTCCTTACATCAAGCGCGATCCAAGCCCCCATGCCGAAGGCATGGGCCATATTTACACATGCTAAAATGAATGGAAAACAATGGGAGTGAATGGGCGACCCGGAGAAGATGGTGAATGACGAGCGCGTACGCGCTCATGTTATCCTACTGACAAGAATGTCTTTTCTGTCAATTTATGAACCACCCAAAAAAAATGTATGTATGCATATATGAACATTGCACCTTTAAATTAAGATCATTTTGTCACTCAGCAGAAGAACCTATCTATAGTTATTAGAGTGCAAATCATTTATAAAGCTTATTTACTATGATATAATTGGGTATTTCAAACCTAATTATAACAGATATCTTCTGAATTATGCATCAGTGCATTTAATTGAAATATTGTCCTCTGTATTGAACCAATCTTCACCAAGTTTCCATTTAAATGTTATACATGCTAAAACATAGTCTTTGTAAATGTTTTAACTTTTCAGCTAATTAATTACCTAAAATATTTGTACATACACATTTATAATTACATTTTCTATTAAATAAACAGAAACAAGATTCAATCAAGACTTTTTATTTAAGTTGCCACTCCGGATAAACTTGACTAAGACCATTTACAATGTTAAAAAGACCATTGGGCAAATGAAAAACAGTTGGACACTGATGAACACATTTCTTTTGCTATTCACTCTTTATATACAATAGCACAGCATGTTATTAAAGCAAACCTAAAACATAACCAAGTGTCATCACAAATCAATTATACATTACAATTATTATTATTTATTATATTATAAGTACACAAAGAAGAATCATTTAGCGCAGCATGTTGTTTTAGAAAACCAAAAGCATAACCAATAGCCATTATACATGAACACTGTATTACAACACATGACAATATAAATAAATAAAAAACACATCTTTAAACATTACTGTACAACACAATTTACAGTTTTCATATTATTTGGGAAAATCTGAACCACTCTTCGTCTGACCCATCACCTTGAACCTGTTTGTCTTAGGACTGAACCAGGAGCAGAAAGCCCCTCACAAAACAGCTCTGAGGATCATCTGGGCACGCAAACCTCTCCACCGCGATAAGGTGGTGGTTCAAGGAGAGGGCCGCCCCTCCCCTCTCTCCTGCCCCGAGATGGGAGAACAGGAGAGGGGGGGGGGGGGGGGTAATGGGAGGAGAGAAAGAGACATGGGAGGAGAGGGAAGAGGGAGATGCGAGGAGGGAGACAGGAGGAGAGAGAGAGATGGGAGTACAGAGAGGGAGAGATTGAAGGAGAGAGAGATTGAAGGAGAGAGGCAGAGAGAGATAGGAGGAAAGAGAGAGGGTGAGATGGGAGGAGAGAGATTAGAGGACAGAGAGAGGGAGAGATGGGAGGAGAGAGATTAGAGGACAGAGAGAGGGAGAGATGGGTGGAGAGAGATTGAGGAGAGAGAGAGAGGGAGAAATGGGAAGAGAGAGAGGGAGAGATGGGAAGAGAGAAATAGGAGGACAGAGAGGGAGAGATGGGAGGAGAGAGAGAGATGGGAGGAGGGAGAGAGATGGGAGGAGAGAGAGAGGGAGCTGGAGAAATAGAACCAGTCAACTTGGACAAAGGGCAAAAGACATTTTAGCCAAAAACATACAGTATGTGTGCACTCATCACTGTATAGTAATATTAACTACAAATACATATGGACATAAACTACCACTAACATGTATAAGAGCCACCAACAACCAACACACTTAAAAACCCTATAAATACATATGTACATAAACTACCACTAACACGTATACAAACCAGAAACAATAAGAAAAAAATACAACAAGATTACAACTAAACCACTTCCAAATTCATAATTTATACCTATATAATTGATAAATAGATTTAAAAAATACTATTACCACATGATTAAAAACTATGTAACACGCGCATAGAAATGTGATGAGTTGTCAATAAGCAACAACTGTCCATTTAAAACTAAACTAGTACCACTACCAATTTATTCTAAAGGCGCGGCCTCTGTACATTTACCCTTAAAAGAAAATGCGATCCCCTCATGGTCGCTGAAGTACGTTGGCACTACTACAGAGTCTATGTCATACTCTGTAGATTTCACATATAAATGATCAATTAAAGTCCCCCTCTCAGTTGTGGGAGATTTGACATATTGAACATAACCTCTTTCTGTCATAAAATTGCAGAGACTTGTAGATTTCAATATGTCATCATTAAAATCTCCCACCACCACCACAGTGGCACAATGTGAATTCAGCCAATTCAGTAATCTATCCAAATTATACTTAAATAGAGACATGGGATATGACGGTGGACGATAAACAGCTGCAACTATAATTTTCTGCTCTGCAAAATAATTCACTAAACATTCTAAACTGAAATCCTGTACTGTGATTTCATAGTTATGGTTTTCTTCACAGTACATGCCAACACCACCGTGCTGTTGGCCCAGTAAACTAGTCAGAGCTGGGTGATGAGTCTGCTGATAGGATAAACTACGGGGACGACTATGGAAATTATACCCTTCAATGTGACTAGTTTGAAAAGTTGAATCTACAGTTAACCATGTCTCTACCACAGCAATACAGTTAGGCTGCCAATGCTGTGTGCATGAGGCCAAATCTGACACATGTCGCACTAAACCCTGAATATTCATAAAAAAGAATGTTAAGACATGTGCCTCTTGTAAGTGCCAGGGCGCACTCGCCACTATGAAGGGAGGCATGTTCTCAAGCGCCGCTCTAATACCATCATTACAATAAATAGCATTTGCATCAAAGTCTTGAATAATAAGACCCTCTAAACTCCTAACGCGACTAAGGGCCACATACGCCTGACCCGCTGTAAAAACTTGTTTAAGGGACACCACTGCTTGATCTACGGTTACGCCCTGTACTTTATGTACCGTACACGCCCACGCGAGTTTAAGCGGAAACTGACGACGCTTCTCCCCTCGTTTATTTGCTTGTTCTTCTTCTGGTTCTATGCGAGTAGAACCAGTCAGGTCTGCAGGGGTACGTGTTTGCCTCCTCCTCTGCGCACCTACTCGATCGTCGTCAAATTTAACATAAATTGCTAAAGGAGGCAGGTTTTTCTGTGAATTTCCAACTATATATGTAATTATACCACATACCCCATTTACTAGACCGTCAGCCAAATCTACATTTTTACAAAGCATAACGCGCGCATTTACACCTAAGACTAACGTCTCCTCCAAACTGGCTTGTTTGGATTTATGGAGATGGCCTTGTATTTCTGTTAACTTGCCGGTGTTTTTGTCGTAGCCAAAATCACGCGCACTAATTGTAATCTTTTCAGGACAGATTTTATTCAGTATCTTTAAATTATAATTTGTAACAAAGCTATTCTTTGTAAAAATATGTAAAACATCAGGATCTTCACCTGTTTCACAACGTTTTAATATATCAATATCATCATCAAGCATTGGTGTCCCTCTGGAGCGCACTCTAAGCCGGTTCAATAACTCTGCAAAAGTATTATCTTTTTGTCTAACTACAGTGTTTAACTCCGCAATTTTGAATAAATCAGTAAATAGATTAACGCCTACAACTTCTTTGTACAGAGCCTGACCCATGACCGGCGATAATTGAAAGAAATCCCCAACAGCGATAATAGAGACATTTCCAAATGGAGAAAAGTCACGCGACTGTTTAATTTGACGCAACCGACCGTGAATATAAGTAAATAACTTTTTATCAACCATGGATATTTCGTCAATGATTACAATTTGTAAATCCATGTACTTAACACGCAGCGTATTAATCTTTTCCTCTCCTAGTGGACTGTAAGGGAGGGAAACCTTAGTGCCGATACTAAACGTGGTGTGGATAGTAGCCGCCTGTAAGTTATACGCTGCTATCCCTGTCGGAGCCGTTAGTAAAACACTAACACTATCTGGACTTTGGCAAATCGGAGCAAACAATCGCGACGCCTCGTACTGAATCGCCCTGATGAGGTGACTTTTCCCGGTGCCTGCCCCACCCGTGATAAACACATGCAATGGCTCTGGGTTGTTACCAGCTACTTTCTCTAAGCACCATTGCCGTATTTTGTAAAAAATGGACAGTTGCTGCTCATTTAGAGTTTTCACAAGTGAAAGACCCTCTTGACGACTCATGACATTTCTCTTCTCTATGTGACAAACCTCTTCGTTCCTTACAGCCAAGTCTGGAATAGCCTCTTGCTCATGCTCAGAACTCACACCCTGTAACATCTCTCTGAACTCCTCCCTCGCCTCTAACCTCTCCACTTCCTGTTCTGGGCAGAGCAAGCCCCACGCATCCTCCTGAATCTCTCCACAATCCATCTGCTCATACACCTCCTCCAAGTCCTCAGCTGCAAGTTCAAATCGACGCCTATTTGAATCAACTATCAACTTAACCAAATGGGCCGATCCGTCACTTAAACGCACATCGCCGGTTTTATAGAAATGTTCGAATGTTTCAAATGGAGGCGGCTTAAGGTCGGCCTCAACACGATACGGAAAGAATAACTGAAGAATACTTTGATGAAATAACTCTGTGTTTTTAGTCTCAGAAAACCGCGCATATCTAACGACGGCGGGCTTGGTCCGTGTTCTTTTAGTAATCGCGCCTAATCCGTTTTGTAAAAGAATTGGGTTTTTACATTTATCAGATGGACCAAGTAAGCGATATTCGGATACGAATGTCGCTATGCACATGTCATTAAATGTGCTGTCATTTGGTCTACTTAAGTATCTATCAATCATGTTTGTCATCCAAATATCATCCCCCATTTCATCATCTATTTCGCCAATTGGTCGGCTCATGCGCACTATATTATCGCCAGTGGGGACAAAAGTAACTTTACGCGAAAACTCCTTTAAGTGCATGTTTGTTACGCGATACACAGCTTCCTGCGCAGAGACATCACGATTATGAAGATAAACGCTGCCTAACTTTTTAAATGCCTCTTTCGCACTAACATTACCTTTGGAAGCTTCTTTTTGTGCATTACTTAAAAGTAAACCCATCTCTCTCTCAGCTTTAGAAATATATGAAATAATATACACGACGCCTTGCATACGCATCTACAACGAACTGAATGTCCATATTGGCATTCCAGCAACTTAATAATTTCTCGTTGTAGTTGTTTATAAAGACTTCTCTAACCTCCCTCTTTAAAACTGTGTGTGTGTGTCCCTCTAAAACGCTGTATATCTGTTCAAATGTGGACTGTGTTAACCCCAGTGACGCAAACAACTCTTCAGCACTAAGACACAGGTTATTTTCATCAAGAACAGCATTCTTCAGCACGCTCATAATGAATTGAGCCTTCTCCTTCTTTACAAGGGGCTCTGACTCAGGGTCTTTATGTTTAATAAACGTACGCGCTGACACCGGACGCGGGAAGTTAAAACGACACACTTTGTTATTTTTTCTACATGTTTTTGAGTGACGTTTAGAATGCTGCTGCACTGAAGTCACTTTTTCCAATAAATCTGGATCTGATGGTAGTTCACAGGTAACATATTTATCAACAAACTGAACTACCTCCTCATCTTTATTTACACCCAGCTTTGGGGCATTTTCTATCCAAAATAGACAGTGGACATGGGGTGATCCACGCTGCTGAAATTCTACACGATAAAAATAATCTATCACTTTACCGATGGGCTGAGCTGGGGACAGAATAACTTTACGTAAAAAGCGATGCCAACGGGCGTCAAACATACGAGCCGCAGTTACAGGGTGACGACGCCAAGGTCACATCTCTCAGCCCAATCTAAATCGTTAACACTCCGAGTACTACCTTCCTGCTTTAAGAGCGTTTTAAGGAGGCTTGACCAGCGGAGATCTGCAGAACTAAATGAACAAAACCACGTCGGAATACCAAGCTGCCGAATACACGCAAACAAATCTTTTTGTGCCGACTGCCAGAATGGTGGCGTGCCTCTAATAGGCTGCATAAAACGATAGCCATTATCATACAGTAACAAATTTTCTAAAGTTGCATCACCTGCAGCAGCATTACCGTGACCAGAATGTCCCTTTCGCAACGCTATAGATACTTTTGACACGACCTGCTGAACCTCTAACATGTACAATGCCAAAAAAAGAAACTTAAAATTTTGCGCAAATCGACCATCCACGTGCATGAGTCTATTAATAAAATATCGGCACATGGTCAAACGAATAGGCCGAGGACTATGAAACGTATTACGACCATACGGAAACTCCTTTGGAAAGCATTTAGCCTCATTTTCTTTATCACGCAACAAACTCACAGGGCTGTTCCCCTCGGCTGGAGCCAAATTCAAAATCCTCAAAGTAATGATCAAGAGCTTCCTGAGCTATATCTACAGGCATGAAACACGTATCCTGATACATACAATGACGCTGTCTATCATGGAGAAGCTCGTCATCTAAATCTTCCGCCTGGTTTTCTGTTACTACATTAACGGTCACACCAGTATCCTTAACAGCTTCTTCTACATTAACGTCCGCACCCGTATCTATAGCTTCCCCCTCTTCCCTAGAAAACTCATTTACCCACTCATCATTAAAATCTATGTCTAAATAATACTGATTGTTTTGCTTAAGCAACGCAATGGCCCTCCGTACGCGCTCTGTGTCTACATACTGATACTCATAATGTCCCTTATATGTAAGTTTACGCTTTAGTTTTACCGGCAATAAACAACCGTCCATATTATTACGCGGCAATAACCGAACCGACTCCGAAACTCTCGGCCAGTGCATGACAACCGGTCCATGCATGCCTCTCTGAAGTCCCTTTGGTAACGCTAACACTTGCATAAAATTAATATTGATTGCCACTATGTGCTGTTCAATAGTGTTCAAGCAGGCAAGTTCAGGTGGAATTTCGTCCAATTGTAAATTATTAACTGAACACTCAGGTGGAATTTGGCCTTTACAAAGTTTTGAGTTGCAAGTGTAGCAGATCCATAAACTTCCTCGACAATCGAAGAGCGGGCATGGCGATGGACAATCATTAACACACGCATGTAAATAGGCCTCTGAGATACAGGCATTAGCTACATCCGCGCATTTCGGTTTAGCCATAAAGTCATCCTTTCTACAAGGTAAGACCTGGTTTTTAAATAACAGTTTTAGACAAACGCAGCAAATGTATTCCGGACCATCTTCGCTTTCTTTGAGAAACTGCTCCATAACAAAAGTGAAGTTTTCCAATTTTAGTTTCATCTGTTTTTGCTTGTTCCTGAATGCTGCCCGGGTCCTATTTTTAAATTTATCATTACTGTGATATTTTTGTTTGCCAATTGCTTTCACTTTTTGTTTATGTTGGGGATTTGATTTATACTTATGTTTACTGGCTGCTTTCATGTGTTGTTTATGTTGTAAATTAAATTTATATTTCTGGATGCTAGCTGCTTTAAGTTTATTTTGATATTTCAAATCAACTTTATATTTGTTAATGCCTGCTGCTTTAAGTTTATTTTGATATTTCAAATTAACTTTATATTTGTTAATGCCTGCTGCTTTAAGTTTATTTTGATATTTCAAATTAACTTTATATTTGTTAATGCCTGCTGCTTTAAGTTTATTTTGATAATGTGTATCAGTGTTGTATTTATTTTTACATGCAGCTTTATGTTTTTCTCTATATTCTATGTTGGTTTTATATTTATGTTTGTTTGCTGCATTGATTGCAGACTTAATTTTCTGCCTATACTCTACATTCATTCTGTATTTATGTGTCTTTGCAGCATTGATTGCAGACTTAATTTTCTGCCTATACTCTATATTCATTCTGTATTTATGTTTGTTTGCAGCATTGATTGCAGACTTAATTTTCTGCCTATACTCTATATTCATTCTGTATTTATGTTTGTTTGCAGCATTGATTGCAGACTTAATTTTCTGCCTATACTCTATATTCATTCTGTATTTATGTTTCTTTGCAGCATTGATTGCAGACTTAATTTTCTGCCTATACTCTATATTCATTCTGTATTTATGTTTGTTTGCAGCATTGATTGCAGACTTAATTTTCTGCCTATACTCTATATTCATTCTGTATTTATGTGTGTTTGCAGACTTAATTTTCTGCCTATACTCTATATTCATTCTGTATTTATGTTTGTTTGCAGCATTGATTGCAGACTTAATTTTCTGCCTATACTCTAAATTCATTGTGTATTTATGTTTGTTTGCAGCCTTTTTCCCCTCTCTATACTCTACATCATGTCTATATATTTGTTTAGCTCTTATTTTGGTTGCTTCTTTCAGCTTTTGTTGATATACCAAATTAGACCTGTATCGTGTCAAATTCTTTTCTTTAACATTTTCTCGATTTTGTAAATACTTTTCTCTCATTATTTCTTTGATCATGTGGTGGTGTTTGTTGTAGGTGCTTTTTAGATGTTTTTGTTTTTTCTTTAGTAAATACTTTGATAACACAGGTTCTTGATTAATTTCAATGTCTTTATTTACCTGACTGACCTGTGTTTGAAAGGCTACCTTTTTAGGCCTAATATTGTAGCCCTCCACTGACAAGCGATACATTTGGCAGCATTCATAACAAGTGAGGGAATTAGGATTTTGGACGCAAGTTACGTTTTCATAATGACCGTTAACATTTTCAAGATAGATGCCACTGGATGACAAAGGCTTGGTAGTACAACCATATTTGAGCCAATGTCCATTATAAAATGTAAATACATTAACACCTAAATAATCCGCAGTCGCATGAATTTCAACTTCAGTGGCCCATGTGCCAACTTTACGCATGTTTGACACGCTGATATAGTCTTCTACAGACGAATAACCATCGCGCAATAGCGTGTTATATTTTAAAGGATTATTTAAAAGGTGTTTAACAATCGCAAGTCTAATTTTCCTATGATCTTTTTCTGTACCACTAATGGCCTGCGAAATCGCCCGAAAGAAACAATTACCATCCGCAACAATTTTGTCTTTGTGACACGGAGCGCCTAATGGACCTACAGTTTTAGGATCTGCTACACCAACCTTCTGATACTCTGCCTTAATGTGTCTGCACAAGTCCTTACAATCACTTTCAGTAAGTGGATTGAAGGACAGGGCATTCTCCTGAACACTGCTGCACAGCACATCCAAGTCCTCATCAGTATCGCGCTTGTTTTTTTTAAACGTGGTTGGGGGCACAGAAGACACTTCTGTGGCCTCTTTGCGCTTTAAGCCCCTCAGACTGTCCTCTGCTACAACAACATTAACACCAGTAATCTCAAACTCTTTAAAAGACACATCATCACTATCCTCATCACAATTACCGTAACATGCAGCCAATGCACAAAAATAACTATACACCTCATCTATGCTATTAAAATACACTACTACACTTTTGCCATCAGCATCTACCAACCCCTCCGCACTACGCGAGTGAGAGTCGACCACCGCATACCGACCACTGTTTTTAATAACTGCACAAGTACTACCACAGAGTGTCATAAGACATGTGTCGTACCGTGCCAACATCTGCTCTAAACCACCATCTAACGTCACCCATGCGCCTGCCTCAATGAAGTCATGCTCTACGACATTAGCAGCTCCATTACATGGCTCACTGAAAGAAAACCTGAACCGCTGCCCATCTATAACAGACTCAGTCGGTAAGTCTGTGACTAGTAAATACCCAATCCCACTAATTGAGCCCAGATTCCGACGCTCGGTGTACAGTGCATCCCCAAGAATCAAAACCCTGTCTAACTGCCTCTGATCCCACGAAAACACATTCAACACTGTATGCTGAGCTAAAGCTACCAGAGATATTGCCATACACTGTACACCTCCATACACGAACCGATCATCGCCCTGATGAAAACTACCCCTAATTACAGAAGGAAGACTTTCCGTAACACTAATAGGTACATCACACTGTGCACAACAAGACTTATCTTTGTCCCCTTTGTCAAAAGAACTCTCCTCTTGGACAGCTGGTGGACGGCTGAGCGGAGAAGGTTGACTGGTCACAGAAGAAGAAGGAGGAAGGCTGGTCAGATGAGGAAGGCTGGGTGGAGGGAGTGGAGAAGAAGGCGGCAAACAGGTCTCAGGAGAAGGGAAGGCCTACAAGATGCAAAGAAAATTAATATTAGTGTGTCTTCAAACTACAAACCCCATTAAATTTTTCTACCATATATATCTATATCTAGTAGAAAAATCACTCATATATATATATATGTGTGTGTGTCTATATATATGTGTATGTATGTATGTATATGTGTATATGTGTGTGTATGTATATGTACATACGTACGCACATACATACATACATACATACAAATTCCATCTACATGCTACATAGGTCCCAGGTCATCACTGTAAAGGAGAAGCCGTTCTCAATTGAATTACCTCGTAAAATATCAAATATATATTTTGTTGACATCTCACCTGGTCTGTCAACATCTCTCTGGATCTGCTGAGTGATGTTCCTGGAGCCACTTCCACCTCTCCACACTACAAAAACATCTATACATTAGCCCATATTCACAGTCACAGACACATGACATCACTCCATTATATAAACTTAGCTCATACCTGGTCCAGTTCCATCCCAGGCAGGGAGACGGGAGGAGAGACAGGTCTCACCTCGAGTGTAGGTCCTGCCTCAAACTTTGTAAAGACAATATACTATTAGTCACCATTTTTAATAAAAACAGGACAAAGGCTGTGGAAAGACAAAACAAGCTCACCTGCCGCTGGGAGCGGCAGCGCTTGGAGGCAGGTGGTTTTATTGTCTCGCGAGAGACATTCTCCTCCATCCCGGATGTGGAGCTGGCACGTGTCAAGCGTTTACGTGCCAATCCGGACGTGGAGATGACGGGTGGAGTGTAACGTTTCACCACGTCGGCATAGGAGGGGCAAGGAGGGGAAAGGCTTCTCACCTCCACAACCGCCTATGAAATAAAAGCATGACTGATGAGTAAAATCACACATATGTCATGTACACATCAACACATAAACAACACTGACCTGGTCCTCCTCCAATGCAGGTGGGGAGCTGACAGGTGAGCAGGGTCTCACCTCCGGACCGGGAGAGGAGCGTGAGAGAGGGGCGGTGCCTCACCTCCACAACAGGCTACAGAACATGTACAAGTCAGTTATATACGCCAGACATAGAATATATCTGTAATCCTGCACCCACCTTCTGCTCCTCCTCCCCGGATGTTGAGCTGGAAGGTGAGCCCCTCTTGCTCACCTTCCCAGCCGTTGCCTTGACCGCTCCCTGGGGCTGGCGTTTAAGGGCAACAGCTTTGCGACGTCCTGGTTGAGACGTCTTTTGAAAAGAAAAGGGTGGTTTCTTTACAAATTGCAAAATCAAAAACTGAGTCTTTTATACATAACTCAATTTGACAGTAAAAATACCTTCTTTTCCTTAGGAAAAGAGCCAAGATGGATGGAGAGATCTTTTCCATCTCAACCAACATGGCGGGGCTGAACACCAGAGGCGAGAAGTGTGTGGAGAAAGCAGGCTCCACCTGTGCATATATCAAAAGTTTTCATATTATGGTCTGTATCATTGGATCAGAACTATGTGACTAGTGTCATGTCATAAACTCACCTCAACCAGTCCTGTCTGGACTCCCACAGGAGAGCTCTGGTTCTTCTGTGAAAAATCAAATCAATAAAGCATGAATAATATATAAGTTGTGTTCATACAATGTCATAGCATTCTACATTTAATTCTAAAATGCAGACATATGCAGATATTGTTTGGCTGATATATCGAGCCAATATTTACTTGTTTTCATTAATTGGCTATCCGCCTAAATCTCTATCTCTATGCATAAAGAATAAATATAAAATGCTTAAATTGAACACTTTAGTGTGCTTATAACTGTACAAAATATGTATTAATTGCTCTCTTATAAGGTTATGATTATAAAATTAGATATGAGTGAGTTTCATGGACAATAATCGAAATCAGTCCTATATATCTGTCACTGGTTTCTCTGAAGTCTAAACCATCGGTAACACTATCAGCCATTAAAAAACTCAAATATTTATCTATGTAATTTACATGGCGACAAGCAGTTTACATTATCAGACCAGTTTCTTTGGCTATAAAACACTATAGAATAAATGAAAATTGGATCAGATTATACTGAAAACATTGCAGGCAAAGCAATACAAGAAGTGACGGGCCCTTCATTAGCAAATATAAGGGCACCTTTAAAGCCACAGAGTCTATGGAACAAAGAGCATTTGAACCAAATTACAGAAATAGAAAACTGTTTCACCCTCCAGATACAATATTGGGACACTAAAACAGCTGTGATTTAAAATGGCCATTAAATAAACTAAATAATTGTAGCATTTCATATATCCAGGTATAGTAAAAGGGTCACAATAATGACCATTTATGCCTGAAAACATCTCAAATAAAACACCACCCATATATGTGCTATTTAAAATTTAACGTGCTATTTATATGTGCTATTTAAAATTGAACTCATCATGAGATTTTGCATAGCTTGATTAAAAAAACAAAAACAAAGTTTTGAGTTTGAGTTTCAAACAATGGAAAATTTTATGTGACTTCACTAATACTCAATCAATCAATATCAATTAATATTCTGTGACATCACTTTGTACTGAATAGAACAGTTGCTACAGTTTTAGATGCTTGTACAATTTCATGGCAACTGATCTGCAGCAAAGCACAATCTATATCAACCCTATCAATTCATACATTGTGTCACTGTTACCTTTCTGCCTCGTCCAACCAGTGTCCACTCAGTAGGGGGTGGGGGTGGTACGGGCGCAGGTCCAGTCACCACCACTCTTGGCTTAACCCTCCTGGTGGCAGGTCGGGGGTGGGATGGGGGAGGAGACACCGGGGCAGCGGGATCCGGTGTCTGTAGCTGCGTGTAGCAAGCCTGCCACAGCAGCTGGGCATAGATCCCCATTCCATGGCTGTCGCTCAGATGGACCTGAAACATTAAGAATATAAGCAAACATCCATTAAAAATTAGTAAGGGTAAACTAACTTTGCACTGCACTACAGCACTATAAATCAACCATTCAACAATAATATAAACTCAGATTTAAGATTGTGTTTTAACCCATTAGGGAGGAGATAGAAAAGTTTGATCTCATCTTAATTAGAAAATGTGCTGAATGTGACCCTGTTAAAGCTGGCACACAGAGGGCAGTGCAGAGCCAAACACAAATGAACAAATAAGAACACTGAACTTACGCCGTCCCAGCTCCACAGCTCCAGGCGATCCATCGGAAACTGCTCAGCCACAGGGAAAAAGCGGATTCCTTTGAAAACATAAGCACATCACTAAACCATTGTATTAAATATAAAGGGGACACATGCAACACTGTTCAAAAGAAAGTGTTCTAAAGTATTGAACAAACATTTGAAACATTATTATACCCATGCGCTGAGACCGGTGGTACTCCTGTCTCAGGAGGGTCTGGACTTCCAAATCATCAACCAGACGATTCGGAAAATCCATGACACAGACCTATGTGAAACATTAACACGTTAACATACTGTGAAATATCAAACAAGCAAAAAATAATAATAATTAAAAAATATACCCTCTGCCAGCGGCTGCAGACATAGGCCAGGAGTCGGCCGAACTCAGCTGCAGCCTCATCAACAGTGCGGCTCGCGTGAAGGTTGTTGCACGGGAGAGCAGGCAGACCAGAGCAGGCTCTATGAAAATCAAAACTTTAATTCCCAAGAAATCACTTAAACACATCGACATTGAGATAATCAACAAAATGGCATTACACATGTTTTGTTGTACCAATAAATTAAGATCATTTGTTTAAATTATCTTCTTAAATATGCTGAATTAAAGCTTTTTTTTTTTTTTTTTAAAGAAACACTATGTAACATTTGTGGTAGTGGATGCCTCCCACTTGTCTCCATGGAGATGTTTTTGTTTTGTCTGGATGGCCATCTCTTTCCTTGGACACAGGCAACATCACCAGGTACAAATCAGATGTACTTCTGTGCAATAAAAATGTAAGATGAATGAGCTTTAATGCCATATGGTGGGACATTCCAAGAAACACAAGAATATCTCCGTGAAGACAAGCAGGTATCTTAACCTGCACCAAAAAAGTTACATAGGGCACCTTTAAAAATTTGGATTCAGCAAATTCAAACTATTTCAGGACATTATCAAAACAATTATTCAATTTTGTAGGTTCAAAAACACAATATTTTCATTACTAGCTCACCTCTGGTCAGCGCGGTCGCGGCCAGCTCCCGGTGGATGTCACGTGCAGAACCTCCAGGGGTCGAACTGAAGCCAAAGGAAAGACATCCCTCTGGCATCGGCACGAACCCATCCACGATAGCTCGTAGATGAGAGTGCCCGACAATCAGAACGAACTAGAGACAACAAATCAAAAAAAGTGCACTCTGTAATCCTTCTGTTGGAAAGTCTATTACCTAAACTGTACATATGCTTTAGTCATAAATAATGTAATTAAAGGTTGCTTTTTTGCTATAGTCTACAGTATGATATAAAGCATTTCTGACCTCTCTAACAGGGCAAGTGTCTGGAGAGGCCACCCCTCTCCCAGTAAGAATGCATGCATTTAAAATTGATTTTAAACATGAATTTTTCTTTTTTACTAATTCACCCCTAATTATATAAATGCAAAATAGGCACGTTTACTGCTATACTGTGGAACATTGCAGACAAAGCAAGACAGACGGGCATGTGCCCCCTTCCAGAAAAACACTGCACCTTTAATATTCCACAACAAATGCTTTTCGCTCATTCTTAGTGAATGTCTGTGGTAGCATGAAATCTCATTTTAGAATACAAAAACCGCCAATTTATATGAAAACAAACCTTCTTATCGGGACACTCTGGCGGAATGAACAACTTGTAAGGCCTTCCGGTGACGGGGGAAGTCTTCCAGTTCTGCTTCCGCACAGAATGCCGAGAACCAGTCCCATGGCCTACAAAGGAATTAACAAAACACAAGCTTGTAGAGGCGGGTCAAAATGTATAGAATAAATAAAATATAAACATACGAATGATGGGCTCAGGGCTGGGGAGAGGCGAAGGAGGGCAGCGGCCATGAGCTGGTCCTCTCGCCTCTTCCTCGACGTAATGGACTTGAGGTGTCCCTTTCGACGAGGCATCTGAAAACATACATAAATTGTAAAAACCACGAGTCACTGCTTAACACATTAGTCACAATAAAGGACTAAGACTAAATATTGCAACCTTTAGCTACACAACTTAATGATATAACTAAACCAGAACTAAGTCAGGAATGAACGAAAATACTGAATATTATAATAAAGCAGGAGTAAATGAGAACCAAAAAGCCAGGACTAGTATTGCAACTAATTAGGACTAAATTAAACCTAAACTAGGACTACAAGAACCAGAACGAGAAAAAACTAAAATACAAGGTTATACCAGGAGTAGAATCACAACTTCAAAACAGGACTGAACTACATGCAGAAAACATCCGAGACCAAATAAGATTGCACTTTGCACAGCACATACACAAAAATAAAGCAACAACTAAACTAGAACTAAACAAGTTGCAAACCAGGAGTAAACTAGGAGGAAATTTAAACCAGGAATAAACAAGGAGAACAGGTCAAACACAAGAGTACATTACCTCACTTACTGTCTTTTCCTTTTTAACAATGCATATCAATATTACATACTTATGAGAAAAACAGAGGACCTTTAAAAGCCAAAAAAGTCTGTGTGAAAATAAACCATGATCAAAGTAGGACCTTTTGGACACATTCTTATTTATTTATTATTATATTTATTAGTGGGCTCCAGCTCATTCTCTCCCTTTTCCCATTGACTTACATTGAGATCTTATTGTCCCTCTCTCTATACCTGCTGCACTGAGCCTCGTCATTTTGGTCTTCAAATGTTCATATGAACCCGTTTGAACACGTGATCCTGATTTTTTTTTTTTTCTTCGCTAAAAACCTATTCATAACCTGGCTCCAGATTCACTCCTGTAACCGTTAGCATCACAAGATTCATTTGAGCGGCGCTGAACGCTGTGGGTGACGTCACACTCACTTAATCCACTCATATTTACGGTCTGTGAGTACAACAGGTCAGACAGTCCAGTAAATTATAAAAAAGATAATATTTTAATCATGTCTACTTCAAACCACTTCAACACCAGGATCTGACTGAAAAAGGACTACACCAGAGCCATGTACATCCAACTAAACAAACACAATGACACACAGCAGGTCTAAACCAGATCAGGATCAGGTCTAAACCAGGTCTAGTCCAACTCCAGACCCAGACTAGATCTACCTACACTCGGACTAGACCCAGAGCAGGACTACCCAGGTCTACACCAGAACCATTTAAGACATGGACTAGACCTGGACTTAATCAGAACATAAGTAAAACTGTTGGTGATACGCTCTGTTCTCAGACACACAAAACCAAGGACACTAAAACAAAGCATTACTGCCACCAGAAACTGAATAGCTACAGTTTCCAGCTTTTGCCAAACTGTTTTCTGATTGGTCAAGCCAGACATACACACGAACACACACCCATACACGCACACATACTACACACACACATATACAACCACACATATACACACACATACATACACGCACACACATACATAAATGCACGCACACACGCACACATACACGCACACACATACACACTTATATACACACATACATACACGCACACACATACATACATAAATGCACGCACACGCACACACATGCACTCACGCACACATACACGCACACACATATATGCACTCACATACATACATGCACGCACACAGCGCACACACAAAACTAGACCAGGTCTAGATAACGTCTCAATCAGACCCAGAATTATTTAACAAAATTAAATTATTTAGCAGAACTAAGAATCCCCTCTGCCGCTAGGCGAAAAAAAAAACGCACAGGCAACGAGGCTCCTGCCATCAAGAACTCAGGTTCAGTTCTGTTCTCACAAGAGCCAAGCTGCTCTGACACTCCAGCTACACACAGTTAACCGAGCCACACACCCTGTACTGACGAGCTCCGCGCGTTACGGCCGCGGTGCCCCGTGAGCAGCCTCGGTGCCCCGTGAGCAGCCGCGGTGCCCCGTGAGCCGCGCTGTTCGCCACAGGCCGGTGCCCCATGAGCCGCTGTGGTGCCCCGTGAGCAGCCGCGATGCTCTGGGCGCTGTACATGTATTTTTACAAGATCGCTTATTGTATGAGATTGAAATCGATTACACAGAGTAAAAATACATTCCCCACATACATACTCACGCACACGCACGAAACTAGACCAGGTCTAGACTAAGTCTGATCTGCCTAGCAACAATTTCCCGTCCCTGAACGCTGTGGGTGACGTCACACTCACTTAATCCACTCATATTTACGGTCTGTGAGTACAACAGGTCAGACAGTCCAGTAAATTATAAAAAAGATAATATTTTAATCATGTCTACTTCAAACCCCTTCAACACCAGGATCTGACTGAAAAAGGACTACACCAGAGCCATGTACATCCAACTAAACGAACACAATGACACACAGCAGGTCTAAACCAGATCAGGATCAGGTCTAAACCAGGTCTAGTCCAACTCCAGACCCAGACTAGATCTACCTACACTCGGACTAGACCCAGAGCAGGACTACCCAGGTCTACACCAGAACCATTTAAGACATGGACTAGACCTGGACTTAATCAGAACATAAGTAAAACTGTTGGTGATACGCTCTGTTCTCAGACACACAAAACCAAGGACACTAAAACAAAACGTACTGCCCCCAGAAACTGCATAGCGACAGTTTCCCGCTTTTGCCAAACTGTTTTCTGATTGGTCAAGCCAGACATACACACGAACACACACCCATACACGCACACATACTACACACACACATATACAACCACACATATACACACACATACATACACGCACACACATACATAAATGCACGCACACGCACGCACACACATGCACTCACGCACACATACACGCACACACATACACACTTATATGCACACACATACATAAATGCACGCACACACATGCACTCACGCACACATACACGCACACACATACACACTTATATACACACATATACATACATAAATGCACGCACACGCACACACATGCACTCACGCACACATACACGCACACACATGTATGCACTCACATACATACATGCACGCACACAGCGCACACACAAAACTAGACCAGGTCTAGATAACGTCTCAATCAGACCCAGAATTATTTAACAAAATTAAATTATTTAGCAGAACTAAGAATCCCCTCTGCCTCTAGGCGAAAAATGAGCCAAGCTGCTCTGACACTCCAGCTACACACAGTTAACCGAGCCACACACCCTGTACTGACGAGCTCCGCGCGTTACGGCCGCGGTGCCCCGTGAGCAGCCTCGGTGCCCCGTGAGCAGCCTCGGTGCCCCGTGAGCAGCCGCGGTGCCCCGTGAGCCGCGCTGTTCGCCACAGGCCGGTGCCCCGTGAGCAGCCGCGATGCTCTGGGCGCTGTACATGTATTTTTACAAGATCGCTTATTGTATGAGATTGAAATCGATCATTACACAGAGTAAAAATACATTCCCCACATACATACTCACGCGCACGCACGAAACTAGACCAGGTCTAGACTAAGTCTGATCTGCCTAGCAACAATTTCCCGCCCCTGGCATACTGCTTTCTGACAGACAGACAGCAGCAGAACTTTCAGACAATAGACAATTCATTGTCAATGGAGCTAAATTCCATTAACAAAGCAGCTTTACTTCACCACACATTTGATTTAACCAGCAATGTAAAGTAAAAAACTCATGATCCTACCTTGATCCGGAGATCCCAGGCGGTCTTCAATTGACAAAAAGGCAAAGGATCACACGATGTCCTCAGTCAATCAAAGTCCAAGGACTTACAAGGATGTACAAATGTTCACAGACAAAAGACAAGCGACAAAACAGTAATCCGGTGATCCGATGATCGCAAATATAAATCCAAAGCAGGGGAAATTGCAGCTCTGACTTCGAACGAGGTACAGAGGAGCGGGAGGAGCAAGTCTGCGCGGCGCTATTTAAAGCCTACTGCTGCGTCATCAGTGGGGTGATCTCTCAGCCAATCAGGAGCCTAGGAAACCGGCACTTCTCTCCTTTGATGTGTGTCTTGGCCAATCAGGAGTGACTTTGCTCTGGTTTTGAAAGTACACTGGATCACGACCCAATCACATCTAATACACTAATAAACATGCACAACTGCACATTTTATTCAGTTAAAACATATAAATAATTAGAAATTATTTTAATATCATTGAGGGATTTAAATGATTTAGAATGACACCATATGCATGCAGTTATTTAACCCTAATTTTAATTTCAAAAGGCTGTAACTTAAAAGTGATTAAAAAAATACTGTAAATTAGGAAAATATTATAATAAGGATGACCCAAAGTTTATGTAGGGATTAAATTTACCCATCTAATGTGTATATTATGACATCATATATATATATATATATATATATATATATATATATATATATATAGATGATGATTTTTTTTTTCATGAAATGTCACATGTTAGAATGATAAAATGCAGTACTTCTTTCTCCCAAAAATTCTCCTCACCTTATGTATGCTATATGGTACAATACTGACTGCTCAAGTAAACAGTAAACAAACTGTAAATCATTACTAATAATAACTGTTATAATTGTTTAGACCTGCTTCAGTCCTGGTTTAGACCATAGACCGTATATATGAGTGGACATAGCTATCCCGTTAGCCGCCGCATGCCAAATAGGAAGTGTGCCAGGAGACTCTTCCGGCTCCTTCTCTCCCTTTTTCCCATTGACTTACAGTGGGATCTTATGGCTCCTCTCTCCGTAACTGCTGCTGTGGCCTCGTCATTTTGGTCTTAAAATGTTCGTATGAACCCGCTCTACATGATCCTGATTTTTTTCCCCGCTATTTTGTCCGTCAAAAACCCTATTCATAACATAGAGCCTGGCTCCAGATTTGGCCCTGTAGCCGTTAGCATCACAAGCCTCATTTGAGCGACGCTAAACGCTATGGGTGACGTCACGCTCACTTAGTCCACTTCTTTTATGCAGTCTATGGTTTAGACAGACATTACAAACATGGGAAATTTTCCACTCTTGGCCAGCAGGGATGCAAAGACTCCCCCCCCCCAAATATTTAAGCAAATACCACATGCACGAGCTTAGTCTGGTCATGCTGAAAATTGAATCACTGATGCGTGATCTCGGCCTGAATATAATACACTATGCATATGAAAAATTACACTATAGCGCCCCCTAACATAGACGTGAAACGCCAACATTACTAGATTTGGACCAAATTTGCCACTTAAATTCTGTGAATAGCTATAAGCAAAAACATATATTACTGACATGGGACATTTTTCACGGTTGGCCAGCAGGGGCGCAAAGACTCCTAAAAGAATGAAAGAATAAAGTGCACTATGAAATTTTTCTGGTGCTGGGCATGGCATTTGCTAGGGGTGGCGTTTATTGGGCGCAATGGGCTGGACTCAGTGTGTGGGGCGGGTCGGGTCGGCCGAGTGCGATGCGCGGCCCGCGAGGGCCGTTCGATGCCGCTTGCGGCTTTAATTATTATTATTATTATTAGGCCCGAGCCCCTACAGGGCGTAGGGCCTATTGCTTCCGCAACGATGATGCCTGGGCTTCGCCCAGGCATCATCGTTGCTAACTGTCTTACGAAGTTCAGCGCGAAGCGCTGAACTTCGTCCCTCGATCGCTCTCACCGTGAACAGCAGTATCCTAGCAACCCATGCCGAAGGCATGGGACATCCATATTTGTTCTTGCTAACAAGTCATCGTCAACATTGAGTGAATGGGCGAAGCCCATTCACTCAATGTTGACAAAAGTAGCGCGAAGCGCCTTCTGTTCCCAAAACACACTCCTGACATCAAGCTGTATCCAAGCCCCCATGCCGAAGGCATGGCCCATATTTATAGCTGCTAAAATGAATGGAAATCAATGGGGGGTCAATGGCGGACCCCGACGAGATGGTGAATGACGGGCGCGTAAGCGCCCGTCATTCACCAATGACCCCACGGTGACGTGGGGAAGCTCGAGAGCTTTCAAAAAATGTATAATATGTCTTTCCTATGTAAAAGGATATATTGTTTTTGCTAAAATTATTATTTTTTATTTTTTTATTTGTTTGTTTGTTTATTTATTAGGCCCGAGCCCCTACAGGGCGTAGGGCCTATTGCTTCCGCAACGATGATGCCTGGGCGAAGCCCTCGCGGGCCGCGCATCGCACTCGGCCGACCCGACCCGCCCCACACACTGAGTCCAGCCCATTGCGCCCAATAAACGCCACCCCTAGCAAATGCCATGCCCAGCACCAGAAAAATTTCATAGTGCACTTTATTCTTTCATTCTTTTAGGAGTCTTTGCGCCACTGCTGGCCAACCGTGAAAAATGTCCCATGTCAGTAATATATGTTTTTGCTTATAGCTATTCACAGAATTTAAGTGGCAATTTTAGTGCGTGTGATTTTTGTCGTAGCCAAAATCACACGCACTAATTGTAATCTTTTCAGGACAGATTTTATTCAGTATCTTTAAATTATAATTTGTAACAAAGCTATTCTTTGTAAAAATATGTAAAACATCAGGATCTTCACCTGTTTCACAACGTTTTAATATATCAATATCATCATCAAGCATTGGTGTCCCTCTGGAGCGCACTCTAAGCCGGTTCAATAACTCTGCAAAAGTATTATCTTTTTGTCTAACTACAGTGTTTAACTCCGCAATTTGGAATAAATCAGTAAATAGATTAACGCCTACAACTTCTTTGTACAGAGCCTGACCCATGACCGGCGATAATTGAAAGAAATCCCCAACAGCGATAATAGAGACATTTCCAAATGGAGAAAAGTCACGTGACTGTTTAATTTGACGCAACCGACCGTGAATATAAGTAAATAACTTTTTATCAACCATGGATATTTCGTCAATGATTACAATTTGTAAATCCATGTACTTAACACGCAGCGTATTAATCTTTTCCTCTCCTAGTGGACTGTAAGGGAGGGAAACCTTAGTGCCGATACTAAATGTGGTGTGGATAGTAGCCGCCTGTAAGTTATATGCTGCAATCCCTGTCGGAGCCGTTAGTAAAACACTAACACTATCTGGACTTTGGCAAATCGGAGCAAACAATCGCGACGCCTCGTACTGAATCGCCCTGATGAGGTGACTTTTCCCGGTGCCTGCCCCACCCGTGATAAACACATGCAATGGCTCTGGGTTGTTACCAGCTACTTTCTCTAAGCACCATTGCCGTATTTTGTAAAAAATGGACAGTTGTTGCTCATTTAGAGTTTTCACAAGTGAAAGACCCTCTTGACGACTCATGACATTTCTCTTCTCTATGTGACAAACCTGTTCGTTCCTTACAGCCAAGTCTGGAATAGCCTCTTGCTCATGCTCAGAACTCACACCCTGTAACATCTCTCTGAACTCCTCCCTCGCCTCTAACCTCTCCACTTCCTGTTCTGGGCAGAGCAAGCCCCACGCATCCTCCTGAATCTCTCCACAATCCATCTGCTCATACACCTCCTCCAAGTCCTCAGCTGCAAGTTCAAAGCGACGCCTATTTGAATCAACTATTAACTTAACCAAATGGGCCGATCCGTCACTTAAACGCACATCGCCGGTTTTATAGAAATGTTCGAATGTTTCAAATGGAGGCGGCTTAAGGTCGGCCTCAACACGATACGGAAAGAATAACTGAAGAATACTTTGATGAAATAACTCTGTGTTTTTAGTCTCAGAAAACCGCGCATATCTAACGACAGCGGGCTTGGTCCGTGTTCTTTTAGTAATCGCGCCTAATCCGTTTTGTAAAAGAATTGGGTTTTTACATTTATCAGATGGACCAAGTAAGCGATATTCGGATACGAATGTCGCTATGCACATGTCATTAAATGTGCTGTCATTTGGTCTACTTAAGTATCTATCAATCATGTTTGTCATCCAAATATCATCCCCCATTTCATCATCTATTTCGCCAATTGGTCGGCTCATGCGCACTATATTATCGCCAGTGGGGACAAAAGTAACTTTACGCGAAAACTCCTTTAAGTGCATGTTTGTTACGCGATACACAGCTTCCTGCGCAGAGACATCACGATTATGAAGATAAACGCTGCCTAACTTTTTAAATGCCTCTTTCGCACTAACATTACCTTTGGAAGCTTCTTTTGTGCATTACTTAAAAGTAAACCCATCTCTCTCTCAGCTTTAGAAATATATGAAATAATATACACGACGCTTGCATACGCATCTACAAATCGAACTGAATGTCCATATTGGCATTCCAGCAACTTAATAATTTCTCGTTGTAGTTGTTTATAAAGGCTTCTCTAACCTCCCTCTTTAAAACTGTGTGTGTGTGTCCGTCTAAAACGCTGTATATCTGTTCAAATGTGGACTGTGTTAACCCCAGTGACGCAAACAACTCTTCAGCACTAAGACACAGGTTATTTTCATCAAGAACAGCATTCTTCAGAACGCTCATAATGAATTGAGCCTTCTCCTTCTTTACAAGGGGCTCTGACTCAGGGTCTTTATGTTTAATAAACGTACGCGCTGACACCGGACGCGGGAAGTTAAAACGACACACTTTGTTATTTTTTCTACATGTTTTTGAGTGACGTTTAGAATGCTGCTGCACTGAAGTCACTTTTTCCAATAAATCTGGATCTGATGGTAGTTCACAGGTAACATATTTATCAACAAACTGAACTACCTCCTCATCTTTATTTACACCCAGCTTTGGGGCATTTTCTATCCAAAATAGACAGTGGACATGGGGTGATCCACGCTGCTGAAATTCTACACGATAAAAATAATCTATCACTTTACCGATGGGCTGAGCTGGGGACAGAATAACTTTACGTAAAAAGAGATGCCAACGGGCGTCAAACATACGAGCCGCAGTTACAGGGTGACGACGCAAAAGGTCACATCTCTCAGCCCAATCTAAATCGTTAACACTCCGAGTACTACCTTCCTGCTTTAAGAGCGTTTTAAGGAGGCTTGACCAGCGGAGATCTGCAGAACTAAATGAACAAAACCACGTCGGAATACCAAGCTGCCGAATACACGCAAACAAATCTTTTTGTGCCGACTGCCAGAATGGCGGCGTGCCTCTAATAGGCTGCATAAAACGATAGCCATTATCATACAGTAACAAATTTTCTAAAGTTGCATCACCTGCAGCAGCATTACCGTGACCAGAATGTCCCTTTCGCAACGCTATAGATACTTTTGACACGACCTGCTGAACCTCTAACATGTACAATGCCAAAAAAAGAAACTTAAAATTTTGCGCAAATCGACCATCCACGTGCATGAGTCTATTAATAAAATATCGGCACATGGTCAAACGAATAGGCCGAGGACTATGAAACTGATTACGACCATACGGAAACTCCTTTGGAAAGCATTTAGCCTCATTTTCTTTATCACGCAACACACTCACAGGGCTGTTCCTCGGCTGGAGCCAAATTCAAAATCCCTCAAAGTAATGATCAAGAGCTTCCTGAGCTATATCTACAGGCATGAAACACGTATCCTGATACATACAATGACGCTGTCTATCATGGAGAAGCTCGTCATCTAAATCTTCCGCCTGGTTTTCTGTTACTACATTAACGGTCACACCAGTATCCTTAACAGCTTCTTCTACATTAACGTCCGCACCCGTATCTATAGCTTCCCCCTCTTCCCTAGAAAACTCATTTACCCACTCATCATTAAAATCTATGTCTAAATAATACTGATTGTTTTGCTTAAGCAACGCAATGGCCCTCCGTACGCGCTCTGTGTCTACATACTGATACTCATAATGTCCCTTATATGTAAGTTTACGCTTTAGTTTTACCGGCAATAAACAACCGTCCATATTATTACGCGGCAATAACCGAACCGACTCCGAAACTCTCGACGGTACGCAGACGACCGGTCCATGCATGCCTCTCTGAAGTCCCTTTGGTAACGCTAACACTTGCATAAAATTAATATTGATTGCCACTATGTGCTGTTCAATAGTGTTCAAGCAGGCAAGTTCAGGTGGAATTTCGTCCAATTGTAAATTATTAACTGAACACTCAGGTGGAATTTGGCCTTTACAAAGTTTTGAGTTGCAAGTGTAGCAGATCCATAAACTTCCTCGACAATCGAAGAGCGGGCATGGCGATGGACAATCAACATTACACGATGCAAATAGGCCTCTGAAATACAGGCATTAGCTACATCCGCAGCATTTCGGATTTAGCCATAAAGTCATCCTTTCTACAAGGTAAGACCTGGTTTTTAAATAACAGTTTTAGACAAACAGCAGCAAATGTATTCCGGACCATCTTCGCTTTCTTTGAGAAACTGCTCCATAACAAAAGTGAAGTTTTCCAATTTTAGTTTCATCTGTTTTTGCTTGTTCCTGAATGCTGCCCGGGTCCTATTTTTAAATTTATCATTACTGTGATATTTTTGTTTGCCAATTGCTTTCACTTTTTGTTTATGTTGGGGATTTGATTTATACTTATGTTTACTGGCTGCTTTCATGTGTTGTTTATGTTGTAAATTAAATTTATATTTCTGGATGCTAGCTGCTTTAAGTTTATTTTGATAATGTGTATCAATGCTGTATTTATTTTTACATGCAGCTTTATGTTTTTGTCTATATTCTATGTTGGTTTTATATTTATGTTTGTTTGCTGCATTGATTGCAGACTTAATTTTCTGCCTATACTCTACATTCATTCTGTATTTTTGTTTGTTTGCTGCATTGATTGCAGACTTAATTTTCTGCCTATACTCTAAATTCATTCTGTATTTATGTGTGTTTGCAGACTTAATTTTCTGCCTATACTCTATATTCATTCTGTATTTATGTTTGTTTGCAGCATTGATTGCAGACTTAATTTTCTGCCTATACTCTATATTCATTCTGTATTTATGTTTGTTTGCTGCATTGATTGCAGACTTAATTTTCTGCCTATACTCTATATTCATTCTGTATTTATGTTTGTTTGCTGCATTGATTGCAGACTTCATTTTCTGCCTATACTCTAAATTCATTGTGTATTTATGTTTGTTTGCAGACTTAATTTTCTGCCTATACTCTAAATTCATTGTGTATTTATGTTTGTTTGCAGCCTTTTTCCCCTCTCTATACTCTACATCATGTCTATATATTTGTTTAGCTCTTATTTTGGTTGCTTCTTTCAGCTTTTGTTGATATACCAAATTAGACCTGTATCGTGTCAAATTCTTTTCTTTAACATTTTCTCGATTTTGTAAATACTTTTCTCTCATTATTTCTTTGATCATGTGGTGGTGTTTGTTGTAGGTGCTTTTTAGATGTTTTTGTTTTTTCTTTAGTAAATACTTTGATAACACAGGTTCTTGATTAATTTCAATGTCTTTATTTACCTGACTGACCTGTGTTTGAAAGGCTACCTTTTTAGGCCTAATATTGTAGCCCTCCACTGACAAGCGATACATTTGGCAGCATTCATAACAAGTGAGGGAATTAGGATTTTGGACGCAAGTTACGTTTTCATAATGACCGTTAACATTTTCAAGATAGATGCCACTGGATGACAAAGGCTTGGTAGTACAACCATATTTGAGCCAATGTCCATTATAAAATGTAAATACATTAACACCTAAATAATCTGCAGTCGCATGAATTTCAACTTCAGTGGCCCATGTGCCAACTTTACGCATGTTTGACGCGCTGATATAGTCTTCTACAGACGAATAACCATCGCGCAGTACCGTGTTATATTTTAAAGGATTATTTAAAAGGTGTTTAACAATCGCAAGTCTAATTTTCCTATGATCTTTTTGTACCACTAATGGCCTGCGTAAATCGCCCGAAAGAAACAATTACCATCCGCAACAATTTTGTCTTTGTGACACGGAGCGCCTAATGGACCTACAGTTTTAGGATCTGCTACACCAACCTTCTGATAGTCTGCCTTAATGTGTCTGCACAAGTCCTTACAATCACTTTCAGTAAGTGGATTGAAGGACAGGGCATTCTCCTGAACACTGCTGCACAGCACATCTAAGTCAACATCAGTATCGCGCTTGGTTTTTTCAAACGTGTTTGGGGGCACAGAAGACACTTCTGTGGCCTCTTTGCGCTTTAAGCCCCTCAGACTGTCCTCTGCTACAACAACATTAACACCAGTGATCTCAAACTCTTTAAAAGACACATCATCACTATCCTCATCACAATTACCGTAACATGCAGCCAATGCACAAAAATAACTATACAGCTCATCTATACTATTAAAATACACAACCACACTTTTGCCATCAGCATCTACCAACCCATCAGCACTACGCGAGTGAGAGTCGACCACCGCAAACCGACCATTGTTTTTAATAACTGCACAAGTACTACCACAGAGTGTCATAAGACATGTGTCGTACTGTGCCAACATCTGCTCTAAACCACCATCTAACGTCACCCATGCGCCTGCCTCAATGAAGTCATGCTCTACGACATTAGCAGCTCCATTACGTGGCTCACTGAAAGAAAACCTGAACCGCTGCCCATCTATAACAGACTCAGTCGGTAAGTCTGTAACAAGTAAATACCCAATCCCACTAATCGAGCCCAGATTCCGACGCCGTGTACAGTGCATCCCCAAGAATCAAAACCCTGTCTAACTGCCTCTGATCCCACGAAAACACATTCAACACCGTATGCTGGGCTAAAGCTACCAGAGATATCGCCATACACTGTACACCTCCATACACGAACCGATCATCGCCCTGATGAAAACTACCCCTAATTACAGAAGGAAGACTTTCCCTATCACTAACAGGTACTACATCACACTGTGCACAACAAGACTTATCTTTGTCCCCTTTGTCAGAAGCACTCTCCTCTTGGACAGCTGGTGGACGGCTGAGCGGAGAAGGTTGACTGGTTGCAGAAGAAGAAGGAAGGCTGGTCAGATGAGGAGGGCTGAGTGGAGGGAGTGGAGAAGAAGGCAGCAGACAGGTCTCAGGAGAAGGAAAGGCCTACAAGATGCAAAGACAATTAATATTACTGTGTCTTCAAACTACAAATCCCATTTAATTTTTCTACCATATATATCTATATTTACTAGAAAAATCACTCATATATGTATATATATGTGTGTGTGTATGTATGTATGTGTCTATATATATGTGTATGTATGTATATGTACATACGTACATACATACATACATACAAATCCCATCTACATGCTACATAGGTCCAAGGTCATCACTGTAAAGGAGAAGCCGTTCTCAATTGAATTACCTCGTAAAATATCAAATATATATTTTGTTGACATCTCACCTGGTCTGTCAACATCTCTCTGGATCTGCTGAGTGATGTTCCTGGAGCCACTTCCACCTCTCCACACTACAAAAACATCTATACATTAGCCTATATTCACAGTCACAGACACATGACATCACTCCATTATATAAACTTAGCTCATACCTGGTCCAGTTCCATCTCAGGCAGGGACACGGGAGGAGAGACAGGTCTCACCTCGAGTGTAGATCCTGCCTCAAACTTTGTAAAGACAATATACTATTAGTCACCATTTTTAATAAAAACAGGACAAAGGCTGTGGAAAGACATGACAAGCTCACCTGCCGCTGGGAGCGACGGCGCTTTGAGGCAGGTAGTTTTATTGTCTCGCGAGAGACATTCTCCTCCATCCCGGATGTGGAGCTGGCACGTGTCAAGCGTTTACGTGCCAATCCGGACGTGGAGATGACGGGTGGAGTGTAACGTTTCACCACGTCGGCATAGGAGGGGCAAGGAGGGGAAAGGCTTCTCACCTCCACAACCGCCTATGAAATAAAAGCATGACTGATGAGTAAAATCACACATTTGGCATGTACACATCAACACATACAACACTGACCTGGTCATCCTCCAATGCAGGTGGGGAGCTGACAGGTGAGCAGGGTCTCACCTCCGGACCGGGAGAGGAGCGTGAGAGAGAGGGGCGGTGCCTCACCTCCACAACAGGCTACAGAACAACATGTACAAGTCAGTTATATATGCAGGACATAGAATATATCTGTAATCCTGCACCCACCTTCTGCTCCTCCTCCCCGGATGTTGAGCTGGAAGGTGAGCCCCTCTTGCTCACCTTCCCAGCCGTTGCCTTGACCGCTCCCTGGGGCTGGCGTTTAAGGGCAACAGCTTTGCGACGTCCTGGCTGAGACGTCTTTTGAAAAGAAAAGGGTGGTTTCTTTACAAATTGCAAAATCAAAAACTGAGTCTTTTATACATAACTCAATTTGACAGTAAAAATACCTTCTTTTCCTTAGGAAAAGAGCCAAGGTTGGATGGAGAGATCTTGTCCATCTCAACCAACATGGCGGGGCTGAACACCAGAGGCGAGAAGTGTGTGGAGAAAGCAGGCTCCACCTGTGCATATATCAAAAGTTTTCATATTATGGTCTGTATCATTGGATCAGAACTATGTGACTAGTGTCATGTCATAAACTCACCTCAACCAGTCCTGTCTGGACTCCCACAGGAGAGCTCTGGTTCTTCTGTGAAAAATCAAATCAATAAAGCATGAATAATATATAAGTTGTGTTCATACAATGTCATAGCATTCTACATTTAATTCTAAAATGCAGACATATGCAGATATTGTTTGGCTGATATATCCAATATTTACTTGTTTTCATTAATTGGCTATCCGCCCTAAATCTCTATGCATAAAGAATAAATATAAAATGCTTAAATTGAACACTTTAGTGTGCTTATAACTGTACAAAATATGTATTAATTGCTCTCTTATAAGGTTATGATTATAAAATTAGATATGAGTGAGTTTCATGGACAATAATCGAAATCAGTCCTATATATCTGTCACTGGTTTCTCTGAAGTCTAAACCATCGGTAACACTATCAGCCATTAAAAAACTCAAATATTTATCTATGTAATTTACATGGAGACAAGCAGTTTACATTATCAGACCAGTTTCTTTGGCTATAAAACACTATAGAATAAATGAAAATTGGATCAGATTATACTGAAAACATTGCAGGCAAAGCAATACAAGAAGTGACGGGCCCTTCATTAGCAAATATAAGGGCACCTTTAAAGCCACAGAGTCTATGGAACAAAGAGCATTTGAACCAAATTACAGAAATAGAAAACTGTTTCACCCTCCAGATACAATATTGGGACACTAAAACAGCTGTGATTTAAAAAGGCCATTAAATAAAATAAATAATTGTAGCATTTCATATATCCAGGTATAGTAAAAGGGTCACAATAATGACCATTTATGCCTGAAAACATCTCAAATAAAACACCACCCATATATGTGCTATTTAAAATTTAACATGCTATTTATATGTGCTATTTAAAATTGAACTCATCATGAGATTTTGCATAGCTTGATTAACAAGAGCTCCGCCAGCGGGGCAAAATACGCCCATACTTTGAATTATTGTATATAGAATTAAGTTAGAATTTGTCAAACCTAGTTAATTAAAGATGAATTGTTGGTGCAGTTTGGAAGTTTGACATTCCTAGGTGAGACGGTTGTCGAGTTAGAGCGCGGACAAGAAACTGTCCACAGACAGACGGACAGACGGACAGACGGACGGACGGACAGCGCCATACCATAATACATCCCGTATTACAACGGGCGTATAAAAAGAGGAGCAGCGCAGCAACAACACAACACCAGGGAACAAGAGGTGAACTTTGCAGACTCTTCATAAGAACATGGCTACAAACGAAGTGGGAATAGACCAAGAGCTCTTCAGCTGTTCCATCTGCCTGGATTTACTCAAGCTTATTCCCTGTGGACACAGCTACTGCATGAGCTGTATTAAGACTCACTGGGATGAAGAGGTGGCGAAACAGAGCTACAGCTGCCCTCAGTGCAGACAGAACTTCACTCAGAGACCTGCCCTGGTGAAAAACACCATGTTGGCTCTTTTAATGGAGGGATTTAAGAAGAGTGGACCTCCAGCTGCTCCAGTGCCACCCTGCTCTGCTGCTCATGGACATGTGTCCTGTGATTTGTGCTCTGGGAGGAAAGTGAAGGCTGTAAAATCCTGTCTTCAGTGTCTGGTCTCTTATTGTGAAGAGCATCTTCAGCCTCATTATGACGTCGCTGCATTAAAGAAGCACAAACTGGTGGAGCCCACTGAGAATCTCCAAGACAACATCTGCTCCCAACACGATGAAGTCATGAAGATGTTCTGTCGCACTGACCAGCAGTGCTTGTTACCTCTGCTCTGTGGACCAACACAAAGGCCACTTACACAGTGACGGCTGCAGCAGGGAGGACTGAGAAGCAGAGACAGCTGGAGAACTTCAGAAAGAAAATCCTCCAGAGGATTGACAAAAAGGAGAAAAATGTGGCCAGTCTTCAACATGAGGAGAAGAATATCCTACATTCTGCTAACACAGCTGTGGATTACACCCACCAAGGCCTCAGTGAGTTTATCAGTCTCCTTGAAAAAAGAATAAGTGAAGTGAAAAAGCAGATCAGATCTCAACAGGAAGCTGAGGAGCAAAGAGCTTCAGGACAAACTGCAACAGGAGATCCCCGAGCTGAAGAGGACCCACTCTGAACTGGACTCACTCACAGACTGGAAGACCACCTCCAGTTTTTACACAAGCTTACATCGATTTGTAAAGTTAGTGAAAGTTCAGAGTCCTTCTACACCAGCAGGACCCCTCCACCTTTTCAGGACATGGTATCAGCTGCTCTATCAGAGCTGAGAAACAAACTACAAGACTCCTGTCAGTTAAAACCACCCACTGTCGCTCAAAACCGAAACAGGAATACTCCTAAAAGAGACAATCGTCCTGCTGGAGCTCAGAGGAACGTGCCTTCACAGCAGAACACCTCAGTGGACAGACCAGCTCTCAACAGACTCAACACAACATTGCAAACAACAGCTTCCATTTCACAACCTCTTCAACTAAATCAGGTGCCAAATTTTGATGAGATATCAAAATATAGACGTAAATTAAGATGGGAACCACGGAGCCTCAATGACACCTTGCTGCTGTCAGATAACAACTTTTGTGTTAGACGCATGACATACAAAGAGAACCACCCGAATCACCCAGCAAGATTCACAGATGTCCCTCAGGATGTGAGCAAAGAGACTCTGAATGGCTGTGTTTTCTGAAAACTACAGTTTCATTTTGATAATGTCATTACAGTTGGAGTTGCTTACAAAGACATAAGAAGAGATGGACCCTCAGACAAATGTTCCTTTGGAAAGAACGACAAGTCTTGGGCACTGGAGTGTTTCCGGCATGATGAACGCTGTGTGTTTTGGCACAATGGAAAAGGAGTTGAGATACCAGTGAATGTTCATTATCATTTGTGTGTCTTTGTGGATCCCAAAGCTGGTATTTTGTCCTTCTGTAAAAGTCCGGTCTATACCCGAGATGGACACGGCCACATCTACACAATCAAAACTACCTTCACACAGCCTCTGGTTGCTGGGGTACGACTTAATTTTGATAGTGTACTACACAGACAGTGTGTACACACAGACGGACGGACAGACAGACGGACGGACAGACAGACGGACGGACGGACAGCGCCATACCATAATACGTCCCGTCTTGAAACAGGCGTATAAAAAAACAAAAACAAAGTTTTGAGTTTGAGTTTCAAACAATGGAAAATTTTATGTGACTTCACTAATACTCAATCAATCGATATCAATTAATATTCTGTGACATCACTTTGTACTGAATAGAACAGTTGCTACAGTTTTAGATGCTTGTACAATTTCATGGCAACTGATCTGCAGCAAAGCACAATCTATATCAACCCTATCAATTCATACATTGTGTCACTGTTACCTTTCTGCCTCGTCCAACCAGTGTCCACTCAGTAGGGGGTGGGGGTGGTACGGGCACAGGTCCAGTCACCACCACTCTTGGCTTAACCCTCCTGGTGGCAGGTCGGGGGTGGGATGGGGAGGAGACACCGGGCAGCGGGATCCGGTGTCTGTAGCTGCGTGTAGCAAGCCTGCCACAGCAGCTGGGCATAGATCCCCATCCCATGGCTGTCGCTCAGATGGACCTGGAAACATTAAGAATATAAGCAAACATCCATTAAAAATTAGTAAGGGTAAACTAACTTTGCACTGCACTACAGCACTATAAATCAACCATTCAACAATAATATAAACTCAGATTTAAGATTGTGTTTTAACCCATTAGGAGGAGATAGAGAAGTTTGATCTCATCTTAATTAGAAAATGTGCTGAATGTGACCCTGTTAAAGCTGGCACACAGGGGGCAGTGCAGAGCCAAACACAAATGAACAAATAAGAACACTGAACTTACGCCGTCCCAGCTCCACAGCTCCAGGCGATCCATCGGAAACTGCTCAGCCACAGGGAAAAAGCGGATTCCTTTGAAAACATAAGCACATCACTAAACCATTGTATTAAATATAAAGGGGACACATGCAACACTGTTCAAAAGAAAGTGTTCTAAAGTATTGAACAAACATTTGAAACATTATTATACCCATGCGCGCTGAGACCCGGTGGTACTCCTGTCTCAGGAGGGTCTGGACTTCCAAATCATCAACCAGACGATTCGGAAAATCCATGACACAGACCTATGTGAAACATTAACACGTTAACATACTGTGAAATATCAAACAAGCAAAAATAATAATAATTAAATATATACCCTCTGCCAGCGGCTGCAGACATAGGCCAGGAGTCGGCCGAACTCAGCTGCAGCCTCATCAACAGTGCGGCTGGCGTGAAGGTTATTGCACGGGGAGAGCAGGCAGACCAGAGCAGGCTCTATGAAAATCAAAAACTTTAATTCCCAAGAAATCATTTAAACACATGGACATTGAGATAATCAACAAAATGGCATTACACATGTTTTGTTGTACCAATAAATTAAGATCATTTGTTTAAATTATCTTCTTAAATATGCTGAATTAAAGCTTTTTTTTTTTTTTTAAAGAAACACTATGTAACATTTGTGGTGGAGGGGATGCCTCCCATTTGTCTCCATGGAGATGTTTTTGTTTTGTCTGGATGGCCATCTCTTTCCTTGGACACAGGCAACATCACCAGGTACAAATCAGATGTACTTCTGTGCAATAAAAATGTAAGATGAATGAGCTTTAATGCCATATGGTGGGACATTCCAAGAAACACAAGAATATCTCCGTGAAGACAAGCAGGTATCTTAACCTGCACCAAAAAAGTTACATAGGGCACCTTTAAAAATTTGGATTCAGCAAATTCAAACTATTTCAGGACATTATCAAAACAATTATTCAATTTTGTAGGTTCAAAAACACAATATTTTCATTACTAGCTCACCTCTGGTCAGCGCGGTCGCGCCAGCTCTCGGTGGATGTCACGTGCAGAACCTCCAGGGGTCGAACTGAAGCCAAAGGAAAGACATCCTCTGGCATCGGCAAGAAGCCATCCACGATATCTCGTAGATGAGAGTGCCCGACAATCAGAACGAACTAGAGACAACAAAACAAAACAAGTGCACTCTGTAATCCTTCTGTTGGAAAGTCTATTACCTAAACTGTACATATGCTTTAGTCATAAATAATGTAATTAAAGGTTGCTTTTTTGCTATAGTCTACAGTATGATATAAAGCATTTCTGACCTCTCTAACAGGGCAAGTGTCTGGAGAGGCCACCCTCTCCCAGTAAGAATGCATGCATTTAAAATTGATTTTAAACATGAATTTTTCTTTTACTAATTCACCCCTAATTATATAAATGCAAAATAGGCACGTTTACTGCTATACTGTGGAACATTGCAGACAAAGCAAGACAGACGGGCATGTGCCCCTTCCAGAAAAACACTGCACCTTTAATATTCCACAACAAATGCTTTTCGCTCATTCTTAGTGAATGTCTGTGGTAGCATGAAATCTCATTTTAGAATACAAAAACCGCCAATTTATATGAAAACAAACCTTCTTATCGGGACACTCTGGCGGAATGAACAACTTGTAAGGCCTTCCGGTGACGGGGGAAGTCTTCCAGTTCTGCTTCCGCACAGAATGCCGAGAACCAGTACCATGGCCTACAAAGGAATTAACAAAACACAAGCTTGTAGAGGCGGGTCAAAATGTATAGAATAAAATATAAAATATAAACATACGAATGATGGGCTCAGGGCTGGGGGAGAGACGAAGGAGGGCAGCGGTCACGAGCTGGTCCTTCGCCTCTTCCTCGACGCAATGGACTTGAGGTGTCCCTTTCGACGAGGCATCTGAAAACATACATAAAATGTTAAAAGCAAGAGTCACTGGTGTACACATTAGTCACAATAAAGGACTAAGACTAAATATTGCAACCTTTAGCTACACAACTTAATGATATAACTAAACCAGAACTAAGTCAGGAATGAACGAAAATACTGAATATTATAATAAAGCAGGAGTAAATGAGAACCAAAAGCCAGGACTAGTATTGCAACTAATTAGGACTAAATTAACCCTAAACTAGGACTACAAGAACCAGAACGAGAAAAAACTAAAATACAAGGTTATACCAGGAGTAGAATCACAACTTCAAAAACAGGACTGAACTACATGCAGAAAACATCCGAGACCAAATAAGATTGCACTTTGCACAGCACATACACAAAAATAAAGCAACAACTAAACTAGAACTAAACAAGTTGCAAACCAGGAGTAAACTAGGAGGAAATTTAAACCAGGAATAAACAAGGAGAACAGGTCAAACACAAGAGTACATTACCTCACTTACTGTCTTTTCCTTTTAACAATGCATATCAATATTACATACTTATGAGAAAAACAGAGGACCTTTAAAAGCCAAAAAAGTCTGTGTGAAAATAAACCATGATCAAAGTAGGACCTTTTGGACACATTCTTATTTATTTATTATTATATTTATTAGTGGGCTCCAGCTCATTCTCTCCCTTTTTCCCATTGACTTACATTGAGATCTTATTGTCCCTCTCTCTATACCTGCTGCACTGAGCCTCGTCATTTTGGTCTTCAAATGTTCATATGAACCCGCTTTGAACACGTGATCCTGATTTTTTTTTCTTCGCTAAAAACCTATTCATAACCTGGCTCCAGATTCACTCCTGTAACCGTTAGCATCACAAGACTCATTTGAGCGGCGCTGAACGCTGTGGGTGACGTCACACTCACTTAATCCACTCATATTTACGGTCTGTGAGTACAACAGGTCAGACAGTCCAGTAAATTATAAAAAAGATAATATTTTAATCATGTCTACTTCAAACCACTTCAACACCAGGATCTGACTGAAAAAGGACTACACCAGAGCCATGTACATCCAACTAAACGAACACAATGACACACAGCAGGTCTAAACCAGATCAGGATCAGGTCTAAACCAGGTCTAGTCCAACTCCAGACCCAGACTAGATCTACCTACACTCGGACTAGACCCAGAGCAGGACTACCCAGGTCTACACCAGAACCATTTAAGACATGGACTAGACCTGGACTTAATCAGAACATAAGTAAAACTGTTGGTGATACGCTCTGTTCTCAGACACACAAAACCAAGGACACTAAAACAAAACGTACTGCCCCCAGAAACTGCATAGCGACAGTTTCCCGCTTTTGCCAAACTGTTTTCTGATTGGTCAAGCCAGACATACACACGAACACACACCCATACACGCACACATACTACACACACACATATACAACCACACATATACACACACATACATACACGCACACACATACATAAATGCACGCACACGCACGCACACACATGCACACACATACACACTTATATACACACATACATACACGCACACACATACATAAATGCACGCACACACATGCACTCACGCACACATACACGCACACACATACACACATATACATACACGCACACACATACATACATAAATGCACGCACACGCACACACATGCACTCACGCACACATACACGCACACACATATATGCACTCACATACATACATGCACGCACACAGCGCACACACAAAACTAGACCAGGTCTAGATAACGTCTCAATCAGACCCAGAATTATTTAACAAAATTAAATTATTTAGCAGAACTAAGAATCCCTCTGCCGCTAGGCTTAAAAACGCACAGGCAACGAGGCTCCTGCCATCAAGAACTCAGGTTCAGTTCTGTTCTCACAAGAGCCAAGCTGCTCTGACACTCCAGCTACACACAGTTAACCGAGCCACACACCCTGTACTGACGAAGCTCCGCGGCGTTACGGCCGCTGTGCCCGTGAGCAGCCTCGGTGCCCGTGAGCAGCCGCGGTGCCCCGTGAGCCGCGCTGTTCGCCACAGGCCGGTGCCCCATGAGCCGCTGTGGTGCCCGTGAGCAGCCGCGATGCTCTGGGCGCTGTACATGTATTTTTACAAGATCGCGGATTGTATGTGATGGTAATCGATTACTCAGAGTAAAAATACATTCCCCACATACATACTCACGCCAAGACGCACGAAACTAGACCAGGTCTAGACTAAGTCTGATCTGCCTAGCAACAATTTCCGCCCCTGAACGCTGTGGGTGACGTCACACTCACTTAATCCACTCATATTTACGGTCTGTGAGTACAACAGGTCAGACAGTCCAGTAAATTATAAAAAGATAATATTTTAATCATGTCTACTTCAAACCCCTTCAACACCAGGATCTGACTGAAAAAGGACTACACCAGAGCCATGTACATCCAACTAAACGAACACAATGACACACAGCAGGTCTAAACCAGATCAGGATCAGGTCTAAACCAGGTCTAGTCCAACTCCAGACCCAGACTAGATCTACCTACACTCGGACTAGACCCAGAGCAGGACTACCCAGGTCTACACCAGAACCATTTAAGACATGGACTAGACCTGGACTTAATCAGAACATAAGTAAAACTGTTGGTGATACGCTCTGTTCTCAGACACACAAAACCAAGGACACTAAAACAAAACGTACTGCCCCCAGAAACTGCATAGCGACAGTTTCCGCTTTTGCCAAACTGTTTTCTGATTGGTCAAGCCAGACATACACACGAACACACACCCATACACGCACACATACTACACACACACATATACAACCACACATATACACACACATACATACACGCACACACATACATACATAAATGCACGCACACATACGCACACACATGCACTCACGCACACATACACGCACACACATACACACTTATATGCACACACATACATAAATGCACGCACACACATGCTCTCTCTCACACATACACGCACACACATACACACTTATATGCACACACATACATAAATGCACACACACACATGCACTCACGCACACATACACGCACACACATGTATGCACTCACATACATACATGCACGCACACAGCGCACACACAAAACTAGACCAGGTCTAGATAACGTCTCAATCAGACCCAGAATTATTTAACAAAATTAAATTATTTAGCAGAACTAAGAATCCTCTGCCTCTAGGCGAAAAAGAGCCAAGCTGCTCTGACACTCCAGCTACACACAGTTAACCGAGCCACACACCCTGTACTGACGAAGCTCCGCGCGTTACGCAGTGCCCGTGAGCCGCTGTGCCCCGTGAGCAGCCTCGTGCCCCGTGAGCAGCCTCGGTGCCCGTGAGCAGCGGTGCCCGTGAGCAGCCTCGGTGCCCCGTGAGCAGCCGCGGTGCCCCGTGAGCCGCGCTGTTCGCCACAGGCCGGTGCCACATGAGCCGCTGCGGTGACCCGTGAGCAGCCGCGATGCTCTGGGCGCTCTACATGTATATTTACAAGATCGCTTATTGTATGAGATTGAAATCGATCATTACACAGAGTAAAAATACATTCCCCACATACATACTCACGCCAAGACGCATCGAAACTAGACCAGGTCTAGACTAAGTCTAATCTGCCTAGCAACAATTTCCCGCCCCTGGCATACTGCTTTCTGACAGACAGACAGCAGCAGAACTTTCAGACAATTGACATTTTATTGTCTATGGAGATAAATTGCATTAACAATGCTGCTTTTCTTCACAACTCATTTGATTTTAACAGCAGTGTAAAGTAAAAAGTCATGTCCTACCTTGATCCGGAGATCCCAGGCGGTCTTCAATTGAGAAAAAGACAAAGGATCACACGATGTCCTCAGTCAATCAAAGTCCAAGGACTTACAAGGATGTACAAATGTTCACAGACAAAAGACAAGCGACAAAACAGTAATCCGGTGATCCGATGATCGCAAATATAAATCCAAAGGAGTAGAAAATGCAGCTCTGACTTCGTAAACGAGGCACAGAGTGGCAGGAAGAGGAAGTCTGCGCACCTCTATTTAAAGCCTTCTGCTGCGTCATCAGTGGGGTGATCTCTCAGCCAATCAGGAGCCTAGGAAACCGGCACTTCTCTCCTTTGATGTGTGTCTTGGCCAATCAGGAGTGACTTTGCTCTGGTTTTGAAAGTACACTGGATCACGACCCAATCACATCTAATACACTAATAAACATGCACAACTGCACATTTTATTCAGTTAAAACATATAAATAATTAGAAATTATTTTAATATCATTGAGGGATTTAAATGATTTAGAATGACACCATATGCATGCAGTTATTTAACCCTAATTTTAATTTCAAAAGGCTGTAACTTAAAAGTGATAAAAAAAATACTGTAAATTAGGAAAATATTATAATAAGGATGACCCAAAGTTTATGTAGGGATTAAATTTACCCATCTAATGTGTATATTATGACATCATATATATATATATATATATATATATATATATATATATATATATATATATATATATATATATATATATATATATATATGATGATTTTTTTTTTCATGAAATGTCACATGTTAGAATGATAAAATGCAGTACTTCTTTCTCCCAAAAATGCTCCTCGCCTTATGTTTGCTATATGGTACAATACTGACTGCTCAAGTAAACAGTAAACAAACTGTAAATCATGACTAATAATAACTGTTATAATTGTTTAGACCTGCTTCAGTCCTGGTTTAGACCATAGACCGTATATATGAGTGGACATAGCTATCCCGTTAGCCGCCGCATGCCAAATAGGAAGTGTGCCAGGAGACTCTTCCGGCTCCTTCTCTCCCTTTTTCCCATTAACTTACATTGGGATCTTATTGCTCGTCTCTCTGTACCTGTAGCTGTGAGCCTCGTCATTTTGGTCTTAAAATGTTCGTATGAACCCGCTCTACATGATCCTGATTTTTTTCCCCGCTATTTTGCCCGTCAAAAACCCTATTCATAACATAGAGCCTGGCTCCAGATTTGCCCCTGTAGCCGTTAGCATCACAAGCCTCATTTGAGCGACGCTAAACGCTATGGGTGACGTCACGCTCACTTAGTCCACTTCTTTTATGCAGTCTATGGTTTAGACAGACATTACAAACATGGGAAATTTTCCACTCTTGGCCAGCAGGGATGCAAAGACTCCCCCCCCAAATATTTAAGCAAATACCACATGCACGAGCTTAGTCTGGTCATGCTGAAAATTGAATCACTGATGCGTGATCTCGGCCTGAATATAATACACTATGCATATTAAAAATTACACTATAGCGCCCCTAACATAGACGTGAAACGCCAACATTACTAGATTTGGACCAAATTTGCCACTTAAATTCTGTGAATAGCTATAAGCAAAAACATATATTACTGACATGGGACATTTTTCACGGTTGGCCAGCAGGGGCGCAAAGACTCCTAAAAGAATGAAAGAATAAAGTGCACTATGAAATTTTTCTGGTGCTGGGCATGGCATTTGCTTGGGGTGGCGTTTATTGGGCGCAATGGGCTGGACTCAGTGTGTGGGGTGGGTTGGGTCGGCCGAGTGCGATGCGCGGCCCGCGAGGGCCGTTCGATGCCGCTTGTGGCTTTAATTTATTATTAGGCCCGAGCCCCTACAGGGCGTAGGGCCTATTGCTTTCGCAACGATGATGCCTGGGCGAAGCCCAGGCATCATCGTTGCTAACTGTCTTCACGGTTCAGCGCCAAAGCGCTGAACTTCGCTACTCCTCGCTCTCTCCGTGAACAGCAGTATCCTAGCAACCCATGCCGAAGGCATGGGACATGCATATTTGTTCTTGCTAACAAGTCATCGTCAACATTGAGTGAATGGGCGGCCCATTCACTCAATGTTGACAAAAGTAGCGAAGCGCCTCCTGTCCCCAAAACACACTCCTGACATCAAGCTGTATCAAGCCCCATGCCGAAGGCATGGGCCATATTACAGCTGCCAAAATGAATGGAAATCAATGGGGGTCAATGGCGGACTCGACGAGATGGTGAATGACGGCGCGTAAGCGTCATTCACCAATGACCCCACGGTGACGTGGGGAAGCTCGAGAGCTTTCAAAAAATGTATAATATGTCTTTCCTATGTAAAAGGATATATTGTTTTTGCTAAAAAAAAAAAAAAAAAAAGTTTCCTTATTAGGCCCGAGCCCCTACAGGGCGTAGGGCCTATTGCTTTCGCAACGATGATGCCTGGGCGAAGCCCAGGCATCATCGTTGCTAACTAAAAAAAATATTATTATAAAAAATATTATTATAATATTAAAAAAAATATTATTATAATATTAAAAAAAATATTATTATGGCCACGCCCCCTGACAAACCAGAAGGCGGCCATCTTGGATTGAAATAAAAAAGTTGCTGAGTCAGCATTTTCGCTCACGTCGCATTTGAACGAACTCCTCTGAAGGCGCTTCACCCACAGGGGTCAAAATCGTCGTACATCAACTAGAGAAGTCGGGCATCAAACGATAGCTGAATTTTTAAAATAACTATCACGGTTTACGTGCGGCGAAGCTGCAAAGTTTGTTCAGATTTTTGGCAATTTTCTAATGACAAAATTTGGTCCCGTTCGGCCATACAAAGTCCGACTCAACTCAAATTTTAATCACTTGTAAAACTTTTGTGCCAAAGCCCACTAATTGTGACACGAGCAAAAATGGTGTGATAGCGCCCCCTGCAGGACACAATAAAATTTTGCATGGACGGTCAAAATTTTAGTTTTTCTAAAATGTACCAAATTTTGTACAAAATTACTTTGGGCCATCTCAATCAAAAAAGCCAATGTAAACCATATGGTATTTTTAACCGTGTTGCCATGGTGATGCGCGGAAGCTCCAATGTTATCCTAATGGGAAATATCAGATAAATTCCCATTCATGACAAATATTTTACTTTCACAGAATATTCTCAAATTTGGCACAATGACTCTTCATGTCATCCCGATCAAAAAAGTCAATGACAACCATATGGTATATGTCACAGGGTTGCCATGGCGATGCGCCAAAGCCTCCATGTTATCCTTATGGGAAAATTTCAACAATTTCTTACTTTTCAAATTGATATAGCGTCTTATTAGTTTCATTCAAGAATGTGAAATTTGGCACAGTGATTCTTCAGGTCAGTCCAAACAAAAAAGTCTGGGGGCCAAAGTTGTATTTTGCACGGTGTTGCCATGGCGATGTCCCAAAGTGCCCATATTCGTCAATCTTAACACATCAGCATCTCCAGTGTGTGTGGACTTTATGTGTTTGGTGACAAGTTCAGCCCAAAGCCACAAACACACAGAGACAAGAGGCTCATCAGCGCCACCCGGGGGAGCGTCGGGTCGGCCGAGTGCGATGCGCGGCCCGCGAGGGCCGTTCGATGCCGCTTGCGGCTTTAATTAGGCCCGAGCCCCTACAGGGCGTAGGGCCTATTACTCATAGCGATGATGCCTGGGCGGCCCAGGCATCATCGTTGCTAACTGTCTTACGAAGTTCAGCGCGAAGCGCTGAACTTCGTCCCTCCCTCGCTCTCACCGTGAACAGCAGTATCCTAGCAACCCATGCCGAAGGCATGGGACATCCATATTTGTTCTTGCTAACAAGTCATCGTCAACATTGAGTGAATGGGCGAAGCCCATTCACTCAATGTTGACAAAAGTAGCGCGAAGCGCTCCTCTCCCTAAAACACACTCCTGAACAAAAGTAGCGCGAAGCGCTCCTCTCCCTAAAACACACTCCTGACATTAAGCTGTATCCAAGCCCCCATGCCGAAGGCATGGGCCATATTTACAGCTGCCAAAATGAATGGAAATCAATGGGGGGTCAATGGCGGACCCCGACGAGATGGTGAATGACGGGCGCGTAAGCGCCCGTCATTCACCAATGACCCCACGGTGACGTGGGGAAGCTCGAGAGCTTTCAAAAAATGTATAATATGTCTTTCCTATGTAAAAGGATATATTGTTTTTGCTAAAATTATTATTATTTTTTTTATTTATTTTTATTCTTTTTTCTTCTGCTCTTTGAGCTCTAATTTGACCCCCTGAACACGCTCAAAAACTCACCAAATTTTGCCCAAAATTCAGAAGTGGCGAAAAATTTGATAAAATATATATTGCATGTATGGGTATAAAAAAGTGGCGCGACAGCGCCACCTGCAAAAGTCAAAATACATTGCGCCTATGGGAGACGTCCCGACGTAAAGTTTGTCGTACAGTCACGAAATTCGGTACAGACATTCCTCATGTCAAGACAGAAAAAATATATTATTATGGCCACGCCCCCTGACAAACCAGAAGGCGGCCATCTTGGATTGAAATACAAAACATGCTGAGTCAGCATTTTCGCTCACGTCGCATTTGAACGAACTCCTCTGAAGGCGCTTCACCCACAGGGGTCAAAATCGTCGTACATCAACTAGAGAAGTGGGGCATTAAACGATAGCTGAATTTTAAAAATAACTGTCACGGTTTACGCGCGGCGAAGCTGCAAAATTTGTTCAGATTTTTGGCAATTTTCTAACGTCAAAATTTGCTCCCGTTCGGCCATAAAAAGTCCGATTTGGCTCAAATTTTAATCACTTGTAAAACTTTTGTGCCAAAGCCGACTAATTGTGACACGAGCAAAAATGGTGTGATAGCGCCCCCTGCAGGACACAATAAAATTTTGCATGGATGGTCAAAATTTTACTTTTTCTAAAATGTACCAAATTTTGTACAAAATTACTTTGGGCCATCTCAATCAAAAAAGCCAATGTAAACCATATTTTATTTTAAACCGTGTTGCCATGGTGATGCCCAAAAGCTCCAATGTTATCCTAATGGGAAATATCAGATAAATTCCCATTCATGAAAAATATTTTACTTTCACAGAATATTCTCAAATTTGGCACAATGACTCTTCATGTCATCCCGATCAAAAAAGTCAATGACAACCATATGGTATATTTCACTGGGTTGCCATGGCGATGCGCCAAAGCCTCCATGTTATCCTTATGGGAAAATTTCAACAATTTCTTACTTTTCAAAGTGATATAGCGTCTTATTAGTTTCATTCAAGAACGTGAAATTTGGCACAGTGAATCTTCAGGTCACTCCGAACAAAAAGTCCGGGGCCAAAGTTGTATTTGCACGGTGTTGCCATGGCGATGTCCCAAAGTGCCCATGTTTGTCTATGTTGGCACATCAGCATTTCCAGTGTCTGTGGACTTTGTGTTTAGTGACAAGTTCAGCCCAAAGCCACAAACACACAGAGACAAGAGGCTCATCAGCGCCACCCGGGGGAGCGTCAGCGCCACCCGGGGGAGCGTCAGTCGGCCGAGTGCGATCGCGACGATGCTCGATGCTGCGGCTTTAATTTATTCTTCTTCTTCTTTTTCTTCTGCTCTTTGAGCTCTAATTTGAACCCCTGAACACGCTCAAAAACTCACAAAATTTTGCCCAAAATTCAGAAGTGGCGAAAAATTTGATAAAATATATATTGCATGTATGGGTATAAAAAAGTGGCGCGATAGCGCCACCTGCAAAAGTCAAAATACATTGCGCCTATGGAAGACATCCTGACGTAAAGTTTGTCGTACAGTCACGAAATTCGGTACAGACATTCTTCATGTGAAAACAGAAAAAAAATATTATTATGGCCACGCCCCCTGACAAACCAGAAGGCAGCCATCTTGGATTGAAATAAAAAAGTTGCTGAGTCAGCATTTTCGCTCACGTCGCATTTGAACGAACTCCTCTGAAGGCGCTTCCCCCACAGGGGTCAAAATCGGCGTACATCAACTAGAGAAGTGGGGCATCAAACGATAGCTGAATGTTTAAAATAACTGTCACGGTTTACGCGCGGCGAAGCTGCAAAATTTGTTCAGATTTTTTGCAATTTTCTAATGTCAAAATTTGCTCCCGTTCGGCCATACAAAGTCCGATTGGGCTCAAATTTGAATCACTTGTAAAACTTTCATGCCAAAGCCGACTAATTGTGACATGAGCAAAAATGGTGTGATAGTGCCCCCTGCAGGACACAACAAAATTTTGCATGGAGGGCCAAATTTTAGTTTCTCTAAAATGTACCAAATTTGGCCCAAAATTACTTTGGGTCATCTCAATCAAAAAAGCCAATGTAAACCATATGGTATTTTTAACCGTGTTGCCATGGTGATGCACGAAACCTCCAATGTTATCCTAATGGAAAAGATCAGATAAATTCCCATTCATGAAAAATATTTTGCTTTGACAGAATATTCTCATATTTGGCACAATGACTCTTCATGTCATCCCAATCAAAAAAGTCAATGACAACCATATGCTATATTTCACTGGGTTGCCATGGCGATGCGCCAAACCCTCCATGTTATCCTTATGGGAAAATTTCAACAATTTCTTACAGTTCAAACTGATATAACGGCTTCATAGTTTTATTGAAGAACGTGAAATTTGGCACAGTGATTCTTTAAGTCAGCCTGAACAAAAAAGTCCAGGGGGCCAAAGTTGTATTTTGGACGGTGTTGCCATGGCGATGTCCCAAATTGTCCATATTCATCATTGTTAACACATCAGGATCTCCAGTGTGTGTGGACTTTATGTGTTTAGTGACAAGTTCAGCCCAAAGCCACAAACACACAGAGACAAGAGGCTCATCAGCGCCACCTGAGGGGAGCGCTGACTGCGAAGCGCGGCCACCAATGGCCATTCGATGCCACTTGCAATGTTGACAAAAGTAGCGCGAAGCGCTCCTGTCCCTAAAACACACTCCTGACATCAAGCTGTATCCAAGCCCCCATGCCAAAGGCATGGGCCATATTTACACCTGCTAAAATGAATGGAAAACAATGGGAGTGAATGGGCGACCCCGACAAGATGGTGAATGATGAGTGCATAAGCGCTCATGTTATCCTACTGACAAAAATGTCTTTTCATTACATTTTGGCTGAGTAATACACCTTCTGTCAATTTAACCACCCAAAAATTTTTTAAGTATGTATGCATGTATGAACATTGCACCTTTAAATTAAGACCGTTTTGTCACTCAGCAGAAGAACCTATCTATAGTTATTAGAGTGCAAATCATTTATAAAGCTTATTTACTATGATATAATTGGGTATTTCAAACCTAATTATAACAGATATCTTCTGAATTATGCATCAGTGCATTTAATTGAAATATTGTCCTCTGTATTGAACCAATCTTCACCAAGTTTCCATTTAAATGTTATACATGCTAAAACATAGTCTTTGTAAATGTTTTAACTTTTCAGCTAATTAATTACCTAAAATATTTGTACATACACATTTATAATTACATTTTCTATTAAATAAACAGAAACAAGATTCAATCAAGACTTTTTATTTAAGTTGCCACTCCGGATAAACTTGACTAAGACCATTTACAATGTTAAAAAGACCATTGGGCAAATGAAAAACAGTTGGACACTGATGAACACATTTCTTTTGCTATTCAGTCTTTATATACAATAGCACAGCATGTTATTAAAGCAAACCTAAAACATAACCAAGTGTCATCACAAATAAACTATACATTACAATTATTATTATTTATTATATTATAAGTACACAAAGAAGAATCATTTAGCGCAGCATGTTGTTTTAGAAAACCAAAAGCATAACCAATAGCCATTATACATGAACACTGTATTACAACACATGACAATATAAATAAATAAAAACACATCTTTAAGCATTACTGTACAACACAATTTACAGTTTTCATATTATTTGGGCAAATCTGAACCAATTCAATTCAATTCAATTCAATTTATTTTGTAGCGCCCAAAATCGCAACAACAGTAGCCTCTAAGGGCGTTCCAAGATATGGATGAGTAAAACATACACACAGACATATCAAAACAGGAAAAAAACAACATTCATGTAAAGCAGCAAATGAAACATTGTCCAGTCATCCCCTGTCCTTAGACCCTCCTTCTCAGCAAGGAAAAACTCCAAAAAACCCAGGGTCCTGGGAAAAAGAAGAAACCTCGGGGAGAACTACAGTGAAGGAGAGATCCACTCACATGGACGGACAGGCTATAGATGTCCAGGCCCGTGGGCCAGTTCGGTAAGGCCACAGCTACCCAGGTGGGGAAGAGCAGGGCGAGGAGGAGGAGGAGAGGGGCGAGGAGGAGGAGCCGGGCGAGGAGGAGGAGCCAGGCGAGGAGGAGGAGCCAGGCGAAGAGGAGGAGCCAGGCGAAGAGGAGGAGCCAGGTGAGGAGGAGGAGCCAGGCGAGGAGGAGGAGAGAGGTCCAGCTGCCATCAGGCGCCTGAAAGAGTTCCACTCCACAGGGGGAGTGGGACAGGGGACAACATGTGAATAGCAATGAACAAACTACAGATAAGAACATAGTAAGTGATGCTAATGAGAACCACTCTTCGTCTGACCCATCACCTTGAACCTGTTTGTCTTAGGACCGAACCAGGAGCAGAAAGCCCCTCACAAAACAGCTCTGAGGATCATCTGGGCACGCAAACCTCTCCACCGCGATAAGGTGGTGGTTCAAGGAGAGGGCCGCCCCTCCCCCTGAGTAGAGCTGGGGGAGAGGAGGTCTCCCCCCTCCTCCCCTCTCCCCTCCCCGATCTCCTGCCCCCGGATGGGATAACAGGAGAAAGGGAGGGGAGAGGGGGGGAGGAGGAAGAAAGAGAGGAGAGGACAGAAAGAGGGAAGGGAGAGAGGACAGAAAGAGGGGAGAACAGAAAGAGGGGCGAGAGAGAAAGAACAGAAAGCAGGGAGGGAGAGAACAGAAAGAGGAGAGAAGGAGAGAGCTGGAGGGAAAGTAGATGAAGGGTGACACAGGGAGAGATGAGGGAGCTGATAGAGGAAAAGATAGGTAGGAGGGTGAGAGATGGGAGGGAGAAAGAGGGGTGACAGAGAACAGGAGGGGCTGGAGAGACAGAGGAGGGGGAGAGAGGGGAAGGGAGAGGAGAAGTGGAAGAGGGGAGACATGATGGAGAAACAGAGAACCAGTCAACTTGGACAAAGGACACAAAACATTTGAGCTGAAAAACATACAGTATGTGTGCACTCATCACTGTATGTAATATTAACTACAAATACATATAAACTATGACTAACATGTATAAAAGCTACAAACTACCAACACACACTTAAAACCCCTACAAATACATATGTACAATAAACTACCACTACCATGTATATAAACCAGAAACAACCAACACACAATTAAAAACCCTACAAATACATATGTACAATAAACTACCACTAACATGTATATGAACCACAAACAACCAACACACAATTAAAAACCCTACAAATACATATGTACAATAAACTACCACTAACATGTATATGAACCAGAAACAACCAACACACAATTAAAAACCCTACAAATACATATGTACAATAAACTACCACTAACATGTATATGAACCAGAAACACACAATTAAAAACCCTACAAATACCCGCCTGTTAATTTATACACAAATAACTTCTACAACTGAATACAAAAAAACTATAACCGCATGATTAAAAACGCAACACGCCCATATAAATGTGATGAGTTGTCAATAAGCAACAACTGTCCATTTAGACCAAACTAAAATAATTTGATTAATTAATACCAATTTATTCTAACATCGTGGCCTCTGTACATTTAAAAGAAAATGCGATCCCCTCATGGTCGCTGAAGTAAGTTGGCACTACTACAGAGTCTATGTCATACTCTGTAGATTTGATATATAAATGATCAATTAAAGTCCCCCTCTCAGTTGTGGGAGATTTGACATATTGAACATAACCTCTTTCTGTCATAAAATTGCAGAGACTTGTAGATTTCAATATGTCATCATTAAAATCTCCCACCACCACCACAGTGGCACAATGTGAGTTCAGCCAATTCAGTAATCTATCCAAATTATACTTAAATAGAGACATGGGATATGACGGTGGACGATAAACAGCTGCAACTATAATTTTCTGCTCTGCAAAATAATTCACTAAACACTCTAAACTGAAATCCTGTACTGTGATTTCATAGTTAAGGTTTTCTTCACAGTACATGCCAACACCACCGTGCTGTTGGCCCAGTAAACTAGTCAGAGCTGGGTGATGAGTCTGCTGATAGGATAAACTACGGGGACGACTATGGAAATTATACCCTTCAATGTGACTAGTTTGAAAAGTTGAATCTACAGTTAACCATGTCTCTACCACAGCAATACAGTTAGGCTGCCAATGCTGTGTGCATGAGGCCAAATCTGACACATGTCGCACTAAACCCTGAATATTCATAAAAAAGAATGTTAAGACATGTGCCTCTTGTAAGTGCCAGGGCGCACTCGCCACTATGAAGGGAGGCATGTTCTCAAGCGCCGCTCTAATACCATCATTACAATAAATGGCATTTGCATCAAAGTCTTGAATAATAAGACCCTCTAAACTCCTAACGCGACTAAGGGCCACAGACGCCTGACCCGCTGTAAAACCTTGTTTAAGGGACACCACTGCTTGATCTACGGTTACGCCTCTGTACTTTATGAACTGTACACGCCCACGCGAGTTTAAGAGGAAACTGACGACGCTTCTCCCCTCGTTTATTCGCTTGTTCTTCTTCTGGTTCTATGCGAGTAGAACCAGTCAGGTCTGCAGGGGTACGTGTTTGCCTCCTCCTCTGCGCGCCTACTCGATCGTCGTCAAATTTAACATAAATTGCTAAAGGAGGCAGGTTTTTCTGTGAATTTCCAACTATATATGTAATTATACCACATACCCCATTTACTAGACCGTCAGCCAAATCTACATTTTTACAAAGCATAACGCGCGCATTTACACCTAAGACTAACGTCTCCTCCAAACTGGCTTGTTTGGATTTATGGAGATGGCCTTGTATTTCTGTTAACTTACCGGTGTTTTTGTCGTAGCCAAAATCACGCGCACTAATTGTAATTTTTTCAGGACAGATTTTATTCAGTATCTTTAAATTATAATTTGTAACAAAGCTATTCTTTGTAAAAATATGTAAAACATCAGGATCTTCACCTGTTTCACATCGTTTTAATATATCAATATCATCATCAAGCATTGGTGTCCCTCTGGAGCGCACTCTAAGCCGGTTCAATAACTCTGCAAAAGTATTATCTTTTTGTCTAACTACAGTGTTTAATGCTGCAATTTTGAATAAATCAGTAAATAGATTAACGCCTACAACTTCTTTGTACAGAGCCTGACCCATGACCGGCGATAATTGAAAGAAATCCCCAACAGCGATAATAGAGACATTTCCAAATGGAGAAAAGTCACGTGACTGTTTAATTTGACGCAACCGACCGTGAATATAAGTAAATAACTTTTTATCAACCATGGATATTTCGTCAATGATTACAATTTGTAAATCCATGTACTTAACACGCAGTGTATTAATCTTTTCCTCTCCTAGTGGACTGTAAGGGAGGGAAACCTTAGTGCCGATACTAAACGTGGTGTGGATAGTAGCCGCCTGTAAGTTATATGCTGCTATCCCTGTCGGAGCCGTTAGTAAAACACTAACACTATCTGGACTTTGGCAAATCGGAGCAAACAATCGCGACGCCTCGTACTGAATCGCCCTGATGAGGTGACTTTTCCCGGTGCCTGCCCCACCCGTGATAAACACATGCAATGGCTCTGGGTTGTTACCAGCTACTTTCTCTAAGCACCATTGCCGTATTTTGTAAAAATGGACAGTTGTTGCTCATTTAGAGTTTTCACAAGTGAAAGACCCTCTTGACGACTCATGACATTTCTCTTCTCTATGTGACAAACCTGTTCGTTCCTTACAGCCAAGTCTGGAATAGCCTCTTGCTCATGCTCAGAACTCACACCCTGCAACATCTCTCTGAACTCCTCCCTCGCCTCTAACCTCTCCACTTCCTGTTCTGGGCAGAGCAAGCCCCACGCATCCTCCTGAATCTCTCCACAATCCATCTGCTCATACACCTCCTCCAAGTCCTCAGCTGCAAGTTCAAAGCGACGCCTATTTGAATCAACTATTAACTTAACCAAATGGGCCGATCCGTCACTTAAACGCACATCGCCGGTTTTATAGAAATGTTCGAATGTTTCAAATGGAGGCGGCTTAAGGTCGGCCTCAACACGATACGGAAAGAATAACTGGAGAATACTTTGATGAAATAACTCTGGGTTTTTAGTCTCAGAAAACCGCGCATATCTAACGACGGCGGGCTTGGTCCGTGTTCTTTTAGTAATCGCGCTAATCCGTTTTGTAAAAGAATTGGGTTTTTACATTTATCAGACGGACCAAGTAAGCGATATTCGGATACGAATGTCGCTATGCACATGTCATTAAATGTGCTGTCATTTGGTCTACTTAAGTATCTATCAATTATGTTTGTCATCCAAATATCAGCCCCCATTTCATCATCTATTTCGCCAATTGGTCTACTCATGCGCACTATATTATCGCCAGTGGGGACAAAAGACACTTTACGCGAAAACTCCTTAAGGTGCATGTTTGTTACGCGATACACAGCTTCCTGCGCAGAGACATCACGATTATGAAGATAAACGCTGCCTAACTTTTTAAATGCCTCTTTCGCACTAACATTACCTTTGGAAGCTTCTTTTTGTGCATTACTTAAAAGTAAACCCATCTCTCTCTCAGCTTTAGAAATATATGAAATAATATACACGACGCACGCCCACGCATCTACAACGAACTGAATGTCCATATTGGCATTCCAGCAACTTAATAATTTCTCGTTGTAGTTGTTTATAAAGGCTTCTCTAACCTCCCTCTTTAAAACTGTGTGTGTGTGTCCGTCTAAAACGCTGTATATCTGTTCAAATGTGGACTGTGTTAACCCCAGTGACGCAAACAACTCTTCAGCACTAAGACACAGGTTATTTTCATCAAGAACAGCATTCTTCAGCACGCTCATAATGAATTGAGCCTCCTCCTTCGTTACAAGGGGCTCTGACTCAGGGTCTTTATGTTTAATAAACGTCGCCGCTGACACCGGACGCGGGAAGTTAAAACGACACACTTTGTTATTTTTTCTACATGTTTTTGAGTGACGTTTAGAATGCTGCTGCACTGAAGTCACTTTTTCCAATAAATCTGGATCTGATGGTAGTTCACAGGTAACATATTTATCAACAAACTGAACTACCTCCTCATCTTTATTTACACCCAGCTTTGGGGCATTTTCTATCCAAAATAGACAGTGGACATGGGGTGATCCACGCTGCTGGAATTCTACACGATAAAAATAATCTATCACTTTACCGATGGGCTGAGCTGGGGACAGAATAACTTTACGTAAAAAGCGATGCCAACGGGCATCAAACATACGAGCCGCAGTTACAGGGTGACGACGCAAAAGGTCACATCTCTCAGCCCAATCTAAATCGTTAACACTCCGAGTACTACCTTCCTGCTTTAAGAGCGTTTTAAGGAGGCTTGACCAGCGGAGATCTGCAGAACTAAATGAACAAAACCACGTCGGAATACCAAGCTGCCGAATACACGCAAACAAATCTTTTTGTGCCGACTGCCAGAATGGCGGCGTGCCTCTAATAGGCTGCATAAAACGATAGCCATTATCATACAGTAACAAATTTTCTAAAGTTGCATCACCTGCAGCAGCATTACCGTGACCAGAATGTCCCTTTCGCAACGCTATAGATACTTTTGACACGACCTGCTGAACCTCTAACATGTACAATGCCAAAAAAAGAAACTTAAAATTTTGTGCAAATCGACCATCCACGTGCATGAGTCTATTAATAAAATACCGGCACATGGTCAAACGAATAGGCCGAGGACTATGAAACGTATTACGACCATACGGAAACTCCTTTGGAAAGCATTTAGCCTCATTTTCTTTATCAGACAACAAACTCACAGGGCTGTTCCCCTCGGCTGGAGCCAAATTCAAAATCCCCTCAAAGTAATGATCAAGAGCTTCCTGAGCTATATCTACAGGCATGAAACACGTATCCTGATACATACAGTGACGCTGTCTATCATGGAGAAGCTCATCATCTAAATCTTCTGCCTGCTCCTGTTCTGCACCCTTTTCATTCTCTACAGTAACACCTGCACGTGTATCAATAACTTCATTAGCACTGGCTCCCTTATCTGTACCTTCTTCCCTAGCAAACTCATTTACCCACTCTTCATTAAAATCAATGTCAAAGTAATAACTGTTGTTTTTTTTAAGAAACGCAATGGCCCTGCGTACACGTGCTGTATCTACATACTGATACTCATAATGTCCCTTATAAGTCAGTTTACGCTTCAGTTTTACAGGCAACAAACAACCGTCCATGTTACTACGCGGCAATAGCCTAATCGACTCCTTAACCCTTGAAGGTAAACAAGTTACAGGACCATGAGTTCCACGCTGGGAGCCTTTTGGCAAGGCTAAAATCTGCATAAAATTAATATTGAGTGCCACTATGTGCTGTTCAATAGTGTTCAAGCAGGCGAGCTCAGGTGGAATGTCGTCCAATTGTAAATTATTTATCGAACATTCTGGAGGCATTTTACCTTTGCAGAGTTTAGAGTTGCAGGTGTAGCAGATCCATAAACTACCTCTACAATCAAAGAGGGGACATGGTGCAGGACAATCAACATTACACGTATGCAAGTAGGCCTCTGAAATACATACAGCAGCTACAGCAGCAACAGATTCAGATTTAGCCATAAAGTCATCCTTTCTACAAGGTAAGACCTGGTTCCTAAATAGCAATTTTAAACACACACAGCAGACAAATTCTGGACCACATTCATCTTCCTTTACAAATTGTTCCAAAACAAATGGGAATTTTTCTAGTTTTTGTTTTAATTCCTTCATTTTGTCCCTATAAGCTATACGGGTTTTATTGTTCATACCGATAGCTTTTACTTTATGTTTGTATTTATTTTTACATGTTGCTTTATGTTTTTCTCTATATTCCACACTGATTCTGTATTTCTGCTTTTTTGCTGCATTGACTGCAGACTTTTTTTTCTCTCTATATGCTGCATTAATTCGATATTTAGTTTTATTTGCAGCATTGATTGCAGACTTTGTTTTCTCTCTATATGCTGCATTAATTCGATATTTAGTTTTATTTGCAGCATTGATTGCAGACTTTATTTTCTCTCTATACTCTACATTCATACTGTATTTATATTTATTAGTAGCTTTTTTTGCCTCTCTATACTCTACATTCATACTGTATTTATATTTATTAGTAGCTTTTTTTGCCTCTCTATACTCTACATTCATACTGTATTTATATTTATTAGTAGCTTTTTTTGCCTCTCTATGCTCTACATTCATACTGTATTTATATTTATCAGCAGCTTTTTTCATCTCTCTATACTCTACATTATGTCTATATCTTTTTTTTGTAGCTTCCTTAAGTTTTTGTTGATGACGCTTGTAATGTGTTAAACTCTTTTCCTTAATTTTTTCTCGGTTTTGTATATATTTTTGCTTTAGTGTTTCTTTGATTGTCTTGTGATGTTTGCTGTATGTGTTTTTCAAATGTTTTAGTTTTTTCTTTTGCATATACCTTGATAATACAGGTTTTATATTCGCCAGATTAACCTGTGACTGGAGGGTTACCGTTTTAGATCTAAAATCATAGACCTCCATTGACAATTGACAGAGTTGGCAGCATTCATAACAGCTGTGAGTGTTGGGCTTTTTGACGCAAGTTACATTTTCATAATGATTACCGTTCTCATTTTCTAAGTATATGCCACTGTTTGACAAAGGCTTGGTAGTACAACCATATTTCAGCCAATGTCCATTAACAAAAGTAAATACATCAACACCTAAATAATCAGCGGCAGCGTTAATTTCAACTTCGGTGGCCCATGTGCCAACTTTACGCATGTTTGATGCAATGATATAGTCTTCTACAGACGAATAACCATCGCGCAATAGCGTGTTATATTTTAAAGGATTATTTAAAAGGTGTTTCACAATCGCAAGTCTAATTTTCCTATGGTATTTTTGTGTGCCACTAATGGCCTGCGAAATCGCCCGAAAGAAACAATTACCGTCCGCAACTATTTTGTCTTTGTGACACGGAGCGCCTAATAGACCTACAGTTTTAGGATCTGCAACACCAACCTTCTGATACTCTGCCTTAATGTGTCTGCACAAGTCCTTACAATCACTTTCAGTAAGTGGATTGAAGGACAGGGCATTCTCCTGAACACTGCTGCACAGCACATCTAAGTCAACATCAGTATCATGCTTGGTTTTTTACACGTGTTTGGGGGCACAGAAGACACTTCTGTGGCCTCTTTTCACTTTAAGCCCCTCAGACTGTCCTCTGCTACAACATTAACACCAGTGATCTCAAACTCTTTAAAAGACACGTCATCACTATCCTCATCACAATTACCATAACATGCAGCCAATGCACAAAAATAACTATACACCTCATCTATGCTATTAAAATACACTACTACACTTTTGCCATCAGCATCTACCAACCCATCAGCACTACGCGAGTGAGAGTCGACCACCGCATACCGACCACTGTTTTTAATAACTGCACAAGTACTACCACAGAGTGTCATAAGACATGTGTCGTACCGTGCCAACATCTGCTCTAAACCACCATCTAACGTCACCCATGCGCCTGCCTCAATGAAGTCATGCTCTACGACATTAGCAGCTCCATTACGTGGCTCACTGAAAGAAAACCTGAACCGCTGCCCATCTATAACAGACTCAGTCGGTAAGTCTGTAACAAGTAAATACCCAATCCCACTAATTGAGCCCAGATTCCGACGCTCGGTGTACAGTGCATCCCCAAGAATCAAAACCCTGTCTAACTGCCTCTGATCCCACGAAAACACATTCAACACCGTATGCTGAGCTAAAGCTACCAGAGATATTGCCATACACTGTACACCTCCATACACGAACCGATCATCGCCCTGATGAAAACTACCCCTAATTACAGAAGGAAGATTTTCCCTAACACTAACAGGTACTACATCACACTGTGCACAACAAGACTTATCTTTGTCCCCTTTGTCAGAAGAACTCTCCTCTTGGACAGCTGGTGGACGGCTGAGCGGAGAAGGTTGACTGGTCACAGAAGAAGAAGGAAGGCTGTTCAGATGAGGAGGGCTGAGTGGAGGGAGTGTAGAAGAAGGCAGCAGACAGGTCTCAGGAGAAGGGAAGGCCTACAAGATGCAAAGACAATTAATATTACTGTGTCTTCAAACTACAAACCCCATTTAATTTTTCTACCATATACATCTATATCTAGTAGAAAAATCACTCGTATATGTATATATATATGTGTGTGTGTGTGTGTATGTGTCTATATATATGTGTATGTATGTATATACGTGTGTATGTATATGTACATACGTACGTACATACATACATACATACAAATCCCATCTACATGCTACATAGGTCCAAGGTCATCACTGTAAAGGAGAAGCCGTTCTCAATTGAATTACCTCGTAAAATATCAAATATATATTTTGTTGACATCTCACCTGGTCTGTCAACATCTCTCTGGATCTGCTGAGTGATGTTCCTGGAGCCACTTCCACCTCTCCACACTACAAAAACATCTATACATTAGCCCATATTCACAGTCACAGACACATGACATCACTCCATTATATAAACTTAGCTCATACCTGGTCCAGTTCCATCTCAGGCAGGGAGACGGGAGGAGAGACAGGTCTCACCTCGAGTGTAGGTCCTGCCTCAAACTTTGTAAAGACAATATACTATTAGTCACCATTTTTAATAAAAACAGGACAAAGGCTGTGGAAAGACAAAACAAGCTCACCTGCCGCTGGGAGCGACGGCGCTTTGAGGCAGGTGGTTTTATTGTCTCGCGAGAGACATTCTCCTCCATCCCGGATGTGGAGCTGGCACGTGTCAAGCGTTTACGTGCCAATCCGGACGTGGAGATGACGGGTGGAGTGTAACGTTTCACCACGTCGGCATAGGAGGGGCAAGGAGGGGAAAGGCTTCTCACCTCCACAACCGCCTATGAAATAAAAGCATGACTGATGAGTAAAATCACACATTTGTCATGTACACATCAACACATACAACACTGACCTGGTCCTCCTCCAATGCAGGTGGGGAGCTGACAGGTGAGCAGGGTCTCACCTCCGGACCGGGAGAGGAGCGTGAGAGAGAGGGGCGGTGCCTCACCTCCACAACAGGCTACAGAACAACATGTACAAGTCAGTTATATATGCAGGACATAGAATATATCTGTAATCCTGCACCCACCTTCTGCTCCTCCTCCCCGGATGTTGAGCTGGAAGGTGAGCCCCTCTTGCTCACCTTCCCAGCCGTTGCCTTGACCGCTCCCTGGGGCTGGCGTTTAAGGGCAACAGCTTTGCGACGTCCTGGTTGAGACGTCTTTTGAAAAGAAAAGGGTGGTTTCTTTACAAATTGCAAAATCAAAAACTGAGTCTTTTATACATAACTCAATTTGACAGTAAAAATACCTTCTTTTCCTTAGGAAAAGAGCCAAGGTTGGATGGAGAGATCTTTTCCATCTCAACCAACATGGCGGGGCTGAACACCAGAGGCGAGAAGTGTGTGGAGAAAGCAGGCTCCACCTGTGCATATATCAAAAGTTTTCATATTATGGTCTGTATCATTGGATCAGAACTATGTGACTAGTGTCATGTCATAAACTCACCTCAACCAGTCCTGTCTGGACTCCCACAGGAGAGCTCTGGTTCTTCTGTGAAAAATCAAATCAATAAAGCATGAATAATATATAAGTTGTGTTCATACAATGTCATAGCATTCTACATTTAATTCTAAAATGCAGACATATGCAGATATTGTTTGGCTGATATATCGAGCCAATATTTACTTGTTTTCATTAATTGGCTATCCGCCCTAAATCTCTATCTCTATGCATAAAGAATAAATATAAAATGCTTAAATTGAACACTTTAGTGTGCTTATAACTGTACAAAATATGTATTAATTGCTCTCTTATAAGGTTATGATTATAAAATTAGATATGAGTGAGTTTCATGGACAATAATCGAAATCAGTCCTATATATCTGTCACTGGTTTCTCTGAAGTCTAAACCATCGGTAACACTATCAGCCATTAAAAAACTCAAATATTTATCTATGTAATTTACATGGAGACAAGCAGTTTACATTATCAGACCAGTTTCTTTGGCTATAAAACACTATAGAATAAATGAAAATTGGATCAGATTATACTGAAAACATTGCAGGCAAAGCAATACAAGAAGTGACGGGCCCTTCATTAGCAAATATAAGGGCACCTTTAAAGCCACAGAGTCTATGGAACAAAGAGCATTTGAACCAAATTACAGAAATAGAAAACTGTTTCACCCTCCAGATACAATATTGGGACACTAAAACAGCTGTGATTTAAAAAGGCCATTAAATAAACTAAATAATTGTAGCATTTCATATATCCAGGTATAGTAAAAGGGTCACAATAATGACCATTTATGCCTGAAAACATCTCAAATAAAACACCACCCATATATGTGCTATTTAAAATTTAACGTGCTATTTATATGTGCTATTTAAAATTGAACTCATCATGAGATTTTGCATAGCTTGATTAAAAAAACAAAAACAAAGTTTTGAGTTTGAGTTTCAAACAATGGAAAATTTTATGTGACTTCACTAATACTCAATCAATCAATATCAATTAATATTCTGTGACATCACTTTGTACTGAATAGAACAGTTGCTACAGTTTTAGATGCTTGTACAATTTCATGGCAACTGATCTGCAGCAAAGCACAATCTATATCAACCCTATCAATTCATACATTGTGTCACTGTTACCTTTCTGCCTCGTCCAACCAGTGTCCACTCAGTAGGGGGTGGGGGTGGTACGGGCACAGGTCCAGTCACCACCACTCTTGGCTTAACCCTCCTGGTGGCAGGTCGGGGGTGGGATGGGGGAGGAGACACCGGGGCAGCGGGATCCGGTGTCTGTAGCTGCGTGTAGCAAGCCTGCCACAGCAGCTGGGCATAGATCCCCATCCCATGGCTGTCGCTCAGATGGACCTGAAACATTAAGAATATAAGCAAACATCCATTAAAAATTAGTAAGGGTAAACTAACTTTGCACTGCACTACAGCACTATAAATCAACCATTCAACAATAATATAAACTCAGATTTAAGAATGTGTTTTAACACAATATGGAGGAGATAGAGAAGTTTGATCTCATCTTAATTAGAAAATGTGCTGAATGTGACCCTGTTAAAGCTGGCACACAGGGGGCAGTGCAGAGCCAAACACAAATGAACAAATAAGAACACTGAACTTACGCCGTCCCAGCTCCACAGCTCCAGGCGATCCATCGGAAACTGCTCAGCCACAGGGAAAAAGCGGATTCCTTTGAAAACATAAGCACATCACTAAACCATTGTATTAAATATAAAGGGGACACATGCAACACTGTTCAAAAGAAAGTGTTCTAAAGTATTGAACAAACATTTGAAACATTATTATACCCATGCGCCGCTGAGACCGGTGGTACTCCTGTCTCAGGAGGGTCTGGACTTCCAAATCATCAACCAGACGATTCGGAAAATCCATGACACAGACCTATGTGAAACATTAACACGTTAACATACTGTGAAATATCAAACAAGCAAAAATAATAATAATTAAAAAATATACCCTCTGCCAGCGGCTGCAGACATAGGCCAGGAGTCGGCCGAACTCAGCTGCAGCCTCATCAACAGTGCGGCTGGCGTGAAGGTTATTGCACGGGGAGAGCAGGCAGACCAGAGCAGGCTCTATGAAAATCAAAAACTTTAATTCCCAAGAAATCATTTAAACACATGGACATTGAGATAATCAACAAAATGGCATTACACATGTTTTGTTGTACCAATAAATTAAGATCATTTGTTTAAATTATCTTCTTAAATATGCTGAATTAAAGCTTTTTTTTTTTTTTTTTTTTAAAGAAACACTATGTAACATTTGTGGTGGAGGGGATGCCTCCCACTTGTCTCCATGGAGATGTTTTTGTTTTGTCTGGATGGCCATCTCTTTCCTTGGACACAGGCAACATCACCAGGTACAAATCAGATGTACTTCTGTGCAATAAAAATGTAAGATGAATGAGCTTTAATGCCATATGGTGGGACATTCCAAGAAACAAAAGAATATCTCCGTGAAGACAAGCAGGTATCTTAACCTGCACCAAAAAAGTTACATAGGGCACCTTTAAAAATTTGGATTCAGCAAATTCAAACTATTTCAGGACATTATCAAAACAATTATTCAATTTTGTAGGTTCAAAAACACAATATTTTCATTACTAGCTCACCTCTGGTCAGCGCGGTCGCGGCCAGCTCTCGGTGGATGTCACGTGCAGAACCTCCAGGGGTCGAACTGAAGCCAAAGGAAAGACATCCCTCTGGCATCGGCACGAACCCATCCACGATAGCTCGTAGATGAGAGTGCCCGACAATCAGAACGAACTAGAGACAACAAAACAAAACAAGTGCACTCTGTAATCCTTCTGTTGGAAAGTCTATTACCTAAACTGTACATATGCTTTAGTTAGGGCTGGGCGGTATACCGTTTGAACCGGTATACCGGTAATTTTTATTTTTATGATATGAATTTTTTATTTACCGCCATACCGTGTGTGCGCGCATATGTCGGCAAAACAGAGCGGCGGAACGTCGCACAGCGGTAGATTGAGCGGGGGCTGTTTTTCAGTGTTACACCAAACAAGCCAACAAGCCAGGTAAGGATAGCGAGTTGAGTAGAAAGTAAAATCTGCATCTTCTCCCCAATCTCTGCGTAACGTTGGCACTGCAGCACAAAACACTACACACTACACTACGTCCCTGGTAGGCGCGTTTGCTCAAGGGACCGTCTGTGTAGTGTTAGGCGCGTTTGCTCAAGGGACCGTCTGTGTAGTGTTAGGCGCGTTTGCTCAAGGGACCGTCTGTGTAGTGTTAGGCGCGTTTGCTCAAGGGACCGTCTGTGTAGTGTTAGGCGCGTTTGCTCAAGGGACCGTCTGTGTAGTGTTAGGCGCGTTTCCTCAAGGGACCGTCTGTGTAGTGTTAGGCGCGTTTGCTAAAGGGACCGTCTGTGTAGTGTTTTGTGACACGGGCGAGAGCTGGTGCGGAGCCGCGCCCGAGCGAGACGTTGGAATGATATTACCAACTCTATCACACTCCACTTAGCCAAAGACAAAAATACCGTTAAATACCGTGATACCGTGATAATTTAAAAAAATACCGTGATAACAATTTTTGGTCATACCGCCCAGCTCTAGCTTTAGTCATAAATAATGTAATTAAAGGTTGCTTTTTTGCTATAGTCTACAGTATGATATAAAGCATTTCTGACCTCTCTAACAGGGCAAGTGTCTGGAGAGGCCACCCCTCTCCCAGTAAGAATGCATGCATTTAAAATTGATTTTAAACATGAATTTTTCTTTTTTACTAATTCACCCCTAATTATATAAATGCAAAATAGGCACGTTTACTGCTATACTGTGGAACATTGCAGACAAAGCAAGACAGACGGGCATGTGCCCCTTCCAGAAAAACACTGCACCTTTAATATTCCACAACAAATGCTTTTCGCTCATTCTTAGTGAATGTCTGTGGTAGCATGAAATCTCATTTTAGAATACAAAAACCGCCAATTTATATGAAAACAAACCTTCTTATCGGGACACTCTGGCGGAATGAACAACTTGTAAGGCCTTCCGGTGACGGGGGAAGTCTTCCAGTTCTGCTTCCGCACAGAATGCCGAGAACCAGTACCATGGCCTACAAAGGAATTAACAAAACACAAGCTTGTAGAGGCGGGTCAAAATGTATAGAATAAATAAAATATAAACATACGAATGATGGGCTCAGGGCTGGGGGAGAGACGAAGGAGGGCAGCGGCCGCGAGCTGGTCCTCTCGCCTCTTCCTCGACGCAATGGACTTGAGGTGTCCCTTTCGACGAGGCATCTGAAAACATACATAAAATGTTAAAAGCAAGAGTCACTGGTGTACACATTAGTCACAATAAAGGACTAAGACTAAATATTGCAACCTTTAGCTACACAACTTAATGATATAACTAAACCAGAACTAAGTCAGGAATGAACGAAAATACTGAATATTATAATAAAGCAGGAGTAAATGAGAACCAAAAAGCCAGGACTAGTATTGCAACTAATTAGGACTAAATTAAACCTAAACTAGGACTACAAGAACCAGAACGAGAAAAAAACTAAAATACAAGGTTATACCAGGAGTAGAATCACAACTTCAAAAACAGGACTGAACTACATGCAGAAAACATCCGAGACCAAATAAGATTGCACTTTGCACAGCACATACACAAAAATAAAGCAACAACTAAACTAGAACTAAACAAGTTGCAAACCAGGAGTAAACTAGGAGGAAATTTAAACCAGGAATAAACAAGGAGAACAGGTCAAACACAAGAGTACATTACCTCACTTACTGTCTTTTCCTTTTTAACAATGCATATCAATATTACATACTTATGAGAAAAACAGAGGACCTTTAAAAGCCAAAAAAGTCTGTGTGAAAATAAACCATGATCAAAGTAGGACCTTTTGGACACATTCTTATTTATTTATTATTATATTTATTAGTGGGCTCCAGCTCATTCTCTCCCTTTTTCCCCATTGACTTACATTGAGATCTTATTGTCCCTCTCTCTATACCTGCTGCACTGAGCCTCGTCATTTTGGTCTTCAAATGTTCATATGAACCCGTTTGAACACGTGATCCTGATTTTTTTTTTTTTCTTCGCTAAAAACCTATTCATAACCTGGCTCCAGATTCACTCCTGTAACCGTTAGCATCACAAGACTCATTTGAGCGGCGCTGAACGCTGTGGGTGACGTCACACTCACTTAATCCACTCATATTTACGGTCTGTGAGTACAACAGGTCAGACAGTCCAGTAAATTATAAAAAAGATAATATTTTAATCATGTCTACTTCAAACCACTTCAACACCAGGATCTGACTGAAAAAGGACTACACCAGAGCCATGTACATCCAACTAAACGAACACAATGACACACAGCAGGTCTAAACCAGATCAGGATCAGGTCTAAACCAGGTCTAGTCCAACTCCAGACCCAGACTAGATCTACCTACACTCGGACTACACCCAGAGCAGGACTACCCAGGTCTACACCAGAACCATTTAAGACATGGACTAGACCTGGACTTAATCAGAACATAAGTAAAACTGTTGGTGATACGCTCTGTTCTCAGACACACAAAACCAAGGACACTAAAACAAAACGTACTGCCCCCAGAAACTGCATAGCGACAGTTTCCCGCTTTTGCCAAACTGTTTTCTGATTGGTCAAGCCAGACATACACACGAACACACACCCATACACGCACACATACTACACACACACATATACAACCACACATATACACACACATACATACACGCACACACATACATAAATGCACGCACACGCACGCACACACATACATAAATGCACGCACACGCACGCACACACATGCACTCACGCACACATACACGCACACACATACACACTTATATACACACATACATACACGCACACACATACATAAATGCACGCACACACATGCACTCACGCACACATACACGCACACACATACACACATATACATACACGCACACACATACATAAATGCACGCACACACATACACGCACACACATACACACTTATATACACACATATACATACACGCACACACATACATACATAAATGCACGCACACGCACACACATGCACTCACGCACACATACACGCACACACATATATGCACTCACATACATACATGCACGCACACAGCGCACACACAAAACTAGACCAGGTCTAGATAACGTCTCAATCAGACCCAGAATTATTTAACAAAATTAAATTATTTAGCAGAACTAAGAATCCCCTCTGCCGCTAGGCGAAAAAAGAGCCAAGCTGCTCTGACACTCCAGCTACACACAGTTAACCGAGCCACACACCCTGTACTGTCGAGCTCCGCGCGTTACGGCCGCGGTGCCCCGTGAGCAGCCTCGGTGCCCCGTGAGCAGCCGCGGTGCCCCGTGAGCAGCCGCGGTGCCCCGTGAGCAGCCGCGGTGCCCCGTGAGCAGCCGCGGTGCCCCGTGAGCAGCCGCGGTGCCCCGTGAGCCGCGCTGTTCGCCACAGGCCGGTGCCCCATGAGCCGCTGCGGTGCCCCGTGAGCAGCCGCGATGCTCTGGGCGCTGTACATGTATTTTTACAAGATCGCTTATTGTATGAGATTGAAATCGATTACACAGAGTAAAAATACATTCCCCACATACATACTCACGCCAAGACGCACGAAACTAGACCAGGTCTAGACTAAGTCTGATCTGCCTAGCAACAATTTCCCGCCCCTGAACGCTGTGGGTGACGTCACACTCACTTAATCCACTCATATTTACGGTCTGTGAGTACAACAGGTCAGACAGTCCAGTAAATTATAAAAAAGATAATATTTTAATCATGTCTACTTCAAACCCCTTCAACACCAGGATCTGACTGAAAAGGACTACACCAGAGCCATGTACATCCAACTAAACGAACACAATGACACACAGCAGGTCTAAACCAGATCAGGATCAGGTCTAAACCAGGTCTAGTCCAACTCCAGACCCAGACTAGATCTACCTACACTCGGACTAGACCCAGAGCAGGACTACCCAGGTCTACACCAGAACCATTTAAGACATGGACTAGACCTGGACTTAATCAGAACATAAGTAAAACTGTTGGTGATACGCTCTGTTCTCAGACACACAAAACCAAGGACACTAAAACAAAACGTACTGCCCCCAGAAACTGCATAGCGACAGTTTCCCGCAAACTGTTTTCTGATTGGTCAAGCCAGACATACACACGAACACACACCCATACACGCACACATACTACACACACACATATACAACCACACATATACACACACATACATACACGCACACACATACATAAATGCACGCACACGCACGCACACACATGCACTCACGCACACATACACGCACACACATACACACACATACACACTTATATGCACACACATACATAAATGCACACACACACATGCACTCACGCACACATACACGCACACACATACACACTTATATACACACATATACATACACGCACACACATACATACATAAATGCACGCACACGCACACACATGCACTCACGCACACATACACGCACACACATGTATGCACTCACATACATACATGCACGCACACAGCGCACACACAAAACTAGACCAGGTCTAGATAACGTCTCAATCAGACCCAGAATTATTTAACAAAATTAAATTATTTAGCAGAACTAAGAATCCCCTCTGCCTCTAGGCGAAAAAGAGCCAAGCTGCTCTGACACTCCAGCTACACACAGTTAACCGAGCCACACACCCTGTACTGGCGAAGCTCCGCGGCGTTACGGCCGCAGTGCCCGTGAGCAGCCTCGGTGCCCCGTGAGCAGCCTCGGTGCCCGTGAGCAGCCGCGGTGCCCGTGAGCAGCCGCGGTGCCCGTGAGCAGCCGCGGTGCCCCGTGAGCCGCGCTGTTCGCCACAGGCCGGTGCCCCATGAGCCGCTGCGGTGCCCGTGAGCAGCCGCGATGCTCTGGGCGCTGTACATGTATTTTTACAAGATCGCTTATTGTATGAGATTGAAATCGATCATTACACAGAGTAAAAATACATTCCCCACATACATACTCACGCGCACGCACGAAACTAGACCAGGTCTAGACTAAGTCTGATCTGCCTAGCAACAATTTCCCGCCCCTGGCATACTGCTTTCTGACAGACAGCAGAACTTTCAGACAATAGACAATTCATTGTCAATGGAGCTAAATTCCATTAACAAAGCAGCTTTACTTCACCACACATTTGATTTAACCAGCAGTGTAAAGTAAAAAAACGCACAGGCAACGAGGCTCCTGCCATCAAGAACTCAGGTTCAGTTCTGTTCTCACAAGAGCCACTCCAGCTACACACAGTTAACCGAGCCACACACCCTGTACTGACGAGCTCCGCGCGTTACGGCCGCGGTGCCCCGTGAGCAGCGGTGCCCGTGAGCAGCGGTGCCCGTGAGCAGCGGTGCCCGTGAGCAGCGGTGCCCCGTGAGCAGCGGTGCCCCGTGAGCAGCGGTGCCCCGTGAGCAGCGGTGCCCCGTGAGCAGCGGTGCCCCGTGAGCAGCCGCGGTGCCCCGTGAGCAGCCGCGGTGCCCCGTGAGCCGCGCTGTTCGCCACAGGCCGGTGCCCCATGAGCCGCTGCGGTGACCCGTGAGCAGCCGCGATGCTCTGGGCGCTCTACATGTATTTTTACAAGATCGCTTATTGTATGAGATTGAAATCGATCATTACACAGAGTAAAAATACATTCCCCACATACATACTCACGCCAAGACGCACGAAACTAGACCAGGTCTAGACTAAGTCTAATCTGCCTAGCAACAATTTCCCGCCCCTGGCATACTGCTTTCTGACAGACAGCAGAACTTTCAGACAATAGACAATTCATTGTCAATGGAGCTAAATTCCATTAACAAAGCAGCTTTACTTCACCAAACATTTGATTTAACCAGCAGTGTAAAGTAAAAAAGTCATGATCCTACCTTGATCCGGAGATCCCAGGCGGTCTTCAAATGACAAAAAGGCAAAGGATCACACGATGTCCTCAGTCAATCAAAGTCCAAGGACTTACAAGGATGTACAAATGTTCACAGACAAAAGACAAGCGACAAAACAGTAATCCGGTGATCCGATGATCGCAAATATAAATCCAAAGCAGTAGAAAATGCAGCTCTGACTTCGTAAACGAGGCACAGAGTGGCAGGAGACGGTAGTCTGCGCACCTCTATTTAAAGCCTACTGCTGCGTCATCAGTGGGGTGATCTCTCAGCCAATCAGGAGCCTAGGAAACCGGCACTTCTCTCCTTTGATGTGTGTCTTGGCCAATCAGGAGTGACTTTGCTCTGGTTTTGAAAGTACACTGGATCACGACCCAATCACATCTAATACACTAATAAACATGCACAACTGCACATTTTATTCAGTTAAAACATATAAATAATTAGAAATTATTTTAATATCATTGAGGGATTTAAATGATTTAGAATGACACCATATGCATGCAGTTATTTAACCCTAATTTTAATTTCAAAAGGCTGTAACTTAAAAGTGATTAAAAAAAATACTGTAAATTAGGAAAATATTATAATAAGGATGACCCAAAGTTTATGTAGGGATTAAATTTACCCATCTAATGTGTATATTATGACATCATATATATATATATATATATATAGATGATGATTTTTTTTTTCATGAAATGTCACATGTTAGAATGATAAAATGCAGTACTTCTTTCTCCCAAAAATGCTCCTCACCTTATGTATGCTATATGGTACAATACTGACTGCTCAAGTAAACAGTAAACAAACTGTAAATCATGACTAATAATAACTGTTATAATTGTTTAGACCTGCTTCAGTCCTGGTTTAGACCATAGACCGTATATATGAGTGGACATAGCTATCCCGTTAGCCGCATGCCGAAGTGTGCCAGGAGACTCTTCCGGCTCCTTCTCTCCCTTTTTCCCATTGACTTACAGTGGGATCTTATGGCTCCTCTCTCCGTAACTGCTGCTGTGGCCTCGTCATTTTGGTCTTAAAATGTTCGTATGAACCCGCTCTACATGATCCTGATTTTTTTCCCCGCTATTTTGTCCGTCAAAAACCCTATTCATAACATAGAGCCTGGCTCCAGATTTGCCCCTGTAGCCGTTAGCATCACAAGCCTCATTTGAGCGACGCTAAACGCTATGGGTGATGTCACGCTCACTTAGTCCACTTCTTTTATGCAGTCTATGGTTTAGACAGACATTACAAACATGGGAAATTTTCCACTCTTGGCCAGCAGGGATGCAAAGACTCCCCCCCCCCAAATATTTAAGCAAATACCACATGCACGAGCTTAGTCTGGTCATGCTGAAAATTGAATCACTGATGCGTGATCTCGGCCTGAATATAATACACTATGCATATGAAAAATTACACTATAGCGCCCCCTAACATAGACGTGAAACGCCAACATTACTAGATTTGGACCAAATTTGCCACTTAAATTCTGTGAATAGCTATAAGCAAAAACATATATTACTGACATGGGACATTTTTCACGGTTGGCCAGCAGGGGCGCAAAGACTCCTAAAAGAATAAATGAATAAAGTGCACTATGAAATTTTTCTGGTGCTGGGCATGGCATTTGCTAGGGGTGGCGTTTATTGGGCGCAATGGGCTGGACTCAGTGTGTGGGGCGGGTCGGGTCGGCCGAGTGCGATGCGCGGCCCGCGAGGGCCGTTCGATGCCGCTTGCGGCTTTAATTAGGCCCGAGCCCCTACAGGGCGTAGGGCCTATTGCTTCCGCAACGATGATGCCTGGGCGAAGCCCAGGCATCATCGTTGCTAACTGTCTTACGAAGTTCAGCGCGAAGCGCTGAACTTCGTCACTCCCTCGCTCTCTCCGTGAACAGCAGTATCCTAGCAACCCATGCCGAAGGCATGGGACATGCATATTTGTTCTTGCTAACAAGTCATCGTCAACATTGAGTGAATGGGCGAAGCCCATTCACTCAATGTTGACAAAAGTAGCGCGAAGCGCCTCCTGTCCCCAAAACACACTCCTGACATCAAGCTGTATCCAAGCCCCCATGCCGAAGGCATGGGCCATATTTACAGCTGCCAAAATGAATGGAAATCAATGGGGGTCAATGAGAGAGTCCGACGAGATGGTGAATGACGGGCGCGTAAGCGCCCGTCATTCCAATGACCCCACGTGGGGAAGCTCGAAAGCTTTCAAAAAATGTATAATATGTCTTTCCTATGTAAAAGGATATATTGTTTTTGCTAAAATTATTATTATTTTTATTTGTTTATTAGGCCCGAGCCCCTACAGGGCGTAGGGCCTATTGCTTCCGCAACGATGATGCCTGGGCGAAGCCCAGGCATCATCGTTGCTAACTGTCTTACGAAGTTCAGCGCGAAGCGCTGAACTTCGTCCCTCGATCGCTCTCACCGTGAACAGCAGTATCCTAGCAACCCATGCCGAAGGCATGGGACATGCATATTTGTTCTTGCTAACAAGTCATCGTCAACATTGAGTGAATGGGCGAAGCCCATTCACTCAATGTTGACAAAAGTAGCGCGAAGCGCTTCTCTCCCTAAAACACACTCCTGACATCAAGCTGTATCCAAGCCCCCATGCCGAAGGCATGGGCCATATTTACAGCTGCTAAAATGAATGGAAATCAATGGGGGTCAATGAGAGAGTCCGACGAGATGGTGAATGACGGGCGCGTAAGCGCCCGTCATTCACCAATGACCCCACGGTGACGTGGGGAAGCTCGAGAGCTTTCAAAAAATGTATAATATGTCTTTCCTATGTAAAAGGATATATTGTTTTTGCTAAAATTATTATTATTTTTATTTATTTTTTTTTTTGTTGTTCTTTTTTCTTCTGCTCTTTGAGCTCTAATTTGACCCCCTGAACACGCTCAAAAACTCACCAAATTTTGCCCAAAATTCAGAAGTGGCGAAAAATTTGATAAAATATATATTGCATGTATGGGTATAAAAAAGTGGCGCGACAGCGCCACCTGCAAAAGTCAAAATACATTGCGCCTATGGGAGACGTCCTGACGTAAAGTTTGTCGTACAGTCACGAAATTCGGTACAGACATTCTTCATGTGAAAACAGAAAAAAAATATTATTATGGCCACGCCCCCTGACAAACCAGAAGGCAGCCATCTTGGATTGAAATAAAAAAGTTGCTGAGTCAGCATTTTCGCTCACGTCGCATTTGAACGAACTCCTCTGAAGGCGCTTCACCCACAGGGGTCAAAATCGGCGTACATCAACTAGAGAAGTGGGGCATCAAACGATAGCTGAATTTTTAAAATAACTCTCACGGTTTACGCGCGGCGAAGCTGCAAATTTTGTTCAGATTTTTTGCAATTTTCCAAAGTCTAAATTTGCTCCCGTTCGGCCATACAAAGTCCGATTGGGCTCAAATTTGAATCAGTTGTAAAACTTTTGTGCCAAAGCCGACTAATTGTGACACGAACAAAAATTGTGTGATAGCGCCCCCTGCAGGACAGAATAAAATTTTGCATGGATGGTCAAAATTTTAGTTTTTAGAAAATGTACCAAATTTTGTACAAAATTACTTTGGGCCATCTCAATCAAAAAAGCCAATGTAAACCATATCGTATTTTTAACCGTGTTGCCATGGTGATGCACGAAAGCTCCAATGTTATCCTAATGGGAAAGATGAGATAAATTCCCATTCATGAAAAATATTTTACTTTCACAGAATATTCTCAAATTTGGCACAATGTCTCTTCATGTCATCCCGACCAAAAAAGTCAATGACAACCATATTGTATATTTCACTGGGTTGCCATGGCGATGCGCCAAAGCCTCCATGTTATCCTTATGGGAACATTTCAACAATTTCTTACTTTTCAAAGTGATATAACGGCTTATTAGTTTTATTCAAGAACGTGAAATTTGGCACAGTGATTCTTCAGGTCAGTCTGAACAAAAAAGTCCAGGGAGCCAAAGTTGTATTTTGCACGGTGTTGCCATGGCGATGTCCCAAAGTGCCCATGTTTGTCTATGTTGGCACATCAGCATTTCCAGTGTCTGTGGACTTTATGTGTTTGGTGGCAAGTTCAGCCCAAAGCCACAAACACACAGAGACAAGAGGCTCATCAGCGCCACCCGGGGGAGCGTCGGGTCGGCCGAGTGCGACGCGCGGCCCGCGAGGGCCGTTCGATGCCGCTTGCGGCTTTAATTTATTATTCTTTTTTCTTCTGCTCTTTGAGCTCTAATTTGACCCCCTGAACACGCTCAAAAACTCACCAAATTTTGCCCAAAATTCAGAAGTGGCGAAAAATTTGATAAAATATATGTTGCATGTATGGGCATAAAAAAGTGGCGCGACAGCGCCACCTGCAAAAGTCAAAATACATTGCGCCTATGGGAGACGTCCCGACGTAAAGTTTGTCGTACAGTCACGAAATTCGGTACAGACATTCCTCATGTCAAGACAGAAAAAAAATATTATTATGGCCACGCCCTCTGACAAACCAGAAGGCGGCCATCTTGGATTGAAATAAAAAAGTTGCTGAGTCAGCATTTTCGCTCACGTCGCATTTGAACGAACTCCTCTGAAGGCGCTTCACCCACAGGGGTCAAAATCGGCGTACATCAACTAGAGAAGTGGGGCATCAAACGATAGCTGAATTTTTAAAATAACTGTCACGGTTTACGTCTTGTGGCTGCAAAATTTGTTCAGATTTTTTGCAAGTTTCTAACGTCAAAATTTGCTCCCGTTCGGCCATACAAAGTCCGATTCAACTCAAATTTTAATCACTTGTAAAACTTTTGTGGCGAAGCCCACTAATTGTGACACAAGCGAAAATGGTGTGATAGCGCCCCCTACAGAACACCACAAACTTTTGCATGGAGGGCCAAATTTTAGTTTTTAGAAAATGTACCAAATTTGCCCCAAAATTACTTTAGGTCATCTCAATCAAAAAAGCCAATGTAAACTATATCGTATTTTTAACCGTGTTGCTATGGTGATGCGCGAAAGCTCCAATGTTATCCTAAAGGGAAAGATTAGATAAATTCCCATTCATGACAAATATTTTACTTTCACAGAATATTCTCATATTTGGCTCAATGACTCTTCATGTCATCCCGATCAAAAAAGTCAATGACAACCATATGCTATATTTCACTGGGTTGCCATGGCGATGCGCCAAAGCCTCCATGTTATCCTTATGGGAAAATTTCAACAATTTCTTACATTTCAAAGTGATATAACGGCTTCATAGTTTTATTGAAGAACGTGAAATTTGGCACAGTGATTCTTCAGGTCAGTCCGAACAAAAAAGTCCGGGGGGCCAAAGTTGTATTTTGCACGGTGTTGCCATGGCGATGTCCCAAAATGCCCATGTTTGTCTATGTTGTCACATCAGCATTTCCAGTGTCTGTGGACTTTATGTGTTTGGTGGCAAGTTCAGCCCAAAGCCACAAACACACGGAGACAAGAGGCTCATCAGCGCCACCCGGGGGAACGTCGGGTCGGCCGAGTGCGATGCGCGGCCCGCGAGGGCCGTTCGATGCCGCTTGCGGCTTTAATTATTATTATTATTATTATTATTATTATTATTATTATTATTATTATTATTATTATTATTATTATTATTATTATTATTATTATTATTATTATTATTATTATTATTTTCAAGTAGAAGTTATTAGGATTTTGGCTTATTTTAACTGGAATATGACATGTCCTCATAGACTGTATAAATAAATGGATGTATTCAAATGTATTAAAAGTCATTTTACCCAGACTGACTTTTCTGTGTTGTGATTCTATGTAGTGACCACTGGTACATTCCTTCAGACTCCCGGCCCAGCTACTCCCAGTCAAGGCTCACATATGGTGCCCCTATCACATGTTTAATCAAATGCACTTTTGTATTGGAAATGTCATGTGACCTGTTCTGATTATGTAACGTGAACGCATGTTGAACACTTGCTTTGGACTCAAGGACAGGATTTCTTTGCACTTTTTCAGTTCTGCCTCTGTGATACAATGTAATGCTTTTTTTTTTAGGACATAAATAACTTCAACTTCAAATAATCATATCAAAACCACTAAGATCTTGATATAATCCAGTGATGACTGGCATGGCATCTGTAGTTTGTTTGTACTCTTTAAATTTAGACTTAGATAACTGTAGATAATACTGCATGTGTAGATATATGTTCTTGTGTGTAGTTGTACAGGACCACTCAACCACTCAAAATGGAGCGTTGCCACTTCTTCACATAATTCACATAAAAGGGAATAACATTCATGGTTCTTTGTGATAAATACTGTATATGATGTAATGTTGGATAATAAACCTACAAAGTGGAATGACTAATCACCTTGTTTTTATTACACAGACAGAGGTGGCAATTACAGAGGTGGGTAGAGTAGCCAAAAAATTGTATTCAAGTTAGAGTGACATTACTTTTAAATAATATATCTTAGGTAGAAAGAGTGGTCCAAGAAATTACTGATTACTAAGAGGAGGAGGCTTACACTGAAACACATGATGTTGCGGTTTAAAGTGAATCGTGTTACACACAAGAGGGGGTATCAAATAGAAATCCTCTCAGAATGAAAAAAAGCAGAAAGGGCAGGGTAAGGACACCTGCAGCACCAAGTTACGCAAACTTTACTGTTTATTTTATTTTAGAGAAGAGGTGAACCCTAAAATTCAAGACCTAAGAGCATTTTTAGTACATCTGTCCTCGCCTGGATTTTTTTTCTTAATTTTGCTATTAAACCCCTATCTTTTTACCCCCTAATAGAGTGTTATAGATCCTTTCTTTCAGTGCAACCTGTTATTTCACAATCTGCTGCTGTAGTTGTGCCATATGGCTACAATAAAAGCTATAGGACCAGAAATACACACATGGAAAATAAAACACTCACACTGTTTCATACAAAAAACACAGCAAACATGTATAAGCAACTTTTTGGACTTAAAAATGCTTAATTTAGGGCCTTAGCTACAAAAGTGCAAAATATCAAGTCTGTAAGCAAAACAAAAAAAGTGCAATTGGTCCATTATTTCACTGTCTTGTCAAGTACAGGGCACAGCGCCACATCCCTTCCTGTATTTCAGTGGTGTTTATTACATTTATATTTGTACATTTTGAGTGAAATAAACCTTTCAAATAAAAATAGCAAGGGATGCAAAATTACGCAGACCAAGATGCAAAATTTGGTATTTATTGGAGAAATAACTGCGCTTAGAGTGGCTTTTTCAATTGTTACGAACATAGACGCTCAGAGCAAACAACCATTTTAACTCTTTGTTAAAGATTGGGCCAATCAAAATGGATGGAGCGCATGAGTTTGGTGTTAAACAAAGTTCCTATTGGCCACTCATTTTCTCTACGATAATGCCGTAACTCTCAGCTTTTTTTAAATTATTTTTTTATAATATTTATTTGAACATACAACTTACAAACACTTGTAGAGGACAAGTAAACAAAGAACACACTAGGGGGTGTCACAGTATTTAAAAAAAACAACATTAATTCAATATGAATACAAAAATAAATACATAAAAATTCAGAGCATTTCATCAAAACAACAGGAATTTGGCAATCAGATGGGAGGTGACTTTCACTGATTTCCAATTCTTTAATGTGGACAAGGAGTGATAATATAATTTAAACTCATTCATAAAGCAAGAAAATGAGAGTTTCTTTCCTCTCCATTTACAACAATGAATATGATATTTCGCTAAAAGCAAAACAATATTCGCAACCAGCTGAAGAGTTCAAATTGTCCATGTAAAATAAAATGTGACAAATTTTAAATACAGGGATTTTCATTTTTAAATTTAGCCAGCTTCTGACATCTGACCAGAGCATTAAAAAAAAAAAAACAAATGGTTCAAAGATTCTTCCTCATTCAAATTCAACCTCGAATTTAAATCTTCTTTTAAGAAACTGGCCCACAGGGTAGATATTGTTTATAATTTTAAAATGAGTCTCTTTCACTTTTGGAGAAATCGGTAACTTGACAATTTTAGAGTATGGTTTAATTTTTGTAGACTGATTATTAGAGCTGGGCATGTCCGTAAAAGAAGTTCTATTAAAGTCATTGTAAATTTTTTGTCTCATAGCCTCATTAATACACTCATTGTTACATTTAGAATCTAATAAATTACAATCGTTTACCTTCAGAATGGGTAAAGATATCCTAACCCTGGAATACTGGAGTGTATTTTTAGTAATGGTGAAGGGATTGCTTCGCAAACTTTGTGGAAAAGTCTATATTCACAATTAAGATGATACTTTTCTTTGAAAGATGAAAAGTTTAGAATATTACCATCACAGTCCATTAGATCCAAAACAAATATAATGTTTTTATTAAACCAGTCCAGATAGAATATTGATTTTTTTCCACTTAGTATTACTCTGTTATTCCATAAGGTTGACCCATGTGGAGAAAAATTATGGTTAACTCTCAGCTTTTCAAGGGAAAAAAAGTAAGTTGACTGACAGCTGACACGAAGCACAGTTGTTGGGTTCTCTGTCCTCAGGGGGATGATCCACTCAGGTACAGGAACTAAATGTTATATTGTTTAAACGGGAAACATGATGCATAGAACAGGAAGCTGAAACCCATAGGACTGAACTCATAATTCACACGTTTCATCTGTACTTATAATACATTGTTTCCTAGAACTTTTCTGCATGTTGCTTGTGCATGAACTCCCCCTGCAGGTGTAGTCTTGTGAGTGCAGTTTGGGGCAGCGGTCTACATGTTGTTGTAAGTCTTATTGTATAGGCCTGACATGGTGCTGAAATAAATATAGACAATAAACGATAATATTGAAACCAAACCATAAAACAGAATTATCTCCTCAAACTATTCTTCTAAATGTACAATGCTGTTAAAAATATGTAAGTAATATGTAAGTAACTGCAGTAATTAAATGGTAAGAAGTAGTTTGTATCTATAATGAGTTAGAAGTTCATAATTTAACGCTCTACTGTTCAAATTGAATCATAATTCCTGGGTTTCAGATGCACCACAGCATTATATAGTCCAGTGTTATTTAATACAAATGGCGGGCAGCAAAAATAAAATTATGTTGAGTTCTATATGATGAGTTCTTGGGTTTAGTGAATAAATGATAATACCAGGTTCAAGGTATTTGGGAATTTATATTTTAGAAATTTCTTGGCAAAGTGCAATGTAATGAAGAGGAAAATCTCTCTCTTATCCCCATATGGGACTATGACATCATCACATTCTGACTCTGAAAACCTCCACTGGGCTCCAGAAAAATCACCAAAAATGTCCAATTACGATAACTATTGACTATTGACTCCCAAAAATGTTTCTTCCGTCCGTCATGTACTGAACAGTAAGTCGATGGTATTTATCGTGACAGGCCTATTATTGTCACGATAAATCAATCAATCACTCAGCCCTCTTACCTGTGGTCACCCTGCCGTGGCCGGGTCTCTGCATCTCCTCCACCAGAAGCACCAGCGGGGTGTTCCAGACCAGGGCGGGCCTCGGGCTGAAACTTGTTTGCTCTCTTGAGACAGAGCGGCTGCAGAGAGACACGTGGAGCAGCTGACAGTAACCGAGCATTTGGACCATGGATCTAGGGACATTTCTATTTTGTCATCTATTTTATTTATCTCCTTTCTATTCATTTATTACTGTCAAGCTAATGGGAAGCCGAAATGTTTCCTTCATTTATCAGCAATTCTCAAATTAGCTAAATGTGGCCATACCGGCTTCTCAAAGCCTGATCCCGTCAGATCTCAGAAGCTCAGCAGGGCCGGGCCTGGTTAGTACTTGGATGGGAGACCACTGGGAATTCCAGCTGTCACAGTGGGGCGCCAGTGGCAAAAACTGTTGTAGTGTCCTTAGGCAAGGCACATCACCCACATTGCCTAGTATGAAAGTGGTGTGTACATGAGTGTTGGTGGTGGTTGGAGGGGCCGATGGTGCAGATTGGAGCCTCGCTTCCGTCAGTTTGCCCCAGGGCAGCTGTGGCTACAATAGTAGTTTACCACCACCGGTTATGGAGTGAATGAATAATGCTCTGTAAAGCGTCTTTGAGTGTCCTGAAAAGCGCTATATAAAACTGATGCATTATTATTATTATTTTAAATGAAATAATGATTCATTTACTGCAGACCTACCTCCAAAGTGCTACAGATAAAACAGCAGGGGTGTTACCGGACCAGGCAGACATGCAGATAAGATAATGACAATAAGAACAATGTCCTGGTTAAATTAAATGGATTTTGGCTGATATGACCTCCTCATTATTGTCAGTGGTGGAAAGATAACTGCAGTTAGTAAAGTAACTTTACATGTCTAAAAATGTACTCAGTTACAAGTACAGGTAGACCTACTGCTTTCAAAATTACAGGCCTGCCTTCTTAAAAGTATAAAAATGAAAAGTACTACCACTGTTACGCCCCAGCTCTGCTTGGGAAAAGGAAGGTAACAAAACTAAAGTTATAGTTTATTTAAAAGGAATGTCAAAGTAACTAACAAACAAAAGGATGATATTTACAAGAATTAACAAAACGAGACCTAAACTGAGTAGTTAACTGTATAACTAAAGCTATGTTAACAGAATTAAAGTTTATATAAACTACAGAAACAGATAAAAAAAACAGACTCAAAACTAAGTAACAAAGGTCAACTAGTGTCTCAGTCACCAAGTTAACAAAAGCTGCACAAGCGACACAACAAATGTGGCGTGCAGTCCACAGACAGAACAGCCCGGAGTAACAGGGGGTGGTAAGATAGTAATTTATTGTATATATAGTTTTTAGATTGCAATTTATTGTATATATAGTTTTAAGATAGTAATTTATATGATACATAGTTTTATAATCCTTATCTTTAATTTTTAGTGTTTGTCTATTTTTAACTTAACTGTACTTCTATTGCTGCTACTGTTTCTTGCTGTTCTCTTTACTGTGCGTTGCAACACTGAAATTTCCTCATTGTGGGATAAATAAAGGATATCTTATCTTATCTTATCTTTTTAAGGTTTAGTAGCTGCAGGTGAAAGCCCAGGATTGGCCAGGCTCTAGGACGATGCACCAATCAGCAGGGACCCAGGCGCCAGTTTGAATGCACCCATCACAGGAGAGGTGTGGCAGACTGAGGCTTGTAACCACAAACATCGGGATCAGCAGCAGGGACTTAAATAGATATGACTACAGGAGGAGCTGGAGGCTTGAGGCTGTAACAGAGTTTTAGCAGCATTTTATCAGTAGATCAATATTCTATCAAAAAATGTTGAAAGCTGAATAAAGCTGAATTTAATAATGTTAAACCATAACATCTACTCTCTAAGCTCTGTCCAATTGGTGAAGCAGAGCTGTGATGTCACTTTGTGGGTTTGTACTGTACTCAGTTCTCATGTCACATGATTCTATCCATCCATCCATCTTCTCCCACTTAATCCAGCTGGGTCGCGGGGGCAGTGTGCTGCCCAATACTCATAGCACCTGACCCCCCCATGAACCCCTCTGCAGGTGGTGAGCCCACAGGAGGGGTCATATGATTCTAAATATAACTTATTACAATTACATGTTAGAATTATACTCAGTTACAAATACAGCCAGGTTTAAAAAGCTACTCAACCAGTTACCTGTATTTGTAATTAGCCTCCACTGTAATGTGCTGCTCATTGTTCTTTTCTGATTTGACCACTGGGACACAGAAACACAGAGAAAACACATAGCAACACATGCAGTACACCCCCAACATGATATCACTGCAAAGCATCAACAGATTTGAATAACGCTTCTACAATGGTGAAAATGTAGAAGTACATGTAGGTAGTATCCATGTAGTATTTAAAACTGTCAGTGTGTCAGTCTGACCGACCTAACAAGAAAAACAGTACATTAGAAAGAGAAAGCTACGTGGCTTCCACGAACTGAGAGACAAGTTTAAAGTAAAAAGAAGAACATGCAAACAAACTGAAAAATCTAAATGTACCAAAGAGTTAAACAGTGAACTTATGTATGTTGCACTGTGTAACTTTTTGGTTGGGGGTCCGTCACCTTCTTGTTCTATAGAGATGCTGTTGCTCTGTCTGGAATGTTCCACAGTATGACATTAAACAGCTTTACAGTATTATCTGTTCCATAAGGGTGAGTTGTTGCACAGTTGTAGGGAGTATTATCTGTGACATCAGGGTGAGTTGTACAGTTGTAGGGAGTATTATTTGTTACATAAGGGTGAGTTGTGCAGTTGTAGGGAGTATTATCTGTGACATCAGGGTGAGTTGTGCAGTTGTAGGGAGTATTATTTGTTACATAAGGGTGAGTTGTACAGTTGTAGGGAGTATTATCTGTTACATCAGGGTGAGTTGTACAGTTGTAGGGAGTATTATCTGTGACATCAGGGTGAGTTGCACAGTTGTAGGGAGTATTATTTGAATATTAGAGAGAAAAACAGAAAACACTGCTCTTGTGGTGAGGGCATGTGTGATTCTAACCTCTCCAATAAAAAAAAAGTGGAATAAACATGAAGCTGTTTTTATTACTATCTTGTGGTTTTCCTTTTTAATTTCAATTCAGCTCGGGGTAAAGTATTCACAATACAGTACTCTGATTGGACCAAGTATCAGAATATGTTACCAAACACATTTTAATGCAGGTATTCAGTATTCTGTAAGTAAATACATTTTCAAAGTACTCTTCGCATCACTGATTCCAACGTGGTACGTGGTATGTTTTAGACATAAACATGTTGCTAAATTATTATAAATTGTGTTCAAAGGTTTGTCATTTTAATACTGAACCATCTCTGGCCTAATGGCCTTTAAACACAAAGATAACAGAAGTACATACGTAGGATTTCAGTGAGTTAGCTTTTACTGTTCATGTTACTGACTCCAAGTACAAGTTGGAAATATATTAATTAATCTTGCTGTCAAAAGACTAACTTGTACTTTTTGTAAACATAATTTTAAAGGGTCTTAGCAGTCTAGATTGTGGAGGTTTGCTTTTAACAGTTATCCTATAATATAATTGTGATTTAGGCAATTGTGATTTTAACTGCACTGTGCTTACAGGCTCAGGGCTGGTTATGGGTATGAGTTTGAATTCTAAACACATTGCAGCTCTGCAGTGGCTGTGGGCTGTAGATAGTGGTGTGTGGAGGGGCTCACTTTAGAGGGTGACCTTATTGATAGTTATTGGCAGTGGCGACACTTGTAATTGGGTGTTTTCAGTTGTGGTAACGGTTTTCTTTGTGTTAATCTTGTTTCTTATTCACTCAACTCTGCCATCTGGCATCTCCATTTCGCTCAGACTTCTCAACTTTAATTTTGTTTTGTTCAACCTGTATAAAATAAAAGCTGCCTAATGGCTGTTGGTCCCACTGACTGGCTTGCTTGTTATTATAGCTACCTGTAGACCCTGTTACAGTTCAGTGTCACACTAATTTAAGTAGACATCGATACTAAATAAAGTCCCATGCACAGGACAGCAATGAACCTTTCCTGAATAACTTTAGAATGTACAAATGTCCCATGCCTCACCAAATGAACCTGTGCTTTTTAAAATGTGCTTTTCCCTTTTCCAATGAAACATTTTGAGTTCATTCAATATTTTCAGTGAAATTGCAGGATGATATCTGCTGTCTTCTTTGATGGGAAAATATTAAATAAATAAGCGTACAGTTCACATGGGCCTTAACAAATGTTCAATTGGTAAAATATGTGTGATATGATTTCACACGCAAACTTTGGCTACATAGGATAATAAATTCTCACATCATCCGTGCAGCTTTTGTTTTGCTGTACTCAGTTCTCAAATAACTGTAAATGTACAGTAATATTACGCTTAACTAATTACAATTGCAATTAGATGGCTAGAATTACACTAAATCACAAGAACAAGTACAGATTTAAAAATCTACTCAAAAAGGTAAATTACACATAAAAATCTATTCATTTACAAATTATTAGTTACTTTTTACCCCTAACTCACTCATATAATTACTCTTGAGTAGCCTAATAGTTTCCCAATATTTGTTTTACTCTTACTCGTATTTTATATGATTTCTGCTTGGACTTTTTGCCTCATTACAACTCCTTAAATCTAATCTTCAGTGAGATCTGATTCAGCTTTTGCTCACTGTCAAGATCCAACAGCAGCTCAATCTGCTGTCTCTCAGGCCGTCCCCAGGAACACAAGCTAAACTTATTCTTATATTTACCCCCCAAAATTTAAGCAGAATCAGAGGCAGAGGCCAAAACTCTAGAGCCTCAGCTTCACAAAGAGTCCTGCGCCAGAGGGTTAATAAACTGATTCAGTTTGAAGAGTTTGAGAGTAATTTGAGTCAGACATTTCAGGAAACAGGAAATTACAGACCATGAAGGACTTTCAAAATCCCCAGCATTCTGATCTGATTTCACGCACCGAAGAATCTTAAGTATGTGATAGATGTGCTTCATTAAATAAACACAGTAGTTGTTTTGCACTGTGCACTTACCTGTAACACCAGGAAACAAACAAACCTGATTTCATGCAGGTGGAGATTTTATCAGAAAAGGATCAGCAAGAAATTCTAAACTCACTTTGAAGAAAGATCATTGTCAGTATTCTGTCTTACATTTACTTTGACAACACTTATGTATGGAGCTTCAGTGGGTAAGGGGCTCTTCAAAATCACAGGGAAAACATGCACACTCCAAATCCATTAACAGGGCTTTATTAAACTGGACTTGAATAAAGAACTTCACGGTCATTGTACCTGATTTCTACGGCCTTAAAATGTAAACAGAACTAGTTCATTTAAAATATTTTGCAGAGGTCCAAAGTCTCATCGTATGATTTCTGAGCATCCTCATTTTTCACAGGTGAGTTTATAAGCACTATTCACAGAGGTCAGAATGCAGTATGTCATCACAGTAAAGCAAAGAGTTACTAGAATGCCTAGTATGCACTTCCTGATGTGTCACAAATTTATATATAGAGAGGTGTGGGTGCACGGTTATTGATTTCTCTTTCCTCATTCTTGGTCTTTCTTTTGTTCCTTTCTCAGGGTGGTGCAGGCAGGTGGGAGGAGCCATATGAGTAACATTATAATGCTCATTCTAACACTTTCAGTCACAGAGCGACTCACTGTTACTGTCAGTGGAGGAGCGATGGAGACAGCCGTGATGTTAGACCTGGAGGCCTTTTCCTGCGCCTTCTGCCTCGACCTGCTCCAGAGCCCAGTGACCCTGCCCTGTGGACACAGTTACTGTCTGTGCTGTGTGCAGGGCCACTGGGACCGTCAGGAGCAGAGACCGGAGCAGGAGGTCAGCTGCCCTCAGTGCAGACAGAGATTCTCTCCGCGCCCGGCTCTGGTCAAGAACATCATGCTGCAGTCTTTAGTGGAGGGGCTACAGAGGGAACAGCAGGAGGCTGCTGGTTCTATTGCAGAGGTGTGCTGTGACATATGCCCTAGAGGGCAGCAGAGAGCAGTGCGCGCCTGTCTGCAGTGTGTGGTCTCTTACTGTGAGAACCACCTCCGGCCTCATTATGACGCTGCAGCTCTGCAGGATCACCAGCTGGTGGCGCCGAGCAGCCTGAGGGACAGTGTGTGCCCGCTGCACCACAGAGTAAAGGAGCTGTTCTGTTGCTCAGATCAGACTCTGCTGTGCATGCTCTGCTCCATAGCAACACACCGTAATCACAACTTGACGACGGCCGCCACAGAGAGGGCTCTGAGGCAGCCTGAGCTGCAGAGGGAGAGAGAGGCCACGCTCCAACAGATCCAGAGCACAGAGTCTGAGCTGGAGCTGCTCAGCCAAGAGGCCCTGACCATCCAGCGCTCTGCCCAGGACGCAGTGCAGCGCAGTGGGGACAGCCTCGGCCAGGTCACCCTCCTCCTGCAGCAAACACGCAATGAAGTGGAGCAGCAGATCAGGGCCCAGCAGCAAACACTAGAGGGCGCTGTGGCAGAACGTCAGGAGGAGCTACAGCGAGAGCTCACAGAGCTGAGGAGGAGCCTGGTGAAGATGGACTCTGTGGCTCTCTCTCCAGATCATTATCAGTTCCTCAGACTCTACCCAGGACTAAAGCACCGTGAGGGCGAGCGCTCTGCCTGGACTTGGACCAGTCCTGCGCCCCACTTTAAGGACCTGACAGACTCTGTGGCTGTGCTCTCCAAAAGACTACAGCGGGTTCTGGACCTGGGCGAGGACCCAAAACCCTCCCTCTCCATGTCCCAAAGTAAAGTCCAGAGCCTCCTGCTTCATCACCAGCTCAGCAGCAGAGAGGACTTCCTCAAATACTCCACAGAGATCCTCCTGGACCCTAACACAGCCCACACGGAACTAGCCCTGTCTAACGGAGGGCGCAGAGTGACTTATCAGGGCATCAGCTTCATCTACCCAGATCACCCAGATCGCTTCAGTGACTGGAGGCAGGTGCTGAGCCAACAGGTGCTGACAGGGCGCTGCTATGTGGAGGTGGAGTGGAGCTCAAAGGAACAGCTCAGTGTATCTCTGTCCTACAGCCACATCCAGCGGAAAGGACGAAGCATCAAAAACCTGTTTGGACACAACGATCTTTCTTGGGCCTTATACTGTGACCAGAACAAGTACTCCTACTGGTTTAATGGAAAAGAAACCAAGGTGTGTGGACCGGTCATGAGGAGAATCGGGATTTACCTGGACCATGGTGCAGGGGCTGTGACGTTTTACAGTGTGAAGGACCAATCCATGAGCCTGCTCCACAGAGTCCAGACCTGCTTCTCCCAGCCTCTGCTCCTTGGGTTTGGTCTCTATGGGGTGTTCACCGGAGCCACCGCCACCCTGCCTACACTCAGAGGAGAGTCAGAGCAGCTTGAAGGTCCTACATGATGTAAAATGGACTCTTGTGAGCTTTTAGTCATATTATAATGTTGTTACCTCCTCAAAACATAAGGAGTTGTGTTTCCTTTTATTCACACATATCTGAATATTCCTTTATTATTATTATCAGTCCGTCTACATCTTCAAAGCTCAAAATCTGGTCTGTACAGTACATTTATTCTGCATTGTCTCTGTCAAAAAACAAAACAAAACAAACAAAACAAACAAGATTAATAAAATGGAATATGTACCCTTTAAAGGTACATTGCACAACTTTTTTTATAATTGTTTTGGCTGGAATGTTCCATGGTATGACTTTAAACATATCAGTCTTAACATTTATTCATTATTCATTACATTCAAATACAATCATTCCTTCTGTGAATAGGGCCCCCTCCACAGATCTGACTTGTCTCTCTTGTGATAGGTGTATTGTTTTTACTGTGGAACATTCTAGAGAAAGCAATAACATCTCCATCTCCACAAATAGGTGGTGGATCCTCTACTACAGATTCAGAACCGTCTCCTGAAAATGTGCTTTTTAAACCCATTTTCTTGAGTTTTCAGCAATATTAAAACATTTTTGATTGCTAATGTGTTGTTTGTTTGCTAATGTGTGCATTATGTCACCATGCTGAACAGAAAATTTTTTGCTTTCTGGGTTGCCACTTTTTTTGCACTGACAAAATTTCAAAACTTTTCCATGACTTTTTCATGACCTAAAGTGAATTTTCCATGACTCTATTGCACTCTACATGTGTAGAACTGAGCAGACTTTTAGGGTTAAATATGAAATGTTAACCCTTTCTACTCACCTTATAGTTTGGTATTATAGTTTTTTAATATTCAAAATACTGTCAGTGCATTTATTGTCGTCACTTTTAAACACAAGACCTTACTGTGTATTGTCCTGCTGGAGCGGCTGTGCAGACGGTCAGAAATAATCATAATAGCCTAATGATAACTTAACAGAACACTGTAATTGCGTGAAAAAGATACTAAAGATCCTTGATTTTTCCAGGCCTAGAAAATCCATCCATCCATCTTCTTCCGCTTATCTGGGGCCGGGTCACGGGGGCAGCAGTCTAAGCAGGGGCTCCCAAGCTTCCTTCTCCTCAGACACTTCCTCCAGCTCCTCCGAACGGACCCCGAGGCGTTCCCAGGCCAACCGAGGGACATAGTCCCTCCAGCGTGTCCTGGGTCTTCCCCAGGGCCTCCTACCAGTGGGACATGCCTGGAACACCTCCCGAGGGAGGCGTCCAGGAGGCATCTAGACCAGATGCCCGAGCCACCTCAACTGGCTCCTCTCGACGTGGAGGAGCAGCGACTCTACTCCGAGCTCCTCCCCCTCTCTCTAAGGGAGCGCCCGGCCACTCTGCGAAGGAAACTCAGTTTGGCCGCTTGTATCCGCGATCTCGTCCTTTCGGTCATTACCCAGAGCTCATGACCATAGAAAATGACATTTTCAATTTCTATGACTTTTCCAGGATTTCCATGACTGTGGGAACCCTGAACTTTCGAGATGTAGGCAGAAAATGCAGGATTACGCATTCTAACTTGGCTTAAACCTCACAGGAGTCAAATTTACATAAGAGGCTATAGGACCTTTAACAGTTCACAAAACAAACAAAATCAAGGACTTCTTCCACTACTACCTGTCAGTAATGATATTTGATGATTCTAAGATAAAATAAAAAAACACACTCCTACTTGTGTTAACTCACTACTGAGACATTTTGTTCATTTTGGGATTTGTTCCATTCCCCTCCTCTGTGGTCACATGACATGACTGATTTACACAAGTCCAAGAGGCAGAACAACAGCGCCACCTGCAGTCGCTTTACTACAGGAGAGTAAAGTACAGTACAAAACTAACAAAAACTCAAGTCTAAAAAAACTCATAGAATAAATGATAAAAAAACAAACAAACAGAAACATGACACTTTTTTCAGACTTTTTTTTTTTAAACAGAAAGTAGAGGAAGAGAGATGGTCATTCCGGTGATTTTGGTACAGAAACTCAACAGATATAAATATGTTGAATGACACAGTTTCAACCAAATGAAAAGGACTGTTTAAAGATGCACTATGTAACTTTTCTGGTGAAAGCTCAGTCACCTGCTTGTCTCTGTTAAGATCGTACTGCTTTACCTGAATTGTTCTACACAACAAAGACGTTTAATGTCAGACTGCGTCACATTTCACGGAAAGCAGTAACGTTTCCATGGAGGCAGACAGCAGACCCTTCACCGGAAATGTTACACAGTACACTCTTAAAGGCCCTGTACCTGATTTTTTTTCTCCTGTACATTCAAGCAAAATTGGTCTTGCCCCAGTCCAGCTCAAAATAAGTGAGTTTATGTACAAGCTGCATCTAGTTATAAAGCGTTGTACTGTCCTATGATCAGGAAGTGCGGCAGTGTTAGCATGCTAGTTGCTTTTAACCACTGATTTGTCCCAGTTTTATACAAGAAATGCCCCAGGTGTCCATATTTTTGACCAATTTTACACCCACCAACAGTAAAGAGGGGAACATACTGTAATGCCCTAAAAAGCCAAAAAACTGAGTTTGAAAATGCAGTCAGTTGCGAGTCCACTAGATTATGACTGACCCAGTACAGAATGGACAATGTTACACACTCTTCTCACATTTGGAAACATGTGATGACGACTTCGGCCGGGCTCTGTTCGCGACAAAATCTAGGAAAAATGAGAAAATGTCCCAGATTTTTTCATCTCCATGTCATTGTAGCGTTTTATTTTGTTCGGCCCATCAACAATTCCAATGATGCCTCAGTTTTCATCAATTCCGCACTGACGCACAACTCTGAGTGCTCTGGGTACATGCGATTAGAAGAGATGAGGGCGCCAAATTCCAGATGATTCCAAACTGCACATACATACGCAGTCTTCATTTTAGTGCTGATGTTCCAAACGACTTCCTGATTTGGGACATAAGCGTATCGTGTTCATACCAACCATCCCAACCAGAGTACGTGTGAGTTTTTTATTTTGAAAATGTGGTAGCTTTACTTTTAACCGCAAAATGCTGCTCTTGTCTCTGGAAGTTGTGAAAATCGCTTATAAACTGAATTAGGAGGCTCTGAATGCATAAGGTAAGTGAGGGATAACTTTGGACCACTGCAAACTGTTTAAAATGATCTAGTTCTGTATTTGTTTTTCTTTTTTACGCTTAAAGACAGTAAAAGTCAGGTACAGCGCCTTAAAATTAAAGCAAAAGATGAGATTCACTGTTGACTGAAAAGATTAAATTGGACGGGTCGAGCAGGCCACTTGTGATCACAAAACAAAACTATTATCTGCTCCTTTACAAAGAAAATCCAGCCACCATTTTAAGAGTGTTTCCGAAAGTAAAAAAATAAAAGAGAGTTTCGAAAAGAAAGTTAAACACTCAACGACAAATCAAGAAGCAATTCAGTACAGGAAGGAGGGATGCTGGAGTTAAAGGTGCGCTGCAGAACTTTTCTGATGGAGGCTCTGCAGATTTTATTGCTTTGCCTGGAATGCTCCACGGTAAAGCGTAAAGAAAAAAAAAGATTATGCGTTTATTTTTTTTTTTGAGTTCGGGTTTATACTCCTCAAAAATACCTTGAGCTACCTTGGGCTTGCCTTTCCATCGATCTGACTTGTAACTTGGTTGTACTGGTAAGTAATGCTGTCTCCATGACGACTTACCCTCCGCCAGAAAAGTTATACAGTGGACTTTTTAAGCACAAAATGATGTTAGCCATTATCTTCATCGTCATTAACGCTGAAAAAAAGTCATCATTTTGGGCTTAAAGATGCACTATGTAACTTTTCTGGTGGAAGGATTGCCGCCTGCTGGTCATGGGATGTAATCGCTATGTCCACAGTACAGCTTTAACCCATCTATCTCCATGGAGACAGGCTGGTGACGCCATGAGGCCAATTTACAGGTCAGATCAGGCGGAGAGGTGGCCGAGAATGCATTTATCTGCAATGAAATACTGTAGATGTAAGATACGTTTAATGCCGTACAGTGGGACATTCCAGGCATGCTGCTACCTCTCTGTGGACTCCCAAAAGTTAAGTAGGGCACCTTTAAAAATAGGGATGGGACGAGACAAACATCACAAGACTGGTTCCACAAGGAGTAGAAGACTTGGACGTATTTATATCCATCAACTGCTTAAGTATGTGTATTTATTTTATGTAATACTTGGCGGTAGCTTTGTCACGATACTCAAATTTCAAACTCACTTCCAATACTAAAGAAGTAAACAATAGAATGTGGTTTTCAATATTAATTCAATACAGTACTTTCTTTTCTATTCCCCCGTGTCCTTATATCTGTGTAATCCCTTCTGATACAGCTCAAGATTACTCTAAAAACATTCAAAAACAGTTCATTTCTGTCCTCTTGAATGGGACCTTTTTTTAAAGTATCGGTTAAACAATCTACTTTCAATACTAGCTTTAGTATTGATTAATATCTGATTTTTGATACTTTTGATGACCCTACCAGCTCCAAAAGGTGCACTGTGCAAGATTTCTGGTGGAGGGTCAGTCAAATACTTTGTTATCGCTTTGTCTGGAATGTTTCACAGTACGGCATTAAACCTTTCTATCTTCACGGAGACCAAACCAGACCAAGTTACGGGTCAGATCTGCGGAGAGGCGACCCCGCTCACAGTCAGAATGCCTGTTTTCAAGGTGTTTTTGAGCTATAAAACCACTTGTGATTGAATACATGTCAAACTGTGGAACATTCCAGGCAGATCAGTGACATCTCCATAGAAACAAGCAGGTGATGGAACCCCGACCCCAAAGAAAGTTACCTAGTGCACCTTTAACTTTTTTGTCCAAGTTAAAAGGAAATTCAAAGGGGAAAAAAAAAACTAAACTGATAATTTTTCTCATGTGTGGCAACTTTGTCTCAGGAGATCTCATCCTGTCCCATCCCAATATTTAAATATCTGATACCTTCACCCCAGCTCTCTCCAAACACAGTGCTTCAAACATATTAACATTTATACAATCTTTAGAAAATTTCACATTAAAAGTCCCTCGGTTCAGTTCGTTCTGTAGTTTTTTTTTGTTTTATCCAGTTGGTTTCCTCTCAGTAAAACCTCTTGTTTCGTTCCTGCCTCTTTTGGAAGACGACGGCTCCCACCACAGCACACACCACGATGCCCAGCAGAGCGCACAGTAACAGCAAAAACACCTTCCACCCGGTGAGGGGGGTCCCACGGAAGTTACCCGTCGGATCGTCGATGTTGTCTGGAAAAGAGGAGGGAGACGGAGTGAGAGAGAGATGGAGGTAGCGAGATAAAGTGAGAAAAAGACAGAAAGTGAGTGAGAAGTGAGAGTGTGTAAGAAAAAGAAAGACAGAGAAAAAAAATAGAAAGAGCGAGTGAGAGAGAATGAGAGAAAAGGGTAGTAGGGTAAAAAGGTTAGTAAACAATGATTTGTATGGATTAGTGCTGTCAAAAAAAAATTGCATTATTAGCGAGTTAACGCAAAACAATTTTAACAGCATTTATTTACATTTTGAACTAGTTTTTTCATAAGCTGTGGCCACTGCTAGTAACATAAGAAAGACTACAGGATCCGGCTGTAAACAGGAATGGCGAGTCTGTGCTGACCTTCGATAAGGACTATGGCAGACAGAAGTTTTGCAGCCTCTCTCTTCTGGCTCTCCTCACTGATCCGCGCAGTTATTATATCCATAATCTCACAGAGGAGCGTATCACGGCAGGACTCATATCTGCCTCATTATTCAATACATATTTTTGTCACTGGACTTATTTTCTCCACTAAAAGCGTTAGCTCTGCTGCTGCTATAGATCCATGTGCTGCTGCGACATGTAAACAAACAGCGCCCTGTAATGACGTCTTCGCCCTGAGTACAGCAGCGTTGAGACGACAAACACAATCACAAACACAGTGGCAATAAAAAAAACATTTGCACAAACCACTTTGCTACTGTATGTTGATAAGAGTATTAAAATGATTATTCAATTTGCAATGAATTGCTAGTTAACTATGACATTTATGAGATTAATCGTGACTAAATATTTTAATCGACTGACAGCACTAGTTTGGATCGATTAAAATAACTGGAAAGAGCATTGCTTGTAGCTGTCTCGAGTTGGATCAGTGGCCACTCATTAGAACTAAAGTGAAAAAATTTCCTGCCCAGAAAGTATTTTTCCCATAGAGCGCAATGTAATCACAAACTACTTGTGTTTAGCTGACAGGGCATCTAGACTTTTCAAAAACATCAGGATTTGTGGCAATTTTTACCTACTGGTATTTTCAGATCATAAACTTTTTCTCAGCTCAAAATCTTTCAATGCTTTATAACTGCTGACTTCGGCTGGCTCTAGTGCTGCTCTAGCTCCAGTTTAGGCCCTGGAGTGTGGTTGTGGCCGGTGGCTGCTCTGAGGTGCCCTCTTGTGGCTCACCTTTGGGGGACTTGAGCAGGCTGACACTGGGCTCGATCTTGGTCCAGTCCAGGTTCTCCTCCTCTGGGGTGTGCTCCACCATCAGCTGGTACAACTTCATGGAGATGATGTCATGGTTATCTTGAAAACAAAATAGAAAATGAATGGTTTGTTCATGGTGCCAGTAATCATACCATTAATACGATTATACAAATTTTTAGAATTAAAGTAAATAATTTTATTTTATTTTTTAACTTATTTTGTACTTACCGGACAGATCTCCAGTGGCAGCAGAGGCTCCAAAGTAGTATCCTGTGGGCAGTCGGACTCCTCCAATGTCGATGCACTCCTTCCACTCGTTTTTGTCGTCCACGTCCACCATCACCTGAAACACAAATGTGATCTGTAACTACAGGGTTTATCCGCAGGAAACAAACACTGACACAATGTTCATCATCATCATTTCTGTCTGTATAAATAAACAAAAGTGAAATTATTTTATTCACAACAGCTTCAAAAAGTGGTGCCTTTATTCAACACTATGAACGTGCTGTCAGTTTAAAGGACTTCAGTTGTATCTGGTACCGTGAGTCGTCCTTTGGAGTATCTGATGGCGAGGTAGGTGTCATATTCTCTATTCCGGATTTCAGCTGAACATCCTCCGAGCTCTGAGGAGCGTCCATCTTTACCATGATCATAACTCACTGAGCCGTTATTCACCATGGCTGAGATGTACGGGAACGAACGCTAAACGGAGGACAAGAGAAAGGCAAAGTTAGATACCACAGTGTGTAAAGAGCTCCTGAAAATGAATGAAATATTGAAGAAGTAAAGTGAGCTCAGACTTTCAGACTACAGACAGGCTGATATATTAGTTTGCTGAAATATATTGGCCTATCTCTAGAATTCACAAGTGTGGAACACCAGAATTAACCTAGGCTCAAACAAGCACCAAACAATTACAAGAAATAACAGAATCAGCCTAAATAAACCAGGAAGTCAAAGGTCAAACTTCACAAGGTTTTTCATGAGTATTAGTTTACAGTAATATTGATTTCATCATAGATCTAAACACTGACACACAAAACATAAACTTAGCAAAAATAAAAAGGTAGTTGCTTTTAAAACAAAGATGACATCCCTTGATTGAGGTTTAAGAATGACACAAAATGTGAACGGACCTTTAACCACAAGGAGCACAAATAAACACTTAATGTCTTCATACAGAACACAAAACCTAACTGCAGGTAGGTTTTATGATGAATTCTTTAAAGAGGGGGTATTTTATTTCTATGAGGTATTAACTGCTAACACATCACATACTTTAGATCACCATGTAAGCTTTTATCGTTTTGAAAACGCTATATCCGCCAAAAACAATGTATTAACATGTTTAATAAATTTCACTTTCGTTTTTGACACTCTTGAGTTCCCCCTCCCTTTGCTCTCCACACTAAGTCACCCCTCCTTCAGAGCAAAATCAGCACAATTGTAGTGCATTTTGCTAATGGAACTATTGCACTTCGAATCAGGTTTGTGAAGTTGTCGTGTACAGTTTTGTATCATGTATATTTTTTGTATATTTATGGACAATTGTGGGTTTGTGGGCGGAGCATTGGACAGAATCTTACAGCTAACCCTAAGGTGAGTTTGAATAAGGCCCAAGAGAGGTCGCTAAAATACTGAACTATACATAGATGACACCTCTTCAGGCATGTTTTTGATGAGAGAACAATATTATAACATTACAGAAAGCTCAAAAAAGACTTTGCACAATACCCCCTCTTTAAAACAATACCAACTGCAGGTGTGTTGGTGTTTTTGATGAAGAAACGTTATAAAATAGGTAAAAGAATATTACATTTTCTATAAAGACTTCTCAAACACAAACAATTACAAACAATAATAAAAGATGGTGTTTGGAGCATGCCGTGAGTAAAACCTGGTCCCAAACTCACGTCGGAGGTCTCGTCATTAGAGTAAGTGTCTATAAACACGGCCAGTCCATGAAACTGGGCTTTGTTGGAGAAGACGGGTCCTGCAGAGACAGAGTCACACACACACTTACATCCATGCCATGGAGGTCGTTACGGAACGTGTCCACAAATAAAGCCAGTCCATGGAACTTATCCTGGTTCCCAAAGACAGGGCCTGAGGGTGGAGATGAGCACACATGAGCCACAGACAGCAGGGGGCGGCAGCGAGCAAATAGAGCTGGACAATGTCTATTTAGTATTGTATTTATGAATCATCTCAGTCAATATTACATTCATATTGAGATTTTAAAATATATTGTAACCTGCTTTATATTTGTATAAGAAGATATTGAAAGACTGCAGAATTGGAAAGAGATTCATTCTTAAAGAAAAGAAACAAAAGACTGTTATAGAATATAGTTAGCTGGTTTTGTTCCAATATATTTTTCCCATTTTACATTGTAACAATCTAAAAACATCTAACTTTTTTAAATGCAGATTTCCTCTATGACTTCACCAGCTTGTGATAAAAACCTACATAATGGTCACAATATGCCGACACTTTAGTGATCAGACGCTGTATAAATGGGCATAGCTAACTCACCATGTTCGAAATAAGTAGTGAGCATGGATGGACTTCTGGCTCCATCGACTCTGGCTCCAGTTCACTTTTTATTGAAAAATGTCACGCTTCTCTCCGTCAGACCTGTCATTCTGGTCTTAAAATGTTTGTATGAACCCACTGTACACGGTCCTGGTGTTTTTATTTCACTATTTTGTCCGTAAATAAGTTTGTATTCCGAATATTGAACTTGCCTTCAAATTTGTTCCAAAAAAACGCTAATCTCAACAAGCTTCATTTGACTGGAGCTAAACGCTGTGGGTGATGTCACATTCCCTTAGTCCACTTCTTTATACAGTCTATGGCTATGTTCAAACTGCAGCCTGAAGTGACCCAAATCTGGTCTTTTCGCCCCTATGTGACTGGTATCCGATCTTTTACATGCGACTTCAGTCTGAACGGCCAGGTTACATTCATCCAACCAATACGTCATCACAAATGTACACAAACGTTCTTCTCGTCATACGAAAAGTGTATATGAACTCAGTGAAGCACATAGCTCTCCACTTAATAATAGGTTCCATCCATAACATAATAAATATGTCATTAGAAAATGGCTTTGTTCCTCAGTCCTTTAAATATGCTGTAATTAAACCGCTTTTGAAAAAACCTAGCTTAAATCCTGATAAACTAGCCAACTACAGACCTATTTCGAATCTTCCATTTCTCTCAAAGATTCTGGAACGAGTTGTGGTGAAACAGCTTTGTCACCATCTGCAGGGCAATAATTTATATGAAAAATTTCAGTCTGGTTTCAGACCTCACCACAGCACAGAAACTGCTCTGCTTAAAGTGACAAATGATTTGCTACTAGCTGCTGATAACGGGCTGGCTTCAGTCCTGGTCCTACTGGACCTCAGTGCAGCGTTTGACACCATTGATCACAACATTCTACTGCAGAGGTTAGAATGTGACATAGGTGTCAGAGGGACCGCCCTCAAATGGTTTAAATCCTATCTATCAGATAGGTACCAGTTTGTTAGTGTAAACCAGTGCACCTCTCCCTGCTCTAAAGTAGCTTGCGGTGTTCCACAAGGATCTGTGCTTGGTCCAATCCTGTTTACTCTGTATATGTTGCCGTTAGGTAACATTATCAGAAAACATGGCATTAATTTCCACTGCTATGCTGATGACACTCAGCTGTACTTATCAATGAAACCTAATCAGACCGATCAAATCGATAAGCTCAGTACCTGGATGACCCTGAATTACCTGCTCTTAAACCCTGAAAAAACAGAGGTCATTGTTGTCGGTCCTAAAGGTCAGAGAGATTCTCTGTCAGACCAGATAATCTCACTTGACAATGTGAGTATAGCCTCTAGCTCTACTGTAAAAAACCTTGGTGTCGTATTTGACCAAAATCTCTCATTCACAGCTCATATAAACCAAGCTTGTAAAACTGCATATTTTCACCTGCGAAACATAACTAAAATCAGAAAAATTTTGCCGAAAAATGATGCCGAAAAACTTATCCATGCATTTGTTACATCCAGACTAGATTACTGTAATTCTCTGCTCACCGTCTGCGCTAAAGGTACTTTAAGAAGCTTCCAGTTGGTCCAAAATGCAGCGGCCAGAGTCCTAACAGGAACTAAAAGACGTGATCACATCAGTCCTGTATTAAAATCACTTCACTGGCTTCCTGTCGAGTTTAGAATTAAATTCAAAGTTCTCCTCCTGACATACAAAGCCTTAAACAATATGGCCCCATCATATCTTCAGGATGCCATTGTCCCCTATCAGCCAAATAGAGCACTTCGCTCTCAGAATGCAGGATTATTAGTGGTTCCTAGAGTGTCTAAAAGTACAGTGGGGGGGAGAGCCTTCAGTTACCAAGCTCCTGTGTTATGGAATCTCCCTGTTGATGTTAAACAGGCACCCACAGTCTCTTTATTTAAGACCAGGCTTAAAACCTTCCTCTTCGGAATAGCTTATGACCAGGTTACTTAGTTGATGTCACTAAGATAAGCTGCCGCAGGAGATAACAAGCTGGGGGAAGTGTGGCAACCTGAGCACTGTCCTCTGTTTCCTCCTATTTTCTCATTAGCATCACTTACTATGTTCTCATCTGTAGTTTGTTCATTGCTATTCACATGTTGTCCCCTGTCCCACTCCCCCTGTGGAGTGGAACTCTTTCAGACGCCTGATGGCAGCTGGACCTCTCTCCTCCTCCTCGCCTGGCTCCTGCTCCTCGCCTGGCTCCTCCTCCTCGCCTGGCTCCTCCTCTTCGCCCGGCTCCTCCTCCTCGCCCTGCTCTTCCCCACCTGGGTAGCTGTGGCCATAACGAACTGGCCCACGGGCCTGGACATCTTTAACCTGTCCGTCCATGGGAGTGGATCCCTCCTTCACTGTAGTTCTCCCCGAGGTTTCTTCTTTTTCCCAGGACCCTGGGTTTTTTGGAGTTTTTCCTTGCTGAGAAGGAGGGTCTAAGGACAGGGGATGACTGGACAATGTTTCATTTGCTGCTTTACATGAATGTTGTTTTTTTCCTGTTTTGATATGTCTGTGTGTATGTTTGGCTCATCCATATCTTGGAATGCCCTTAGAGGCTACTGTTGTTGCGATTTTGGGCGCTACAAAATAAATTGAATTGAATTGAATAGCAATCCCACCACTCTTGGCTGTGACTCTGCACCCACATGTTCCTTTCTATGGATGTTGCTGCCACTGCCCCACAAAACACCATGGCCACAAACCTTGCCCTTCTCCTTCTCAATTTCCTCTTTAAAACAAATAAGCTGTACATGTTCTGGCTCCGGTACAACAGCAATATTAAAACCTTAACCTTGACTTTTTACATTGTATAAACTTATAAATTAATACTATTATACCACCAGAACAAAATATAATCGTTGTACATATTGCCCAGCTCTGGTTGACAATGAACAAATCAACATGGACAAAATAAAACGTACAGTGCAAAGTAAGGAGATGATGCACAGTTAATGGCTTCTATTTTCATTCACGAAAACAAAACACTTTCGAAGAGGTGAATAAGCGGCATGTAATGACATGTATTGAGATCAGATGCATTCAGACACATGCACACAGACATGTACCTGGGTGCAGTCGATCTCTCGTGTACCAGATCGCGATGCCGTCTCCGTGGAGATTCTTCTTCCCCGAACCGTGAACTTTGAACTGGACATGCATCTCCCAGTCCTTCAGGTAACACGGCTGCAGCCAAAAAGAGAGACACAAAAATATCAGTGGTTTGGAGCCAGTTCCATATGAGGAGCAGTTCATTTATAGACAAAACAGCAAAATAAAAAGACCAGGACCATGTAGAGCGGGTTAATACGAGCATTTTAAGACCAAAATGACAAGCCTGACAGCAGCATTTACGGCAAGAGGGGAGATGATTTTTCAGCACAAAGTGAATTGGAGCTAGAGATGGAGCCGGAGGTGCCCCCATGCTCATTTCCATATTTGGAAAGCAGTGGGTAGCGTGTTAGCTATGTCTATGGATATAGTCAATGCTCCCAATTAAAAACAACAACTTTACATTGCCTCCATATGGGAATTAATTGATTTAGCAATGTTACAGCAGAATCTTGCGTGACTTCAAAAGTACACAAAAACATAAGCGTGAATTAGGGATGCAACAGAGCGGACTAATTGAGGCAAGTCGACTATAAAAACTAATCCTAGTCGTATTTTCATAATAGTAATCCTTATCTAGGCTATACAGATTCTAACATGTATACGAAAAGACCTTTTATCACAAAGACAGTAGCATTATTAAATCAAAAATGTCAAAAAAGATACTATCTTATTTTTATTAAAAATACACTTTACTTATAAATAATCTCTATCTAGAATCCTTCAGTCACTATATTAAAACTGTACTGAAGTCCCAATGTCTCATTTAATAAATCGTTGATTATAAAAATAATGGGTAGATGCAGCCCTAGCGTGAAGTGTAGCATTTTTACAATATTATTACATTTTAGTCTTTTTCATTTACTAAAGAAATGTATTTTATAACATCGCATGTCCATTTTAAAAACATTTACATTCACCAATGCAAAACAAACATCTTTTTGCATGTGCAAATCTTCTGGAATCCTGGGTCTATAATTTGAATGTCTAGGATCATAGAGAACCATAGCAATTAACAATTTAAAAGCAAAATATTAAACTTTTGAGTGGCAAAAATACTCAAAATGTTGCATATAACAGGAAGTGAGCATCATAAAGTGTTTTATTGTCACTTATAATAAATAACATTGTCGTAAATTACTAGGATGCGCAGAATGCATTTAAGAGGGAAAGAGTTCTTTTTTTCCTGTTTTGTCAGAATCTGGTACAGCGCCTGTAAGTGTGTTTACATAATGATCTGAATATAGTTAATATATTAATATAGTATTAAGCACAGAGGAGAGTGTTTTCTGACCACAGTGTTCCAGATGGAGCCCTGTTTGCTGCGCTCGTCTGGAGTGAGTCGGACATAAGAGCTGGTCACCAGAGTGCTGCCCCAGAAGTCCCACTGACTGCCCACACCTGCAGACACACGAGGAGGGGTTAATACAATTTTTGACATTCAATCTAATTATGTTAGTTTCAGTTGAAGGGAGAATGTATAGAGACTCATCAAAGCTCAAAACAAATCAAGTCAAATTAGAGCTAAATAACAATAAATTTAGAGATAGTAGTGTTGAATAATCTAGCAAAGACTTATTATAAATATATAATAATTACTATATAATACAATTTATCTGCATTTGTATTATTTTTTTTCGATATCAAGCAAAACATCTGCATAGACACAGGTTTTCTCAAGTGAGGAAATAGTTAATTTGTCAGACTCAGGTGATAAGAAGGGATTTAAGTGTCCGGTTCCGCCCCTCTGGGCACACCTCAAAGTCAAACAAAGGTGTTTTCAAGGATATAAAAAAAATATATATAGTAGTTAATCCTGGTTAAGTTAGAGCAATTATACTACTTGGCTGTTTTAACTTACCAGTAACACTTTGACAATTAAACAAGTCATAAATCACATGCATTCCATGTTTGTCCAGACTACAGCATTAGCAGCTTTTATAAAACACACAAAGGAGATACACAGGGTAACTTATTATGGGATAATTTTGTTACTTCAATATAATAATGGATCAGTTTTATAGAGCGCGTTTTAGGACACTCAAAGATGCTTTAAACATAATATTTGCAACCTTGGACTTTTTATCCTCAGCCATTCTTGCAATCCTAACACAAATGCGTAGATGTATGGTAAGTATTGTATCCCCTATATTTTTTGCATATGGGTGATTTTCAGATAATAGAATGTGGTATTTGGGGCAAGTGCTAGATTTTCCTATTAATTATAGCTTTACCAAAATATATCGGAAAGGTAAATCCCAAAATATGGAACTTGATCATTTGTATTACTGACTAGACCATCTGCATTTAAACAATATTAATTTTAGATGCTCCCACCTGTATTAAATAACATTGACCAATAGAATGCTGTGATCTCATGTGAAACCCAGCAGTTTATATAAAAAAGGACATTTATTCCGCTTTTACACTGGTTTAAAAAAAACTAAAAAAAACTAAAGGAAAATAGAAATTGTGGTGCCATCGATGTAGCTATGACTAAAGGTTGACAACTTGATAACGAAGTAATGTCGTTGTTGATCACTTAAATATAAACGCATTTATTATAATTTAACAGTTATGTAGATGAATCCAACACGTATATGTCATCTGAAACGCAGAATCGCCCGAGGTGAGCTGTTTTCCGCAGGTGAGCCAAACAGCCGAACCTGCGCTCGTCTCTCACCCTGGTACGGCTTCATCAGAGAATGCTCCCGCTTCAGGTGCTCCGCGTTCCCGTCTGTGATGTCTCCGATCACCGGCCCAAACCAGACCTCCAGGAGGACCAGCGCGGTGCTCAAACAAGCCGTGAATCTCCGCATTTTGGCTTCTTTTCGTGGAAAACCTCTCAAAACATGTCAGCTTCTTCAAACTCCGATAGAGACGCTCCGTTCACTGTAATACTCCGTGTGGACAGCAACAACAATAAGATTTTTGTTCCTACTTTTGACTAAACTAGGTTGTTATTTTCATATCAACCTTCTTAATAAATCTACAAAATATCTCAACCTAATATTGTACTACTAATATAGGTACATTGTTGTCTAGAATTAATATTTGATAAGTGCGGAAATAGAAAAGTTGTCTGTGTTTCACCCGGAGTTGTTTTGTAAACGGAAAAATTCGCAACAACCAATCGGATAAAAGCACATCGCCATTTCAGCCAACCAGAACGCACTTGTAATTGTAAAAGTCAACACAAGATGGCGACACAAGTTTATAATACAATTTAATCAAAGGAAACAGTAAAAGACTCATTAAATCGTTGAAATACCTCCCAAAGGTGGGACCAAGTTATTGTTTAGGGAGTCTCAAGTAAGTCTCAAGTCGTCACCTAAACTCGTGACCTCAAGTCCGAGTCAAGTCCCAAGTTAAAGACAGGAAAGTCTAAGTCGAGTCTCGAGTCAGTGGCCCATAAGTCCAAGTCAAGCCCAAGTCGTCTGCTTTAAGCTTCAAGTCATTTCAAGGATTTAAACCAAAGTACCAAATATAGCTTAGATTTTTGCAATTTATATAACTTTTGAACTAAATTGTTCTTAAAAAGTCATGGCATATTTATATAAGAGTTGTAGTTGTAGTTTTTAAGTGTCTTGACCAGATCTTAATGTGAATTATTGTGGTCAAGATAGAAAGAATTCAGATTTAAAAGTGCTAAATAACAGTTATTGTGTCATGTAGTCTGCACTGAAATAGAAAGATCATGTTCTTTGGAGTTCCTCTGTTTTACTGTATTGTACTGTATATTACTGTAGTACATTTGAGGATACCATTTCACAGTCCTTCAGTTACATCCAAAGTAACAAACAGAGAAGTGGGAGGGACATGTTCCAGTTGTTCCTATAAAAATGCATCACCACAGGTATCATCTGTAAAGAAAAAGTACTTTCACAGGCGCCATGTCCAAAGTCTTAGTCCTTTTTATCAAGTCAAGTCTCAAGTCCTAAAAATAGTGACTGAACTCTGACTCGAGTCCAAGTCACGACTTGCAAGTCCCCTTTGATATCTCCAATATTAGATTCAATGTGTAATTTTACCTAGGATTAAATCAATTTAAATAATCTATCCTAATTTAATCCTAATAAAATAATCTTTGTTATCATTACATTCGGCCGAATAAAATGTGGTGTACAACCATCTTATATCTTTATTATTTATTAGAAGCAGTGTTGTTTTCACTCATCTTAAATAAAATAATTATGAAGCTCTCTTCTTTTAAAGTTTTAGCATGTAACAACTGCATGCTTCCATGGAAATAGAAAGTTAAAAGCATACTTCAGAACTTTTTTCCATGTGGAAGATTATAACCAAAGGAACAACATTTCCATGGAAACAAGCATAAGTCCTGCCCTCCAGGACAAGTAAGAGTCAGGTTTGTGGAGATGCAAGCTCGCTCACAGTATGCTTATGTTTTTCAATCCATCAATAATGAAAAAACATGCTTTTCTTTTAATCTATTTTCACTCACATAGTTTCATGGTATGGCTTTAATTATATCTTTTCCTTTAAGTATGACCTTATTTAATCCGTACCCTATACATTTGTGACTGTTATAATCCTAAATCATTTTCAAGATATTTTGAACTGCTTTACAGAAGAGAGAAGGTCAACCTCATAACTTCAGTGGGTGCTAATGGCACTGTGATGACGCATTGAACAATTCTTTATTTTTAGTTAACCTTTTCGCTCTCAAAGACACTGAGACCGAGCTGTACAAACACCAGTGATTTTAGCCCCCACAGTGTTTCTATGTCAATTCACATAAGGTTTTCATATGTGACGCTTTCTGAGTCAGTCCAGTGATTCATACAGAACCTCGCCCTTCGCTTAGAGGTCACTTCTTTAACATATAACTCATTTAGGCTCCAGATGGTCAAAGCCTATTTCTGATTTTTGAAAGGTTAAAGACCGGAAGTGTTCTGATAATTAAATTTGTAAAGTAAAAATGAGGTGATAATGTTTCATTTCATTTTTCATTTCATTTTTATTTGTCTGAACAACATACCTGTACAAGGTACACTACAATACATAATATGCACATATGTACTGTAATGACATCAAAACATTATCATTTTTACTTGGCTGCTTCAACAAGTTTAAAGCAGACCTATTATGCAAAACTGATTGTTCAGAGCTTTTAACTATGCTATAGTTCTTCTCCTCACCTTTTACCTTCTCAAAGTTGTATTTGGAGTGATTCAAATGTGTGGCCATACTGGCTTGTCAAAGCCTGATCCCGTCAGATCTCAGATGTTCATCAAGGCGGAGACTGGGAAAATCAGGTGCCACAGTGGGGCGCCAGTCGCAAACTGCCATTGTGTCCTTAGGCAAGGCACTTCACCCACATTGCCTAGTATGAAAGTGGGGATTGACAGCCACACTTCCATCAGTCTGCCCCAGGACAGCTGTGGCTGCAATAGTAGTTTACCACCACCGGGAGTGGAGAGAATGAATAATGCTCTAAAAAGCGTCTTTGAGTGTCCAGAAAGCACCATATAAAACTGATGCATTATTATTATTATTACTATGTATGTTTGAGTAATCTTTGCTTTGCTTCGCTCCCACCCACAAACCCTTACCAACCACCCACCTCAGCCACAAACAGATCATGTTTACAGTCTTACCCATTCACTTTCATACATCCACACACACACACACACACACACACACACACACACACACACACACACACACACACACACACGCACACACGCACACACACACACAGAGAGACACACACCGGGATCTATATTGTTCCAACATTATTGTTTCAGCTGAGTAATCGTTCATTCTCAAGACGCCATAGTGCTGATTTTCCTTGTTCCCGGCATATGCTCACCTCTCTGTACACATTTTGTTCTCCCATTTTACTTGTTTAACTACACAAATCAGCTCATCACCTGTTGTAGTTACAGCTCAGTCACTTCTTTAAATGGTCTGACTGATTTAAAACAAAGCTAAGATTAAGTAGAGTAGTGCTTTTAGTTAGAGTCACACCCCCAGGGAATCAATATAGTTAATAGATTAAAAGCCTTTCTTTGAGGTGATACTGAGTTTGAAATATTTTAGACCTAATAAAACCCTCACGTCCTTTACGGCACACAGATAAACCAGATGAACTGAACCAAATGAAAATGCGTCCATTGTTTTTCTCCATCTCTGTTTTTACCTGAATCACGCAGTAAATGTCAGATTGTCCCGGACCCATGACTCACCAGCGTCTCTTATGGGAACAAAATCAAGCCACAGTCTCACAGCCTCACAGTGGGAAGGAAAACAGACCTATGGGGACATGAGTTTATCAGACAAATCACTGGTGAACATTCACTGGTGGGCTTCAAATGACATCACAAGATTCTAAAGACCAATATTACTGAATACAGATGGTGAGCAGCTAAAATGAATCTTATTAAAATGTATTTTTGTTTTGCAAGTTGGTTCTAGTTACAGGTAGAAATGATCGGGTTCAACATTTGTGAATTTACTATTTGGATATTTCATAGTTAGAGGTGCACTATGTAACTTTTTGGTTGGAGGTCCATCACCTGCTTGTTTCTATAGAGATATCATAACTCTGTCTGAAATGTTCCACAGTGTGACATTAACATCTCTACTTTACATTTATTCATTTACAGGTGGTTTTATAGCTCAAAAATACCTAGAAAAACTGGCATTATGACTGTGAGCGGTGTCGCCTCTCCACAGATCTGACCTGTAACTTGGCCTGGTTTGGTCTCCTTGAAGACAGAAAGGTTTAATGCCATACTGTGAAACATTTCAGACAAATCTACAGAAAAGTATTTGATGGACCCTCCACCAGAAATAGTAAATGATTGGTTAACAAATGCTAACTATTTTCATTTGAGCTGTCTCCATCTGTATTGGCCTCTATAATGTTCTGATATCATTACACCAACAGGATGAATTCATGTTGTTGAATTTGATGGCATCATAATTTCAGATGGAGGACAAGGGACTTCATACTGTAACTTTATGGGAGATTCAGATTTTTTTTTTTTAAGATCCACAAATGTTGAACTTTCTCATTATTTGTTTGGGATTGGCTTATCTCCATATAAAAACAAAACATTTGACATAATTTCACAGGCCAATAATTTTGGCAATTCTTGTTGAAATAACCTAAAATTTTCACAGAATGTATAGAAACAGATCAAGATTTTATATTTAATGCTTTATTTTTGTTCTCAGGTTGAGTGTTTTGGACTCTGCTCGCACACACTCACCCAAGACTGTGCAGTGAACGATGGTTTGGTGTATCCTGACGAAACGACTGGAAATGAAACCCTACTGTGTGCAGCTCTTTCAAATTTTAAAAGCAGAAGATAAGCGGAAATGTCAAGAATTCTGTGTTAATGCTACAGAAACTTGAAGAAACGCCAAAACATCACTCGAGGAATCTGTGTCTCCAAACTTGTTCTCTTTACGGAGTTCTTGGGGCTTTGTTGAGTTGTTCACAAACTTGCTCGACCTTCTCTTCTGATGTTGACGTTGGTCTACCAGATCCTTTTGGTACCAAGTCCAAATTTGTTTGCCAGTTGGTGAAGTTTTTCCAAATTTTTCACTGAAGGCTGCACAGTCTTGGGTGACTGTGTGCGAGCAGATTCCAACACATAACATGACTTCTCTTTGGGAGTGAACTGCTCAACCTGAAAACAGAACAAAAATAAAACATTAAATATAAAATCTTGATCTGTTTCTTTACATTCTCTGAAAATTGTAGGTTATTTCAACAAGAATTGACAAAATTATTGGCCTGTGAAATGATGTCAAATTTTTGAGACACCCTGTTTTATTGCTTTTTCTAGAATGTTCCATGGACTATTAAATCTGTCTATCACGAGGGAGACAAGCAGGTTACAGCACTACGCTACATTACATTTCAGATCTGTGAAGAGTTGCACAAGGAATTATTGTAATTTTGAGCTATAAAACACTTGTAATGAAATAATGCTAGATGGATCTGTTCAAAGTCATACCATGGAACATTCCAGGCAAAGCAATAACATCCCCATAGAGACCAGAAAAGTTGCGCAGTGCACCGTTAAAATCCTAACAACAATCACGTCTTTGGGGTTGATTAATGGCACCACTTTCTAAAGCTATTATAAAAAAAAAAAAACAACAACAACACTGCAGTTCATTTGTACTGAGAGAAAAAACACTGAACTTTGAGCAAGTTTTTGTTTTATGTGGATAAGAGAGGCCATTCATCTTGAGCCATGTCCAAACATCTTGGCTGTGGAGAACTAAAACAGTGGTGTCTGAGTCATTGGTAGAGAAGTTGTTTTAATTCACTCTTTAATCTTTAGTATGTAAAGTATTTATATTGTGTTGAGTTTAATATGAAGCACTCGTCGGCTTGAATGGTGTTCTGTCCCCGTCGATTTGAGCTCCCTAGCACTGCTGTGCATGTGACTCCCAAGCGCTGTTACAGCTTAAATGCCGTCAGTTTAAGCTACCGAAGCAAAAGTGGAGGAGCAAGTAACATTTTAAAAGTGTATTAATGTTATTATATGTTTGGACCAGTTAAGCCTGTAAGCATCGGCATGTGCATGTTAGATTTGTGTCAGAATACCTACGTTAGATAATTGAATAGTTTGGATTTAATATTTGATTTTATCATTATCATTTTCATTACATCATATTTTATTTTGTTTCCATGTGTAGAAAACAGTGCCTTTCTAACTGTGTTTAGAATGGCACTGTTTTCTACACATGGAAACAAAAGAAAAATATATAAATAAAATAGCACAATATTATAATAGTAAATTCACACTGTGGCCTATGATATTAGTGCTAAATAATATATATTTAACACTTAATATAAAGATTTCAGGTTTTCCAGTCATTTCTTTCTCTTATATAGTGGGAGCCTTGTTTGATAGAAGATATAGGCCTGTCGAAATGAGCTACCTCTACACATATTCACATAAATGAGTGAATAATGGTGATTCTACAGTGGGAGCATTAGTCAAGGGCTAAATTAGCCTGTCGATCTGTGCTACTTTGAGCCCTACTTGACAGCATAATACAACTGTACCTACGCGTATTCATATAAATGTGTTGACATTTTATAACTAAGGTATAAAGTGTGATGACTGTGTGCAAACAGCATCAAACCTGCTGTCTCTAATCTAAAGAAATATGCTGTTAAACTGGAGAGGTTCACTTGATTGTATCTATACTTCTGTAAACAGAAAAATGTGAGATAGCTTATTTAGAAAATTTGTTTCATCACGATTTGCTAAAATATTTAAAAGTTAAACCTTCTCACACTCCCAAACTATAACGACAAATCTAACAAATGAACTGATTGAATCTTAGTGGGACATTTGCATTAGCATGACAAACTGAACTATGAAAGTGAACCCGTGCAGCGATGCTTGTGGTTTTTGTAGTCTTTTTGTAGTCTTTGTAACTATCAGATTAACGAACTGGAGACGGACTGACCCCAGCGGTGACAGCAGAAACACCGGGGGAGTTAAATCAGGTCTTAAATGGTGGTAATTACTGTCATTAGAAGCGGTGGGGGGAGGGCTCTGAAAGAAGACTTCTACTGTGACAGAAAGAGGTCGGCGGCCACGGTGGAGTGACTGACAGCTCCCATCCCACAGTGACGCATGTAAACAAGGCTTCATGAATATGCATGAAGAGGAAAACATGAGCAAATACAGGGGTGGGGAGGTGTAATCTATGTGAAGACTGTTTAAATACGAAGCAAAGAGAGCAGTTTTTCACACTGCGAAAAAGCTTGGCCAAAATTTGAGATATAAACACTTAAATCTGTCAGAAAATGACTTAAAAGTAGTGAAACTGTCTGTCCATGCAGCAAGATCATTTTACTTGACAAGTTCACTTAAAATAAACTACCTCTAGACTACACTGTAAACAAAATGATTAACCTGATATAAGTTTTAAAATCTTGGCCAGATCAGGGGAATTTGCAGCCAAGTTTTTATCATTCTGGCTGCGTTTCATGGGTTAATACCTGTGATAAATATTTATCCTATAGATTTACATCCGTTAAGTAGTAGTGGAGTAAGAAAAGTACGACAATACAGATAGTGGGTTTCAGAATGATTAAAGGTTGTATGGAGCTCAAACTAACATTATACTACTATTACTACAACAACAACAACAACTACTACTACTACTACTACTACTGCTACTACTACTACAACAACAACTAAAACAACAACTACTACTACAACAACTACTACTACTACTACTACTACTACTACAACTACGACAACAACGCCTACTACTACTACTACTACTACAACTACTACTACTATTACTACTACTGCTGCTGCTGCTATGGGCCTGTATTATGCTATTTTCTGATCTATGGTCTAATGTTGTTTCCTCATCACAAACAGACCTGAAGTTGTGTTTTGTTTCATTTACACATGTTTAACACACACAAACCCTGCATATTCTTCTCTCAAACAGAAAACACTCTGTTCCACCTTGTGATGTCATGTGGTAATACAGGAAGTGCTCCACTGTGTTTTTAAAATCCACACACTTTCGCGAGAATCATTAGGATTTCAGCCCTGGAATTTCCCATTTCTACTGAACTAAAGGTAATACAAAGCTGTTAATTTGAAAACTACCACTTCATGACATCACAAGGTGGAACAGAGCATTTTTAGCTTTGGAGATGTAGACAGACTAATAATAAAAAGTTACTCAAATGTGTGTGAATGAAAAAAAAAAAAAAACACAACTCCAGGTCTGTTTATGATGTGGAAACCACATTCTAACATGGCTAAAAGCTCACAAGAGTCCATTTAGTGTAATCTGGGCCCTTTAACCTTTCACTCAAAGTTCCCCCACTTGTTGGTGAGTTATTTCTATCTGTATTGAGCTGACAGCATCACGCGGGTGGGGTTTGGTCGATAGCGTTAGCAGACATGTATGGGACAGATATGAGCTTTAAACTCTGGAGCCTGAGGTCTCCATGGAAAAGGCCTGAGGAGAATTTCCATCGGAACAAAAGTGTAACAGACCGGACGCTCTGTATTGAACTGTGGCATTGTGTGACAGCGGCAGTCTATATGTACTGTCCAGAGAGAGGGAGGAGGGGGAAGAGGGGAGGATGGAAGAGACAGGGACAGAGAGGGAGGAGGGGAAAGAGAGGAGGATGGAAGAGACAGGGACAGAGAGGGAGGAGGGGAAAGAGGGGAGGATGGGAGAGACAAGGACAGAGAGGGAGGAGGGGAAAGAGGGGAGGATGGAAGAGACAGGGACAGAAAGAGGGAGGAGAGAGGAAGAGAAAGAGGGCCAAGGCTGTCCTTAATCCTAATTTAGTCCTGGTTCAATCCTAGTTCAGTCCTGGTTTAGTCCTTCAGTGGTGGTTTAGTCCTGGTTTAGTCCTAGTTCAGTCCTGATTTAGTCTTTCAGTGCTGGTTTAATCCTGGTTTTGTCCTGGTTTAGTCCTGGTTCAGTTCTAGTTCAGTCCTGGTTTAGTTTTAGTTCAGTCCCGGTTTAGTCCTTCAAACCGGGTTTAATAATAATAATAATGCATCAGTTTTATATAGCGCTTGTTTGGACACTCAGAGATGCTTTACAGAGCATTATTCATTCACTCACCCAGACCCGGTGGTGGTGCTACTGTTGTAGCCACAGTTGCCCTGGGGCAGACTGGATGGAAGTGAGGCTGCCAATCTGTGCCATCGGCCCCTCCGACCACCACCATCACTCATGCACACACCACTTTCATACTAGGCAATGTGGGTGAAGCGCCTTGCCTAAGGCAGTTTTTGTGACTGGCGCCCCCCTGTGGCACCTGGATTTCCCAGTGGTCTCCCATCCAAGTACTAACCAGGCCCGGCTGTGCTAAGCTTCTGAGATCTGACGGGATCAGGCTTTGACAAGCTGGTTTAGTCCTGGTTCAGTCCTAGTTCAGTCCTGGTTTAGTCCTAGTTTAGACTTGGTTTTAGTCCTGATTTAATACAGGTTTAGACCTGGTTTAGCCCTGGTTTAGTCCTGAATTAGTCCTGTAATCCTGGTTTAGACCTAAATAGTCATGTTTTTGTCCTGGCTCAGTCCTGGTAGAGCCCTGAATTAGTCCTGGCTTTTATAGTACTGAATTAGTCCTGGTGTAGTCCTTGGTTGGTAGTTTGATCCCAGCTCTAACCAGTGCAAACTCTTGTGTCGTTGGGCAAGAGGACGCTTCACCCACCTTGGCCATGTAATACTATAAAAGGGATTTGTAGATGGTTAGAAATGTGTTTAATAATTCTTTACTATATTTCCTTTTACTTTTACAGAAAATTAATTCTGGGGTAAAACCTACAGTCCCTGACAAAAGTCTTGTCACTTATCCATTTTGTAGAAACAAAAGCTTATAACCTGACTTTAAATGAATCGATTGGTTTTAGAAATGTCTCATATGAAAGCTAAAACCCTCCCAAATTATGCTCAATATACTAAAATAAATTTGCTTCACTGAAGAAAGATTGATCATTTAATGAACAGAGAAAGGTCAGATTTAGGCAAGACAAAAGTTTTGTCACCTTCAGAAAATTGAACAAATCATTTACTTCAAATACAAAAATATGTTGCATAACGTCAGTGAATTAAGTAGTGGTGCTGTGAGATCCATATTTAATATCTTGTATGACTTCCATGAGCTTGAAGGACTGCATCCATGCGGTTCGACAATGACTCATACAATTTGATGATGAAGTCATCAGGAATAGCAAAGAAAGCGTCTTACATGCCTCCAGAGTTCATCAAGATTCTTTGGTTTTGCCTTCCATGCTTCCTCTTTCATTCTACCCCAGACATGCTCAATGATGTTCATGTCTGGGGACTGGGCTGGCCAGTCCTGGAGCACCTTGATCTTCTTCGCCTTGAGGAACTTTGATGTAGAGATAGAAGTATGCGATGGAGCACCATCCTGCTGCAAAATTTAACCCTTTATGGTTGGGAATGTAAGAGGTAGCTAATACTTCTTGGATATTTTAGGCTATTGATATTGCCTTCCACTCCTGCAATTGTCTCAAGACACCCCCATACTGATGTAACCCCAGACCGTGATTTTTCCACCACCAAACTTAACTGTTTTCTGGGTGAATCTTGGATCCATGGCTCCAGTAGGTTTCCTGCAATATTTGCGGCGGCTGTGATGAAATTCAACTGAGGATTCATCTGAGAAATCCACCTTCTGCCACTTTTCCAGTGTCCATCCTTTTAGCAGGCTGTGGGCCTTGGCAAATGCCACACGGTTTTTTAATTGCCTTTTGTTTAGTGCTTGTTTCTGTGCACTGATTCGACCATGGAGGCCATTTCCGAGACAGAATTCTACAAACTGTTCTGGTTGGCACAGGGACTTGAGGTGACCAGGCCTGGTGGAGCTCTGCTGCAGTGGAAAAGGGGCCTTGGATTTTCCAATCAACAAACGGTCCTCCCGAGCAGTTGTCTTGCGGGGTCTGCCGGACCTGGGCTTGTCAAAACATCTCCAGTCTTTTTCAGATCTTTTTCTTATTCTTTGTACTTGACGCTGAGACACATTGAAGGTGTCAGCCACCTCAGCAGTGGATCTGGTCTTCAGCCTCTTGATAATTAACGCTTTGGTCTCAGGGTGGATCTTAGGCATGAGGCAGAGGTCAAGTTGCAGTTGATGTGAAGGTCTGGTGTGCTGGGGTTCTTTTTATACACACCCACTAATTGATTGATCAGTAACTGATCACAGGTGAGGCTGTAATCTAGGATTGGGTGCATCACATGACAAGGCGACAAAACTTTTGTCTTGCCAAAATCTGACCTTTCTGTGTTCATTAAATGATCAATCTTTCTCCAGTGAAGCAAATTTATTTTAGTATATTGAGCATAATTTGGGAGGGCTTTAGCTTTCATATGAGACATTTCTAAAACCAATCGATTAATTTAAAGTCAGGTTATAAGTTTTGTTTCTACAAAATGGATAAGCGACAAGACTTTTGTCAGGGACTGTACATGTGATGAAACACACTATGAGACAGCACTAAAGTAGACAGCCTTTAGTGGTGATATGTGAGAATACAACCTGGGAGGTACATTTAAAGCCACAGTATTTAACCTTTCAACCAAAAAATACTAAAATCTAAAATAAATAGCATGTTTTGTTTTGTTTTTTCTTATTTAGTCTTCATTTAGTGTTCACAATGAGTCCAATAAAGGCTTCAAATGCCAGACACTGTTCCACTCTTTATCCTTGTGCATCTCTAACTCTTTGTATTCAAACATGCTTTTAATCGTGTATGAAAACATGAGTTCCCTTTACAGTTCAGAGTTTGTGCTGCATAAAGCTGTAAACATGTTGAGTCATCAAAACTGTGACCTTGACAAACGTAATGTACTCTAAAAAGAAAGAGGTGCTTTAAATAAGAGAAGGTCTAAGCCGAGCTTCAGACCGAGACGCTTTGTTACGGATTCATATGTTTTGTGTGTGTCAGTTACACTTTGTACCACTGTCTCTGTACTGACCACAGAGCTGCACTAAACCAGGACTAAACCAGGACTAAAACCAAGACTAAACCAGGACTAAACCGACTAAACCGACTAAACCGGGACTAAACCAGGGCTATAAACCAGACTAAAACCAAGGCTAAACCAAGTCCTAAACCTCAGACTAAATGAGGACTCCACTAGGACTAAATCAGGACTAAACTATGACTAAACCAGGTCTATACTAAGACCAAAACCATATCTAAATCAGACTAAACCCGATCTAAACCAGGGCTAAATCAGGTCTAAACCAGAACTAAACCAGATCTAAACTAGAACTAAACCAGGTCTAAACCAGCACTAAACCAGGTCTATATGAGGACTAAACCAGGACTAAACCAGCTCTAAACCAGGACTAAAACCAGATCTAAAACTAGGACTTAACCAGGTCTATGCAAGGACTCAAACCAGGCTTTAAACCAGGACTAAATCAGGTCTAAACCAGAATTAAATAAGAACTAAACTAAGACTAAAACCAAGACTAAATCAGGCCTAAACCAGGGTTAAACTAGATCTAAACCAAATCTAAACCAGGTCCAAACCAGGACTAACCTAAGACTAAACCAGGACTAAAACCAGGTCTAAATCAGGTCTAAACTAGGAATAAACCAGGACTAAACCAGTTGTATATTTTGAAAACACTCTGTCTCCACCTTTGTGATGTCATGTGGTAATACAGGAAATGCTCCACTGTGTTCCACCAGAATTGCCAATCTCCACTGAACTAAAGGTAAAAGGAGCTGGAATGTTTTTGATGAGGTAACAAATTTCTAACATGACTTGGAAGCTCACAAGTCCATTTTATGTTTATAGGACCTTTAATTTATATCCCAATCTATGAGTAATTGAACATTTTCTCCCATTATTAACCCAAGCTTATAAAATGCGCTGGATAAATGACGTCCCTCTTGGCCCTTATACTTAATTATTGTCCTCACTAATAAACTCATCGTAAACTTTCACAAGGCCTCAGTGCATTATCGATTCTTCATTCTTTAGGTCGCAGGAAGGAGGAGGAGGTTGTACGAGTCTATGAAGTGGTCTCCTCTCCATCCAAAGTGAAGTTTTTAATTAAAATTTGATTTTAATATTCACTGGCTTAGCTCCCAGCGGCTGCACAGGTGAAATCACGGCATCTGCTTTGGGATCAAATAGAACAGCCGGGTGATCACGGTTTTAAAGGGCACGTGGTCATGTCAAATTGGCTTTAATGAGGTTTTTCATCATGTTATAATGTTTTTCTTTCCTTATTAGCTTGCAACTATAGATGCATTCTGATTGGCTCATGCATATTTGAGTAATCCTAATACTGTCAAACATAATAACCCAGCAGCAACTCTGGGTGATTTTGACCTAGAAGTTTGAATTTGGCGTCAACTTCAGTGGTTATTTACTTTGAAATACATTAATCTGAGCTATCCTAAATATCTCAAACAGTATTTAATTCCATTCGGATCCTCCTGCAGTTTACGTCATGGAGATCAGATATTTTCTGTTGTCCCAAGAGTCAAAAAACAAATTGGAAACTAATTTTTATATAAAGCTCCCTCATCTACCCTCATCTTGACACATTAACTTCTGTCCCTTCATTTAAAAATGCTCTGGTGCAATATTTACATAACCCATTGAATTGTTTTGGATCATCTTGTTGAAATTTGTTGTTTACTTTGTTATATTTTGTGACTATAATGGAACTCTGTCTTAGTTTTTGTTCATATTTGATTTATTCTGTGTCTAACAGTCAAGTGTGAGTGCGTGTGAGTTCGGGTTGGGTACCCACGGGTGCCCGCAAATAGTTGCTGAAATGGACAGGTTTTAACCTTCTGGAATTTTATGGGCATGTATGCAGGCGGGTAGTGATCACACCCGGGTGGGTCAGGTGAATCAGTACACGGGGTGTGCTCTCAGTCCTGCATCCCGCGCTGCCAGTAAGAGAGACTTTTCCTCTGCTGGATTTGTGATCCAAGAATGCAGAATGCAGCCGAAACCTGGAACTGAGGACAATATACTATTCCTGCACAGTCACATTGATTAGATGAAATTAAGGCTTTTATTTTGTGTTAAACTGACATTTTTCAGTGTTTGTTTCATTGTTATTGTGCTATTTAGAGCTCATGTAGAGCAAAATGTTTAGCTCACGAGTTTAACCTACCAGTGATTAGGCGACTACGAAAAGTGGAAAGAAACAAAAAATGGAGTGTATCGTTGGCGGCACTACTATTGCTGTTTGTTCATTGTTCATTGAGATACGATCGAAAAAATAAAGTGCGCCAGTTAGAATGCTTCTAATCTGTGTGTGATTTGTCACGGCACGGGAGGGAAACGGGTGAAATGTTAACGGGTCCGGGCGAAGTAGTGCAGGTTTAACTTTGATATAATCACGGGTTTATGGGTGGGTGTGGTGCTGTACTGCGCAGGTGCGGGTCTCCAAAAATGGACTCCATGCAGGACCCTGGTGGGTTTGTATGGTTCTGTTGATTTTGTTGTTTTGTTTTTCCTATGTTCATTTGAAGGCATGAAGCCTCCTGTCTGCCCTACTGTATCTGTCTTCTGTTGCTGTGACTATGACGACCCCTTGGAAACGAGATGGCTACACATCCCAAGGGGCTTATCCTCCAAACTAATACATTTGAAATTTGAATATTTTAACACTCAATTTCTGGGTTATTTTCGGTTATATTCAAGTACTTTGACAATTTATTTCTACCCAGTAAATGTGTTAAAGTTGCACTCTGTAACATTTCTGCTTGTCTCCATATAGATGTTCCTGGGAATGGTCCACAGTAAGACATTAAACATATCCGTCTAGCATTTATTCATTACAGTGTTTCAAAATACAGTAATTCCTTCTGTGAATTGGGCAACTCTCCACAGATCTGACTTGTAATGTAGCGCAATCGCTGTCACCCACTGCCTCCCTCGTGATAGATTTATTAGGTGTTAATCAATACTGTGGAACATTCTAGACAAAACAATGACATTTCCATGAAGACAAGCAGGCAACAGACTCTGCACTAGAAATGTTACGCAGTGCACCTTTACGGACATGTATATAGACCACCACAGTAATTCAGCAGGAAAATTACCATAGAAACTGTCCCTGTTGTAGATTGTTGACTCTTGTGATCTTTAATCCATGTTCTAATGTTGTTCCCTCCTCAAAATGAGATTGGTGACTCCAGGGCTGTAATTATCCAAAACGATTCTAGTAAAGGAGTGTGGAGTTTAAAAATGTAGTAGAAACACTTTATTACCACAGGACATTACACGTGGAACAGAGTGTTTTCTATTTGAGAGAAGAACTTGTTGTGGAAAGACCCATTTTGTTCACACTGATGAAGTTGAAGCAAAGGCGAAGAGTTTATTTCTCGCATGAAATAAGTCTAACAGAACAACCACACTGCAAATTTAATAAAACTAACCAAGATTTATTCTCTTAAATCTAGACAAAACTCTTATTTATCTTGTTTTAAGGGATATTTATTAAATGACTGCTAAATATGTAAGATTATTATTTCTTATTTCAAGAAAATATTTCTTTTTCTCTTATTTATTTTTTATATCTATAAACTAGTTAGAATGCACAAAACAAGTGTTAAAATGGTTAAGACATTTTTTTTTATGGATGCAAATCAGTCGATCTTAAACTGAAATTTTCCAGTATCATCTCTGTAACTTCTGTTTGTCAGATGGAAAAATTAAAAGATTTAAAAGTTTTAGAAAAGCTCTGCCATTTGTTAATATGTTACCTGGTGGTAATTAGTCTTAAAATAAAGAAATAAAGAATTGTATTAAGATTCATTAACTAAAATCAAGAACAAAACAGTCAATAATAAGCTTGAAATTCTAGTTTTAAGATTTGTTTGAATTTATTCTTATTATTAGTGTTTTATGCTTTATTTTAGCTCACTTAAATATTAAATTATTGCTTAGAATAAGTGATTTTATCTTATTGTGAGATTTATGAAGGCCTAGATATATTTTCTTGATATAAGATTAAGATTTCTTGATAAATAAATTTCACTTACTGCACTGGCAGATAATTTCACTTGTTTCCAGAGCATTTTAACTTAAAACAAGTGGATTTTTCTCATTTTAAGGAGGATTTTTGCAGTGCAGCAGGATGTCCTCAGACCCCAAATGATACAAAGCACCAAACACTGAGATGACCAGAGGACGACATTTCAAAATGAGAAGGTGACAACTCCTGCTGAGGTGTGGCCAGATGCTTGATCTGATTTGCATCCATATTCATGTGCATTTGTCACTTCCTGACAAGATTAGCGAGCAACAGTGTTTCCATTGAAGGGTTGATAAACACTGTCTAACTACCAATCCAAATGAGTTTTATCCAATCCACTTTATTCCTGAAAGTTCCTGAGCTTGGAGCCGGCCACAGAGAAGGGCCTTCCTGATTTTAAGTCTCATCTTAGGCACCACAAGCTGAGCTGGACCTTGGACCTCAGAGCTTGTGCAAGAGTGTAAATTTAGATGACGTCTCAGACGTAACATGGAGCCAGTCAATTCAAAGCTTTGAAAACAAACAATAAAATCTTAAAATCAATTCTAAATCGAACAGGAAGCCAGTGCAAAGATGCGAGGGTTGGTGTGATATGTCCTCGTGTTTTGGTTCCCGTTAGAAGTCGTAAGGCAGAGTTCTGACAGGCAGACAGGAAAGTGAGTTTTGAGAGATGCCCATGAAAAGTGCGTTGCTGTAGTCCAGACGTGACGAAATAAAAGTGTGCATGACTTGTTCAAAAGATAAAAATAAAAATGGTTTGACTTTGGATAAAAGCTGCAAATGATAATAAACTCCGATTTTTAAAACTAATCACTATTTTAATGAATTTTAATTTAAACCTTTACAGTGTAGTTGCCAATCTCACACCTAACAGTGCAGCCCAAGACTCAAACTACACTGTAAAGGGTGAGATCAACAACTACACTGTAAAAGGGCCAGGCTCAAACTACACTGTAAAGTGCGTGAGGTTAACAACTACACTGTAAAGAGGCCAGGCTCAAACTACACTGTAAATTGTGAGTGTTAACAAACAACGCTACACTGTAAAGGGTTAAATCAATCATAATCAATATTTTAATTTCCTTTACAAAATCAACTTAAATCTACAGGAGTTTGTGCATTACACATGTGTGAATGAAAGAGAGCTTGTTTGTGGTGAGGAAACTAGCATTAGGAACATAGATCAGAAAACAGCGTAAAATGGGCCCTCCTTTCCAAGAGCTATGGCAGTAAGAATGTTCTTATAATTATTGCTCTGCAGGCTTCTCTTAAACAGTGAAATCTCCCGGAGGACAGGAGCAGGGGATTGTGGGTAAATCATTTGTACATTAAAACCTCCCACGAATCATGCTTTCCTGCCTCACGCTACCCAGCTCAAATACAGCTGTGTGTACTGGGTACATGTCTCATCGATATTCACAGAGCAGTACTTTTCTGCACCCGGTGTCAGGCACAGGGGCACGCAAACACCACGGAGTCTAGTCAGGGAAGAATCAACCTGGAAATAATAGTCTTAAAGGGCCCATATGACGCTGTTTTCACATCATATGTTTTAATGTTGTTTCCTCATCACAAACAGACATGGACTTGTGGTTTGTTTCACACAAACTGAAAAACACTCTGTTCCACCTTGTGATGTCATGTGGTAATATAGGAAGTGCTCAACTGTGTTTTTAGACTCCACACACCTTCACTAGAAACACTTGACATAATTTCATCCCTGGAATTGTCCATCTCTATGATATATAGGAGATTGGCAATTCCAGAGTGAAATTTATAAAGGTAAAAGGAGCTGTACACTTGAAAACTAAAGCCAGGCATGACATCACAAGGTGGAACAAAAGCATTTTGCAGCTTTGGAGTGACCAGGATTATAGAAAGAGAAGAAAGAGAATGGCTTTGATTTGCAGTGTATTTATTTATGGTCACGCCTAACGTGTTTTACTCTCTTCTGAGTCTTTCATCAGGGCTGAGTAAAGGCAGCTTAGGCGTGTCCCTATTGGAATAGGGGTCATGTTACCAATTATCAAACATGTGGGATTATAAATAAAAGATAAAAATATCTATACACATGTTGGAACAAGTATAATGACAACATGACAGACTCTAACACAACAGATAAGAATGACCACTGTTCCGTACAGGTTGAAGCATAGTGCAAACAATACATATTTCCCTTTATTTGACACAGCACTACTGCCATCAAAAATGTTTTAAGTTAACAGTATCACAAGTAGAAAGTACTCAGAAATTTTGCTTGATAAAGTTTGATCAGAAATACTCTGGGTATTTTGTGGCCAATTGTCAAGAGGGGGCATCTTGTCCCCTCTTGACAGTAATTGGCAGCAACATGATAAAGAGACATGCTACGTTGAGACAAGATTGACAAAAAGGCACAGATGTACTGTATTCCAGAGAGGCTTTATAGTTCAAATAGTTCATAGGAGCAGAGGGAGAGCTTACAGGGAAGGTGTGAAAAACTCCACTTCTTTGCTTGAGACCAGGGTGGACCGTAGAGCTCCTCAAAGTGTGGAATCCAAAAAGCACGCTCTCTCTCAACTCCAGGCATGTTCCTTCTTGCTTATGGAGAGTAACAACATTATAACATTGCCTAAAGCTCACAAGAGTCCATTTTGTGTAATATTAGGACCTTTAATTTATATCCCAATCTATGAATAATTGAAACATTTTTCTCTCATTATTAACTCAAGCTTATAACATGTACTTGAAAATGCACGTCTCCTCTTGGTCCTTAGTAGCTTTTAATTATCAGTCCTCACTCAATAAACTCATCAGTGAAACTTGTTATATCATGGCTAAAAGCTCACAGGGAGTCCCACTTTGTGTAATATTAGGACAGCCTTTTTAACTATACACTTGCACTTTTTAAATGACTCTCACTTTGGATACTTGGAGCACATTTTTCCTATTTAGAAATTCCTCTTTGGCACTTTTGTAAGAATGCCTCATGACTCTGAATAAAACAGTGAAGCTGAACCAGCAAGTTTACACGTGACTGGAAGTTTATCTATTGCCGTGTAGAAACATCAGTGGACCCAACTTCCGACGGGCTCTGTTCGCGATAAAAGTAAAGTCTGGCAAAATCAAGGAAAAAATGAGAAAATGTCCCAGTTTCTCTCTCATCTACATGTCATCTCGTGAGCAACTGTTCCACGTTATGTTCGGCTCATCAACAATCCCAACCATACCTTCAGTTTTCACCATTTTACTGACGCCCAGAACTCCAAGTGCACTGGGTACATGCGATTAGAATGTGAGATGAGGATGCCAAATTCCAGATGATTCCAAACAGCGTTCATACACTCATATTGCCAAAAGTATTCACTGCCTTGACTCGCATATGCAAACTTAAGTGACATCCCATTCTTAATCCATAGAGTTTCAATATGACCAGCCGGTCCACCCTTTGCAGCTGGCCACTAACGGCTTCGACTCTTCTGGGAAGGCTTCGTCCACAGCAAGGTTTAGGACTGTGTTTATGTGGAATTTTGGACCACTTCTTCCGCGAAGCGCATTTGTGAGATCAGCACATCGATGTTGGACAAGAAGGCCACCTCGCTTCTAAGTTTCCGCCTAACTCATCCCAAAGGTGTTCTGTCGGGCCGAGGCCACTCCTCAAATCCTGTGTGGACAGCTTTCCCAGAAAGAGTTGAAGCTGTTATAACTGCAAAGGGTGGATCCACCTTATATGTAAACTCTAAGAATGGGATGCCACTTAAGTTCAAATGCGAGGTCAAGGCAGGTGAGCGAATCACTTTTGGTAGTGTACTGTATGTGTTGTTTTGGAATCATCTCCGAATTTGGCATCCTCATCTCTCTTCTAATCACATGTACCCAGTGCTCTCGGCGGAGTTGTGCGTTAGTGGGGAAATGATGAAAACTGAGGTATGGTTGGAACTGTTGAATGCTTCAAACATAAGCGAACGCCTTCTACAAATGATATGGAGATGTAGAAAACTGTAGGATATTTTCTTTCTGCATTTTTCCCCTGAGCAAATACTTTGGCAATATAGTTTACGTCTTCATTTTCCCACTGACGACGCATTTACTTCAGTGGGTTTTAATCAGTCGGCCTCGGCGAGCTCCAGTGTCGGAACTATATAAGTTGTCATCGCATGTTCCCTAAATGTCTTCCTGGTTTGTGACGTAAGCGTGAATAGAGTTTATCCCCCCATAAACCCCCTTGGCTTGCTAAGGATAGCATCATGTGTGAAGTGACATATGAGCAGTCGTCATTCATTTCCCAGTACTCCACCTTTAAAATAAGAATTTACACTAATTCTATACAATTATGCTTTTTTAATCAGCATAATCTCACTGGAGTGTTAATTTTGCAAAAGAAATGTTAATTTAATTTGGTTCCTGGATGGGTCGAAGTGCAGAGGACACAGTGTTAGTTTAAACAGAGGCGCTTGTCACTGACCTTTTTCTTAATGTGTTCTTTAAGTTGGAGCTTGGATTAAGCCCCTGCTTCTAAAGCTCAGGTCGCCTCCTCTGGGACTGACCACCAGATGGAGCTGTTACAGGTAATTAGAAATCACTAATTGAATCTGCCACTGACACACATGCTACAGTTTGCTCTGAAGCTGCCCCCAAAGGGAGAGACGGAGGAGAGGGAGGGAGGGAGAGATGGAGAGGGAGGGAGAGAGAAAGGAGAGGCGAAGAGATGGAGAGAGGGGAAAGAGGAAGAGAGACGGGACAGAGAGGGAGAGGGACGCGAACAGAGAGAGGGAGAGACGGAGAGAGGTGGTGGAAGGGAAAGGGAGTGGAGGGAGAGATGGAGAGGGATGGGGCAGAGAGGGAAGAAAAGAGATAGAGAGAGAGACAAGGACAGAGAGAGGGATGGAGAGATGGAGGAGAAAGGGAGAGAGATAGAAAGGAGGGAAAGAGCCGAGACCCAGGAGAGAGGGAGAGAGAGGAGAGAGAGGGAGGGAGGGAGAGGGAGGGAGGAGGGAGAGAGACAGGGAGAGAGGGAGGGGAGAGAGATGGAGGGGAGGGAAAGAGCGAGCGGAGAGAGGGGATGGGAGGGAGAGAGAGGGAGAGAGACAGGGAGGAAGCGAGGGAGAGAGATGGAGGGGGAGGGACTGGAGAGGAGATGGGGAAGAGAGAGACAGGGAGAGAGAGGGGAAAAGACAGGGGAGGGAGAGAGAGATGGGGACAGAGAGAGAGACAGGGGAGAGAGAGAGAGGGATGCAGAGACAGGGAACAGAGAGTCAGGGAGAGAGAGAGAGAAAGAGACAGGGACAGAAATGAGGGTGGGAGAGAGCAGGGAGAGAGATGGAGAGAGGGAGGGAGAGGGGAGTTAGGGGAGAGAGAGAGATGGGGAGAGAAAGGGAGGGAGGGAGAGAGAGAGCAAGAGACAGGGACAGAGAGAGGGAGAGAGAGACAGAAAGAGAGTATAAAAGAAAGAAAAGGACAGAGAGAGGTGGGAGAGAAGAGAGAAAAGGAGCTGGGGATAGTAAGACAGAAAGAGTTGAAGTGGGAGGAGAGAGAGGGAGAGGGACAGAGAGAGAAAGTGAAGAGAGAGAGAATTACAGAGAGGGAGAGAAGGAGGAGAGAAGAGAGAGAAGGAGATGAGGACAGAGAGACAGTAAGAGTAGAAGAGAGACATTCACACATATTTGGAGTACCGTGCATTTTCCGACTATAGAGCCGACCTGTATATAAGCTTCGTGATCCACTCTACTCTTTACATAAAAAAAGTATATACAAGCTGCAAGCAGGGGCTATAAGTCGCTGATATCTATGTTGAAAATGAGATATTTACTGCATATACAGAACGATTTTGTATTGTAAAATGTACATTTATGTACCTGAATAGATTCTTTCCAAATAGTGCCTTTAACACGCGCAGTAATCAAAGTTGATTAAAACGAGGTCAAAAACAGAAAAGAACCAGTAATTGATTATCTTCATTTCTCCTGTGCAGTGAAACCACAAGTCACTTTAATCATCTTCGCTGAAACCATTGACAAGCTTACGTGCAGCAGCACGGGTAGAGGTTCATGCGCGGGACAGAATTCTCTCAGTCCTGCTCCCGCTTCTGCTCCCACAATAAACTTCTCGGAATATGTCCCATGCTGGTACACTGTTTTGTGTTGGTCCCACGGGTGCAGGTCTCAAATGGAGCTTTCCTTCCTGGATGCAAGATTGATGCCTTCAACTTAAAACTTGCATCATATAAACTCCTTTTGTGTGCTTTTCATGATGAAGGGGTGAGGATTTGAAAATAATTACCAGTTAGTAATTTGTCGCATGCGTGTTATATCTGCTAAATAAAAAAGTAGCGTATTCTTCTTGCATTAATTTTCTATCTTCTTTTGAAATTACGGTTAGAGCGCTTCCTAGTGGTGGAAGAAAAATCCACAGATTAGCTGCCTTGTAAAAGCTGCATGGTTCAAAGCCGGGAAAAAGTAGTAAAGCTTTATAGTCCGGAAAAATATGGTAATCCTTTATTATTAGTCTGTCTATGTCTCAAAGCTCAAAATGCTTCCTACCTTGTGATGTCATGAAGTGGTAGTTTTGAAAATGAATAGCTTCTTTTACTCTTTTGTAAAGTAATCGATAAATTCCAGGGATGAAATGATCCAGATGATTCTACTGGAATGTGTATGGAGTTTAAAAACACGTGAAGCACTTCCTGTATCACCAGATGACATCACATGGTGGAACAGAGTGTTTTCTCTGTTTGGAGAGAAGAACTCAGTCTAAATCTACAGGTTTGTGTGTTAAAACATGTGTGAATGAAACAACATTAGAACATACAGTAGATTCTGGAAACAGTGTAACATGGGCTCTTTAAACATTTTCACAAAAGAAACACTTCTCCAGCTGAGTAAAGTGGAGTCTGGTTTGTGGCCGTCCCTTCCTCACGTGGTCCTGCGGTGAGTGGGTGGTACAGGCTCAAAGCACTTTCTCATAATTAATTGGTTTCAAGTTGTGTGGGTTTTCAAAAGGGACTCTGACTGCTTTGCAGAGGTCATTTGTTTCTCAACCTCTGTTCCATCTGAGCCTTCTCCTCTGCAGTGTTGGGCAAGTTACTTCAAAACTGTAATGCTTGTTACTGTCATTTCAAAAGTACTTTGTTAAATTACAATATTACTGTATTTAAAATGTAAAGGCATTACACTACTATTTAAGTTACTCACCAAAACAACTGGAAATGGATTTGGAAATCTAAATGTAGCTCATGACGCTCAGTTAGCTCATCACACATCCTGTGGAAGGTGATGTGATGATTTTAGCAAATTTGTATGAAGAAAAACAAAAACAAAAAAAGCACCATTTCAATCCAGGTTCAAAATGTATTGTAACACACATTACTGACATTTGTACCAAGTAAAATATTACCTTTTTTTTCCTGTAATGACTTACATTACTATTACAACAAAAAGCACAGCATTACAGTAATTTTTTGTTCCTTTTGTTACTTCCAACACTGCTCCTCTGCTTCCTCTGCCTCTTTTGCTCACATGCTGTTGCAGACAAGCCGTTCTGGGGGTGTGTGTGTTTGTGATGTGCCTCGCAGTGTTCTGGGCGGATTCCAATACACGAGCGCAAAGGCTGCAGAGATGCTCCGGCGGTACACCGTGACAGACACCAGTACACATTTATTGGGCCGATGATCACGCTCATCGAGTGTCAGACCTCGAGTTTGTGATAAGACCGGGTCCAAGCGCCTTCAAAGAGTCCAAATGTGGCCAAGTCCAAGACTTAAATCCTGTAGAAAGTTAGAACCTTGGCGACTGACTTGGTAGATCTCGGTGTGATGAATTGGGCGCCCTGCCATAGACCGTATATATAAATAGACATATCTAACCTGCTAACCACTGTGTTCCAAACATAGGAAGTGAGCATGGGGTATTTCAGGCTCTGGTCGACTTTTTGACTTCAACTGACTCTCTTACAGTGAAAAACGCTACCCTCTCTCTGTAACTGTTGCTGCGTAGCCTCCTCATTTTGGGTCTTAAAATATTCATATCGACTCTGCTCTACATGATCCTGGGGTTTTTATTTCTGCTACTTTATCCTTTCAAAAAATTCCTTCCTTCAAGCTTTCACTTCTGACTGGAGCCGTAACGTTATGAGTGACCTCACACTCCCTTAGTCCACTTTCTTTAAGGCTGATTTATAGTTCTGCTCAACACACACTGCCACTGTCAAGCTTTCATTTATGGATCTGCGCGAGGTCTGTGCACCGCAAAGTAATTCACCGCCACAACATTAGGTGTTCATGTACACAAAATAACACGGGAAAGCAGAATACCGGAAATGTATGTAGAGCTGATGCAGAGGACCAATCACAGTCCTTACTGTCTGCGCAGTTCAACGTGTAGTTACAAAATTTCAGAGGTGCATGTAAAATGTAGACGCTCAGCGGAGGGGACAAGACGACGAGACTCTTATATAATAACAATTTGACGCAAGACTATAGATTGGGCTTTATACACGCTATGCCCTTTGCTCCATCTGCTGCCTCAACTTGTAGTTTAGACCCCTGCAAATAAGTCCTGATGTGAATGTGACTTTTGTTTTTGTTTCTCACTTCACATTTCAGTCTTCTCTCGCACGTTAAAAGCCTCTGAATCTTGGATTTGGAAAAAAATAGCAGTTGAACACAAAAATGTCAATATTTGCTCGAAAAATAAAGGAAAAGTTTAGTTCTCTGCAGTGACTCTTTTCCTCCTGCAGTGTTATTGTGGTGGGTTTGTTTGTTGTCTTATTTCTGTTGTGTCTTGTGGTGCCTTCACTGTCCTCTGGGTTTTTGAGCCTCCACTGCTGCTTGCTGTAAACAGGCCTAAGTGCAAGCATTTGGGAACAGCAAACACAGCAGTTATCTCCCGCTGCTGACATGGGGGGCAGTGGGTACAAAAGTTATGAATCCTGTTTGTTCATTATAAGATTTCGATAAGATAAACCTTTACCTTTTACAATTACAGTGTTGCAAACGGAAAATTCAACAGAATGAGAACAGTGATACGAAGAAAATCAAGTTTGACGAAAGCTCCCAAAGTCCTTCTACCTCTCTGTTTCTACTCTTTTCTTTCTCTCACTTTTGTCTATCTCTTTTTCAGTTTTTTTTTTGCCTCTGTCTTTCCATGTATTGGTATCCTCTTTCTCTTTATCTGTCTCTCTTTCTCTCCCCTCCTCCTTTCTTCTGTCTTTCACCTTTCAGTTTCAGTTTCAGTTTATTTGCCATTTGCAGTATAAAAAAACAAATCCAAATCCAAATCCATTTTGTTTATATAGCACATTTTAAAAACAGGGCAGTTTCCAAAGTGCTGCACAGAGATATTAAACATAAAGAATGCCAAAATTTGTTCATACTCAGCCCTAAAACAGTAAAACCAGTAAAATCAAAATTGAAGCTAAACATCATAAAAATCACAAAAGTAGAATTAAAATAAATAAAATAAAATAGATAAAGAGACACAGAGTGACCACACAAACTTCATGCAGAGTTAAAACCCATAGAATAAAGGTGGGTTTTAAAACGAGATTTAAAACACTCGATTGTAGGGGCTGTTCGGACGTGGGGGCAGAGCATTCAAAAGTTTAGGGCTGGCTACAGAGAAAGCCTGATCCTCCCTGGTTTTAAGTCTCGACGGCACCTTGGGAATAAAAGGTGCAAGCAACTCCAGTGCACAGCAACATTCATCCATTCACACAACACATGAACAGTGATAGAAAACCCAGTGGCCACATAAAAAAAAGATCATAGAGGCAAGACAAAGTATATAATTCATAAATTACAGGCATTTCAAATGGCCACATAAAGTGCCTGTGTAAAGCTAAAGTGCTCTGTGATATTTAAAGTGCATTATTTAAAGTCAGCACTGCCCATGAGGGTGAATACTTCTACCATGGCAGGATGTAAATGGTCCTCAAGGTCCAGCAGGTCCAGGCTGTTCAGAGCCTTTTACCTGTGGCATTTCCAAACCACTGTTACTGCTTCCTCAGAGGACACTCTCACAGTTACACAATGATAAAACTGACAGGATCAGTTTGTTTCATGTAAAAGCTTTCAATTTCTGCGTAAGAAGAAAAGACACTGATGTGATTTTTATTAAGAACAGCACTAGCTAAAATACATAATTGCAATAGCAAAAAAAAAGATCATTTTGGAAAGAGTCACAATTCCAAAATGTACAGCTTTTCAAACAATCACTGATAAAAAATAGGCCTAGGAGTTATTCTTAACAAAACTAATGACAAGCCCATATGTTTTGGAAATATTTAGATTTTTCTGTCTACTTTCTCTTCTGCCACTTCTGTGTTTTCTCTCTATGCTACTCTTCTACCCTTCTTTCTTTCTCATTTTTCTTTCTCTCTCTCATGAACTCTTTTATTTCTCTTTCCCCTCTCCTGCTTGCTCTCTTTCTGTCTCTCACTGGAGCTTTCTGTTTTGGCCTCCTCTCTTGCTCTTTTTTTTTTTTCCCAAGGCAATTTCATCCCACCACCTCTCTCTACCCTCCTCCTCGCTTTCTCTTCTCTTCCTCCTCCCTCTCTGTCTCTGTTTCCCTATTTTTCATTTGATTCCAAGTCTCTTTGTTTCTCTCTATCCCCTCTCACTCTCTCTTTCACCTCTCTATCCTTTCCTCCTGCCTCCCTCTCACTCTCTTTATTCCCCACCCTCTCTCCCTGTCACTTTGCATTTCTTTTACTCCATTTCTGTCTTTTACCTCTCTATGTGTCTCTTTACACTCTCCTCTTTCTCTCTGCTCTCTCTCCATCATCCCTCTTTCTCTCTCTTCCTCCCCACACTCCCTCCCTCTCTCTTTGTACATCTATTTCTCCATTTCCCCTGTTTTACCTCTCTGTGCGTGTCTCTCTCTACTCCCTTTCCTCTCTTTCTCTACCATCCCCTCTCTCTCCTCCCTCTTTCTCTCCACCCCTCTCTCTTCTTCCTCCCTCCTTTCCCCCTCTCTCTTTGTGTATTTTTGCTCCATTTTTCTCCTTTCTTTTACCTCTCCATGTGTCTCTCTACCTCTCTCCTCTCTTTCTCCACTCCTCCCTCTCATCCATCTCTTTATCTCCACCTCCCCTCTCTCCCTCTCTATCTCTTTCCCTCCTCAACTTCTCCCTCTCTCTTTGTGTATTTTTTGCTCCATTTTCCCTTTCTTTTACCTCTATGTGTCTCTCTACCCTCTCTCCTCTTTCCTTCCCTCTCTCCTTCCTCTCTTCTCTCCATCCCCCTCCCTCCCCTCCCCGCTGCATCCCTCTCTTTGCATATCTCTTGCTCCATTTATGCTTCTGCGGGTGTAACGAAGCAGAGGAGATTCGGGCCTGACCTAAGTCGACCTGAACCGGCTCCAGAGACTCCACTGAATCTGAACTAAACACGTTTGATTAGATCTGCTCCAACACACGCCGTAATGCTGCAAAACAAGAGGAAAACTGTACTGAAAACTGACTAAACCAGGACTAAAACATGCTTCCCTGTGTTATTTACACCAGAATGATCCCCCCAACACCCCCACTGCAGCGCTCACATCACATCTCACCACTCTGTAGGTTGTGCTCTTTGTCTGCAGTGGGTTTCCTCCTGGGCACCTTCTGGTTTCCCTATCAACCTGGGACCGGAAATCCCGGCAAACAGACTCAGCCTAACCCAGTCCCTTCCTCAAACAGTGACGCGATTGGGCGATGCCAAGCGCAGACCCGTGGAGAACACGCTTTTCTGTCGCACTGGCGAACAAAACGCAACAGCAGAAACGCAATCGCACATCCACCACAGCAGTTGCCAAGTGATGCTCTCATCGTCAGAGTTTGCACCGTTAATATTACCAGCAATAAATAGTTGGGTTTTTTCAAGAACTTATTAGATGTGCAGTGGTAAGAGTGCAGAGAGTAAACCGTATGTTGGTGTTTGGCTACACTTTGACTACGGTAAGGAAAGATTGTTTCCTGAGTGTTTCCTGTGTCTAAAAATGTTGGCAGCGGACAGGAGAGACAAATAAATTAGTGGGTGAGACATTGCATTCCCACCACACCCACATTCCGCTTGAGTTTTGTCAGTGAAAACATGCTGAATATCGCCAACACCCCCTGCTTTGACCCACTGCTACACCACATCCAGTCACCACTCCCATCATCACTTAAGGATGCCCACACAGCAGAGGAGCTCATCACTCATGCCACATCCATGGTTTCTCCATTCGCACCATCACGCGAGTCTCCCGAACCACAACTCGGACATCATCTCTGTACCACATCCACACATTCTCTTCATCACTCCAGGTGCGCACAGTGTCGCGGCCTCACTTTGCGACATGACGGGCTTTGGCTTTGCGTATGTCGGCTACTGAATTGCAGAGTGCGACTGTTCACGTTTCATCGTGTTTCTGTGGTTCTTCAGAGCATTTAGTCAGTCCCTGGTTTAGAGGTCTGCTTTGGACATATTCTGCACACTTTGGTTCGCTTCTCACTTGTGATTTTAACATTTTAAATGTATTTTGCACTGTATTGTTTATGTTAGGATTACAGTAGTGCTGAGCTCGAGTGGTTTTTGTTTAGATCTGGAGCAGTTTTGTTTAGTTTTGCCATTCCTTGCTTATTCCTGCAGCCCCTCTTCATTCCTCAGCTCAGTCCCCGGTCCAGTCCCGTTTCTGTCCTGGTTTAGTCCTCATTCAGTCCTGGTTCTAGTCCTGCAGTTTATTCCCTGGTTCAGCCTCTGGTTTAGTCCCTGGTTCATTCCTGGTTTAGCCACATTACATTACTGCAAATTGTTTTTTTCTTTCTGTGACATCTGCTTTACGTAAAATATGGAAAAAGAAATCATGCCTGACTTGCTCCACAAGATGGGAGACCCCTACCACTACCACCATAAAGCTACAAAGCTGCACTTTAAAAATGCAAAATGACAAGATTTGAAGTGTATTTTTCAGCCTTTATAAAGCTCAAAATTGCCCGGGCCGGTGACTGGCCAGAGAACAGACAAAGAGCTGTAAAGCACTGGTGGTAGCAGATGTGAGGAACGTTCTCCTGCAGATAAAAAGTCCCTCTGAAGTCTCTGAGGTTACGACAGCACACATTCTTATTATTCAACTTTAATCTCCCAGAAGCTCCTCATGAGGAAAAACTAAAGACATACGGCGATTTTTCATTGGTTTTCATTGGTTTTATTCCTACAAACTGAAAGACAAAGGATTAACTGTCAAGAACAAAACAGTGTGATTGCTCTAACACAGGGGTCTCCAACCTTTTTCTTCCAGTGAGCTGTCGTAACAAAAATGCCAATGAGCTCTGAATTTCACAAGAAACTGAGCATAGAAAAAGCCTTAGATGGGTAAGAGTTAGGTCCCTATAAAACACAAACCTTTATCCATGCATTAGTGCACATGAGTTGTGTACTCTAAATGTCACATTTACAGTGGTATTTCATCAATTTAAGCTATTCAGCACTACAGCTCGGTATCATTAAGAAGTTGCCAATAGGGATACATACTCTCAACACATAGGCCACAATACACTTATTAAGCATATCTCCGATACAGTGAGCTTCAATACAATACGATATATTTCATATCAGTTTGATACAGTGCACAAAAAATAATGGGTAAACCAAGTACGTGATACTAAAAGTTTTTACTAAAACCACTTTTTATGCAAAGTTCAGAAACACGCCCATTTTAATCATCAAAACAGTGAAAATGTCAAATGTGTCGCATAAATTAGTTTCCTTCCTCCTAACAAAGCAACGGGCAAACTGTATATAACAAAATAATTTAGTAAAATTGTCAATACAGCAGCCTACAATATCGATACTCTATCATCACAATAAACATGATATATCAATATTTTTGCACACCTCTATTCAGCACAGTATGTATAATTCAGAAATACTTTGGCTAGCTACTTAGAAGGGAGTGGACAGGTATCCACACTTGTGAACATGTGGCTATAATCGCGGCAGTCTTTTGTGATGTCACCAGATACTTGACACGCAGGGACCCTGGAAGGTACCCACAAACGTAGAAGCTGCAAATTTACCAAGTTTACTCTAAAAATGCCAAAAAAGACTGCTAAGAAGGGGAGATAATGTTATTAAAATACCATGAAGCATAATTTCACAAACGCATAGTGTTTAGTTCTACTTTAAAGTGAGTATGACTCTTTTTGATTTATTATACCTGGATTATACCTGTCGTAAATATAAATGTTAGTTTTGCCTCAATCAAGAAACAACTTGTGGAGAAAAGTAGAAAATACAGCCTGTTAAAAATTCCAGGAAGTGAATAGTTCTAATTAGAGTGTCCCATATTGAACTGGGAGAATTTTGTCCAAAAGTTCAGCACACTTTACACAAAAGAAACACATTTTTTCTGGATACTTTAAACCCGATTTCAACAAAATAAAGGTGCTTTCACATAACTATCTGTTCAATATGAATTTCTGTGCATGCTAAAGGAGCTGTGGCCCAGTGTACATCATCAAGTGGCTAGGGTTATGATCAAAATTTGGGGACGAAATTGGTGGAGGATGAAATACTGGATTTAGAGAAGCTCCAACTGAAAATAGTGATCACTGCACAGTTTTAGCATGCAGCCCGTTAAATGTGTGAACTTTCGCCCATGTTTGCATTATCACGCGACACCTCAGTTTGTACTTCTCACTTTTCTTAGTAGTTTCCCTCTGGTCGGATAACGCCATTGGTGTAAATGTGTAAATCTGTCCCAGAGCTGTTCTGAGCTCAGACTGTGCACACTTCATTTTCACGCCAACAACACTGGAAAAACACGACAAAACCTCACAGGAACAGACTCGGACAAAACTATTCCAAAATTCTGATGCTTTGTGAAGAGTGGCCCGGGCTGGTTCATCACTGTTTTGATATGTCTGTGTGTATGTTTGGCTCATCCATATCTTTGGAATTTAGAGGAAACTGTTGCTGCGATTTTGGGCGCCATAAAATAAATTGGAATTGAATTGAATTGAATTACGCTCATATCTCTGGTTTCTATGGATACGCCTGCCTGGAATGTTCTACAGTGTGACATTAAACAGCCTCTACTTTACATGTATTCAATTCCGGGTGGTTTTATAGCTCAAAAATACCTAGGAAAAACGACATTTTAACTATGAGAGGAGCCACCTTCCAAAGATCTGACAGTAACTCTGACTGGTCAGAGTCTCCATGAAGATAAAAAGAAAAGCATTTAAAGGACTCTCCACCAGAAAAGCGCACAGTGCACTTTTAAAATATTCCACACTCTAAATTATTGATCTTGAAACTACACCAAGTTTGTGATGTGGTCCAAGCTGATGAACTTTATACTATTTAAGTTTTATGGGGAGAGTCGCTTGTCCTGCTCATCTCCATGGAGTCATTATTTTATTGCTTAAAATATTCCACACATTATGGCATTGGTTATTGATCTCAAATCTGTGAAGCCTTATGATGAGTGATCAAGGGTTATTAATTATATATATGTAACATTTATGGCCTTCATGTGCTCTACTTGAGAACTAAAAATATTTTTTAAGTGAGTACAGATTTAGTCCTGGTTTAGTTCTGATCTAGATCTCAGACCAGATTCAGTCCTGGTTTAGATCTCAGACCAGATTCAGTCGTGGTTTAGATTTCAGACCAGATTCAGTCCTGGTTTAGATCTCAGACCAGATTCAGTCCTGGTTTAGATCTCAGACCAGATTCAGTCCTGGTTTAACTCTGGTTTAGATCTCAGAACAGATTCAGTCCTGGTTTAGATCTCAGACCAGATTCAGACCTGATTTAGTTCTGGTTTAGATCTCAGGCCAGATTCAATCCTGGCATTAAGTTACTGATTTCAAATTTGTGAAGCTTGTGAGAGTCTGGTGCTGCTTTCATGCTTTCAATGCACCTGAACGCAGCACAAGTCGCAAAATACAACTCTGGAACTCGAGCCATAATGTTACCTGCTCTGAGGAGATGAAAGAAAACTTCACATTTCTATTTATCACAGTAAGTATGTCACAGTCAAGGTAATAGGCCTCCCACACAGTACATACTCAATCCAAAACTATATGTATATTTCCTCACATGTACATGTTAACAGTACATGCCATAATGTCTATGGGAATAATGGGCTGATTTAAAGGAGTAAATGAAGCAAAATAAATTATGTAAAGTTCATTTCAAACTCAATTTTCACAACTTTTACCACCTCAAACTTTTACCTTCAGTTAGATCTGCTAAACTCTGACTTCATTGATGGCAACTTCAAAATCACGACTTTCTCTGGAGATGAAACCACATGCACATAAATGAGTCAGAAACCCCCACATCTCTGCCTCAGGAACTCCGAGTTCCCGATTTGTTACATGAACACAGCATGTGTCTTGTCTGTCTCCCATGGAGATCATATTTCATTGCTGGGTTATTGATCTTGTATTTAGATATTGCAGGGTAGATAGGTACTTTATTATCATTATTTTTTAAAATCCAATTCAAGGTGGCAAGGTTTAAAGGGGAAATGGGATAGTGGCTTGGAGTAATTTTAAGTATTTATTTGTTTGTGTATTTATGTGGTAAAACTTCCTCTAATTCAAATGGCAGAACTTGGAATTTAGCTTGACCTTAACCAGAATTTAATTAGAGTGGCCAGAATACAATTATGCAAATTAAGCAAAACAGAAACATTACTTTTCACACACACTTTCAACACACACACAATACCTGTGAGTTGTATATTTAGTTTCTTTAGTTTCTTGGCATAAATACATAAATACTGTATTTTTCGGACTATAAGTTGTACTTTTGTTCCTGATTTGGGTGGTCCTGTGACTTATAATTTTATATATTCAAATATATAGCTTCACATGTTTGTTATTTTTACACTGACAGCAGCAAGAGGGCGCTCTAGGCTTGTGTGCCAGCATTTGCTACTCCTATTACTCCTTTACCACTGTCACTTCTGGCTCTCTAATACAGAAAGAGCCATTGTCCTGTCTGGTATCATGTCAGTGTTCCTGTAGTGATTTCAGCAGATTTGGTGGCTCTCCTGGGGCGGGGATAGGTGTACTGGATCAGGTATGGAGTGGTTGTCTGAAGTTTGAGACATTTCTTTTCATCATTTACACACTCACCCGCATTTAACACATAATGGTCACGAAGATTTATCCCACTCACCAATGTTCATTTAACATCATAACTTATTTGATCACATGGTGATAAACTATTAACTATATTCTGTATATTACAAGCTGCAAGTAGTTAAATGTGCAGCTGGAAAACGGTAATTGAGCAGCAGAAAGAAAGTTTTCTAGTGAGCGAGAAACTTGTGAGGGATCAATAAAAGCGGAGGATACCTAAACTGCAATGAAGAAAACAAAAGAGTTTAAATTTAGCTGGAGTTGGTAGAGTTGCTCTGTAAGTGACACAGAGGATGCAAGAATTAAATGGATTTAGTGATTTGGAGTGAGAAGGAGAGTTTTGTAAACTTGTTATGTTATGTTGTTTACGCTCTAGTTAAATGTTCATATGTTACGTGAACAAACCAGACATATATTCAAACTGTTGTTGTCATTTTTACTGTTGTTACTGTAACTCGCCTTACATGATGAAATGTCTGTTCTTGGTCTCTGATTTTATAAAACAAATTTCGCCCTAAAAAATGTGACTTATAGTCTAGTGTGACTTATATATGTATATTTTCTTCTTCATTATGCATTTTTTGGCTGAAAGTGCGAAACTCTGGAGTGACTTATAGAATGGAAAATACAGGTATGTCATCTTACAGTTCTTTCTGGAGTCTGCATTGTGTCTTCACATTTTCTCCTAAACTTCTGGAACCAAGCGACCTCACAAATAAAAAATAACTCACAAATAATAAAAAACCTGAACAACATTTACTCCACACAAAGCTTTTAAAGTGATATTGATGTGTGTGTGTGTTTTTTTGATACGCCAAAAGCACAGTTCATTCTTCCACAGCACAGGAGGCAGAGATGGACAAAAATGAGATGCACTTCTAAAAGCTGTCAGACAATCATTGATGTGGTGTGGATTTAAACGATTGTGAAAGTTACATGCTATACGCTGGTAGTCTACAGTGCCTTTATGTAACTTTGTCAAATGGGGAGTAATTTAAAGGGGATTGAGAAAAGAAAACTCAGAGTGCATCAATCAAAACCTAGGACCTTCTTGTTAGAAAGGATTATAGCCACTATACCATGACACTGGATAACACTTACCTAATTCAACTAGCTTAGAGGGATATTTTAGTGATGTATGTATGTTTATATAAAGATCCAAGCATGATTTTAAAATATAGACTAGTGGTTTAAGATCTGGCAAGTAGGAGCCTTGTCTTTCTGACCAGATCAAGTTCTGCATATAGTTCTGGTTTAGATTTGCGTCAGATTCAGTTCTGGTTTAGTTCTGGTTTAGATCTTAGACTGTAGATTCAGTTCTGGTTTAGATTTTGCAGGCCAATTTCAGTCCTGGCTTAGTTGTGGTTTAGATCTCAGACCATGATTCAATCCTGCTGTAGATTTCGGGCCAGATTCAGTTCTATTTAGTTCTGGCTTAGACTCCAGACCAGATTCCGCCTTGGTTTAGATTTCAGATGAGATTCAGTCCTAGTTTAGATTTCAGGCCATATTTAGTCCTGGTTTAGTTCCCTTTATGACCTAAAAAAACTCTTGGACCTGTCTTGATTCGGTCCCCGGGTGAGTGTTTGGCTGCTCAAGCTTGGGGTACCTGGTGCTCAGTAAATTTTAGCACTTTTAGATTTTTTGTTTTTAACATCATATCATGAGGTTTTAACCAACTAAGAAGTGCAGCATGTGTGATTCAAAGGACAGAAGTTTGAGAATGTTTATTTATCTATCTAATAATTATGACTCATTTATTTGATGGGCACAGTGTATGTTAATATATACATATATGTGATATACCAGTACGTGATGTAAACATGCCTGATTGTTAGGGCTGGGATGAGACACAATTTCCTACAAGACAAGACCAGATACGCAGTAGATTGGGTCCATGAGTACGGTGACAAGATGTGAGACTTTAAGATCATTCCTAAAATATACATTTCACGATGTAGTTTCTAATTTTACCCTGCCAATTTTTTATGTATTTGATTTCATATTTTTGTGTCCATTGTGGTACTATTTTCTAGAACTTTAATAGATGTAACTCACCAAATGTAACCCTTTTTTCCCAATCTAAATGTAAATAATTTTGTCTTGTGAGATCTTGTAAGTACTAGATCTTGTCCCATCCCTACCGGGTCATTGTTGCCAAGGGCTCATTATTCGGCTCTCGGCCGATAAATACTGTAGCACTCTGAGTTCTAATGTGATTTACTGGTCATTCAACAAATCCATCATGTTGACTGGCTGAAATGTCACAAATAGCAGAACAAAACGAAAAATCAAACTTTACTTAAACCCAGTGGACAGAAACGCACAAAACTTTTCTGTCTGCACATTTTTCAAAAACATAAATCTGTATTTGTACAAAAATAGGCTGGAAATAGTCTGTCAGCATCAAGCAATTTAGTTTATTTTGGGCTGTTTAAGCTGGCACAGTGCAGCAGTGCAACTCATTCAGGTCTGATTGTGTTAATAAAAGGTGAGATTAAAATTCAACAGAGCTTCAGACGGAGCAGTTAGCGCCAATGTTGATGGCATCAGCTGCAAAGTATCATCAATCTCCCTTTCAAGTTCTGACTATGAGACGGATGATCCAAGCATACTCAATGAAATACCACTCTTCATCCCCTTTTAATATAATACAGTACCAATAAAAACATCAGAGTAGATTTGCAATGAGAGCAAACTTTGAAAACTCCCTGGACTACAGTGGTATTAAAGAGAGCCGACAGGTGCGTGGTTTCCTCAGACATATGAATCTGATCCTTTCCAGACTCTGAGCTGCACCTGACATTCTCTGGCATTAGCTCTTCATATTAAAGCCCACTCACTGCGCTCATCCTCCCTCACAGAAAAGACGTCAGAGCAGAGAAGAAAACTGCAGATTTGGTGAGAAACGTCCAAGTAAAAGTTCTTTTGACAGACCAGTGTGTGTTGTACATACTGTATTGTTGGACACAGGGCAGTAGACAGTTTGTTGTCCCGGCCCCAGGGTCTTCATTTATATCAGAGGGGGCCATGCACTGCAATTTTCTCTGATCTGGCCAAGATTTTAAAATTTATATCAGGTTATTCATCTTGTTTTCAGATTTATTATCTACTTACTAGTTCTGAGACTGCTTCATTCTAATTGGGAGTGTGCGCCTATGTTCCTTCAGCCCTATGTCTATGTTCCTTCAGCCCTATGTTCCCTCAGCCCTATGTTCCCTCAGCCCTATGTTCCTCAGCCCTCTGTTCCTCAGCCCTATGTTCCTCAGCTCTATGTTCCTCAATCCTATGTTACCTCAGCCCTATGTTCCTTCAGCCCTATGTTCCCTCAGCCCTATGTTCCTCAGCTCTATGTTCCTCAATCCTATGTTACCTCAGCCCTATGTTCCTCAGTCCTATCTTCCTCAGCCCTATCTTCCTCAGTCCCATGTTCCTCAGCCTTTTGTTCCTCAGCCCTATGTTCCTCAGTCCTATTTTCCTCAGTCCTATGTTCCTCAGCCCTATGTTCCTCAGCCTTTTGTTCCTCAGCCCTATGTTCCTCAGTCCTATGTTCCTCAGCCCTATGTTCCTCAGTCCTATGTTCCGTTGGCCCTATGTTCCTCAGTCCTATGTTCCTCAGCCCTATGTTCCCTCAGTCCTATGTTCCCCTCAGCCCTATGTTCCCTCAGCCCAGCTTGAGGTCATGGTGCAAGTAGGCTGAAATTACTCTGAATCATCTGTGGGAACATAGGGTTGACCCCATTCTAATCTAATGGTTTATGGTTTATTTTAATATAACTTGTCAAGTAAAATGATCTTGCTGCATGGACAGATAATTTCACTACTTTTAAGTCATTATCTGATCCATTTAAGTGTTTATATCTTAAATTTTGGCCAAGCTTTTTTGCAGTGTGTGAGGTGTCTTGTCCTGGCCCCCAAATTTCTGTCGACGGGCCTGGTTGTACAAACATCAGTCAAATGTTTGGACAGAAGTTTCATTCACTTTTTCTCTTTACATTTACGTTCTACATTTTAAAACAGAAGACAGCATGCAAGATATTAAAATCCTCAAAGTAGTCACCCTTTAGTGACAGTAGCTTGGTTCACAGTCTGTTTTTATCTTCTGAACTGAAGGTTGGTGGTGTGATTTCAATGCCCACAGATGAATGCTGTCGTTGGCAGTGTCTGTGTGTGTCTTGGTGAGGGTTCCTTGATATAAAGATCCTTGAATGCCTTAAAGGTAGAAAAGAGCTTTATATAAAAGTCATCGAAATGTCACCATGCAAAACCCTCGGCCTTCTCTCAGTGAGCTTCATGATGAAGTCTCCTGAAATGGTTTTCATTTCACAGATGAGCCACGTCCAGGGTCAAGAAGGGCCAAGAGTATAAACCAGGGTCAAGTCACACATGACACAAGGTTCAAATGTTCAGTTTTATTTACTACATTCTACATGTGCTCAGCAGGGATATGCAAAAATATTGAAACATCGATATATTATATTGTTTAATGTGATGATACAATATCGATATCATGGGCTGCTGTGTAGGTATATCGCCAAGAGTATTTTTTGCTATATTTTGTTGAATGATTTTGTTACAGCGCTACAGTTTTATTGTTTGTTCAGAGGAAGGAAACTCGTTTATGTGACACATTTGACATTTTCACTGTTCTGAGGATTAAAATGGGCGTGTTTCATATTAACTTTGCACAAGAAGTGGTTTCACAAAGACTTTTAATATCACAGCCATGATTTAGCTTTTATTTTTTATTGAACTGTATAGAATCTAATTGAAATATATCATATTGAATCGAAAGCTCACTGTTAGTATCATATCGTTGCCTATGTATCAAGGTATGTATTGTATCGGCAACTTTTTAATGATACCCAGTCCTACTGTTCAGTAATAGTTTTGATGCCTTCAGGAAGAATTAGAAATGTAAATAATCTTGTAAAAGAAGAAAATAAATAAAAATGTGTGTCCAAACTGTTAACTGGTTGTGTACCTTGACATATTTCAGATGCACTTTTCTTCAGAAGGGTCATGTGATGTTATTGTGACGATTGATTTACAAAGATATCGGCACCGTTTCCCCACCTGCTTTAGAGGAATAGCGCCACCTGCAGTCTGACTTCTCCAGGACAGCATCAATTAAAGCTGACAGGCCCCCTCAACCCTGTTTATCGTCCAGTTTACTGCCTGTTTCTGGATCTCAATCACCTCTTTATTCCAGTATCTACTGAGATCTGGAAACGAGCCCACAACAGTGAAAACCAGTGAAACCAGTGATGGAGTTAAAGCCCCTCTGCCCTCCGTATTACAGAAGTATTACCCTGAGCTGTGTGGACATGCAGTTTTATAGTCTTTGTTTAGAATCCCTGTGTTTTGTGAATGGGATGTGTGTGGGAGAAGGGGAGGGACATTACTGAGGTCAAACAGAGACTCAATGGACACAGAGGGAGTGTGTAGTGACTAATTCTCTGCCCATTCACAAACGTCCTAGAGAGCTGCAAAAATGAAGTACTGAATCTTTCATTGCAATAAAATGCACTTTTTGAGACTTATAGTACTTTGCAGCTATTGTCATCCATAACTTGGAGGAGTGAAGCTAACTGAAGGCACTGCTTGGTCTGAAGTTCTGTTATTCAACCTAGACTTAAGTCTGTGTTTTAACACAATCTAACCATAAACCACAAATGACTTATGACGGATGTACACTGTGCCATATTTTCGATGGTTTCACTCAGCCCCAGCTCAAACTGTATGACCAAATCTCAGGGTTTAAAAGTTCACAGCTCACGATTCATGTTCTTGTACTATACAAATTACTTAAACTGTACGAAACCCTCACAAAAGGCGAATGGATTTCAAACAGGTTTGATATTCATACGACCTACGATTGCAGATCAGAGCGGGTTGTGACATATTAATCGGATCTCGTTACCCCATGTGTACTATGTAAATGATCTGTGAATAATGCTCTATAAAGTGTCTTTGGGGACACGTGTCTGTGAAAAACGCTATATAAATAAAGTTACCTTACCTTACCTTACTACATGATTACTACTACATGATTAAGCCAAAACTCAACCCAATCCCAAAAATGAGTGAAAAATCCTTTCAAAGAGGTCAAATCAAACAGTCTACGCCCGGCTTTAGCTGGAACTACAACACGTGAGATTATTGCTGTTACCAGGGCAGTAGACAGCAGGGGACCCTTCCTTCCTATTGATTTATATTAGAGGGGGGCCACTGGCGCTTCAGAGCACCACCTGATTTTCCCAGTGGTCTCCAATCCAAGTACTAACCAGGCCTGCCCTTGCTTAGCTTCAGAGATCAGAGAGTTGTGAAATGAGAAATGTAAGCTGCAGTGAATAATTAGGATGCTCTGAATGCATAAGGCAAGTGAGGAAGAACTTTGCACCACTGCAAACAATTTCAAATGAACTAGTTCTGTTTTTCACATTTTTCAGGTACAGCGCCTCTAAAGACATAATCTGATGAGACGTTTTCATTGACAGCCAACAAAAAACTCTATTCCAAAGTGGAAACATGGCAAATAATGTAGTCATTGTAATTCAATACATAGATCTTAACTTGTCAAAAGGACTCAGATCAGTGCGTAAACTCCATCCACTCAAGTCTCTTCCATTTTCCTGTCCGTATGTTTCACAGTGACAAGCTGAATCTGCTTTAGTGCAATGGGCCTGAAGGCAGTAACACTTGGTGAACTTAACGTGTGTTATTATTCTACACAACACAACAGCACTGACACAGCCGCGGGTCTGAAGAGGCTATTTTTAACTCAGGCAGGCATAGCTAATAAAACTAAATATATACATAGATCTATAGAGCTGTTAAGTGATTCCAGGCCCATCCACAAACTTCACAGCTGAACT